>OZ010791.1:246439003-247038619 GCA_963932465.1 Maratus speciosus | reverse complement strand
AAGTGCAATATGCTGGGGGTCTTAAAAAACAAGCCCCAAAGTCACCCAATTTTGACGCTTTAGTACATAATCTGATAAATTTCACACATTTGTGAGCGACCGGATGGTACAGTTGGCAAAGCGCCAGACTTCTAACTTTTCTCTTTCTGAACTTTGTGGGTTCGTTTTGCAATTTATGACAGATTGATAGTCAAGTACAAGTCCAAGTAATTTGATTCAAAGTTCACTCTCTGTCTATAAAGTCTTTGACAGACGCACAGTCTATTTCCTTCTCTATGCTTTAGAGAAAACCGCACAACTAACGAGCTCGAGCTGGCCTAACTCCATTCACTCCAAATTCCGGAGGAAGATTTACCTCGCTCCGGACCAAATCCCGATCGATATCTTTAGACAACTTTGAAAGAAAAACTCTCTCCCAGGTTCAGAAACCTGTACTTCTCACTAAGAGATCTAAACTATGAATGAATATCTTCTTAATCAAGGATGCTCATCTTCTCTCGATCCTCTGATTAAGACAGTGGTTCCTTCTTAGCCACTTAGAACCTTGATCCCATTAGGTCAACCTCAAGCTCATATCAGAGGTTCTCTAAGGTCCGCCTCCCTTTGAGGGGAATAAGTTTCGCTTTCTCCTTAGCGCGTGGGAAATTTTTCACTTCGCTAAGGTTGTTTCACTTTCAGGGGATCATGCGGATTTCTCGAACACTCCGCTATTCATCTGCTTGTCTCTATAGTGTCATTTCAGATGATGAGTTAAGATCGATCTATTTCTTTTCATCCCTTCCGGCAAAACACTGGACTTAGCTAAAATCTTGGGCTATTTCTCGAATACATTATCGTGCCTATTCAAGCTTTTACCTGAATATTTAAGGGGTTTTCTGGGGAATCAGTTCGATTTGTTACAAAGGTTTACTCGTGTAAAAAAACCATAAATAAAACTGAATAAAATAAAAATTTTGCCGTCTAAGGGATGCATTTTTTACTTTTCATTAGATCCATAAAACTGCCATAAAATTGAAATTTCTCTGTAAATAAATAAGTATATATGTGCACGCGCAGAAGCATATTTTTATTTATATTTAACTCAAATTTAAATATTTAAAAAATTATATATATATTTTTTTCAACTGTAGATCGAAATCTAATTAATCATCATTTTGTCTGCAGGAAAATTAAAGTCTTGTCGGGCAGGGCCGAAACTGGCCTTTTTTGCACCCGGGGCAAACATGGATTTTGGCGTCCCCCCCCCCCCTCCTCCGCAAAGTATATTTATAAAGAGAATTTTACTAATTTTCTAATAGCCGACTTATTTTAAAATTTAAAATATGTAATCATACAATATGTAATACTGAACTATGTAATCTACAATGGCGGATCCAAGGGGGAGGTCGCGGGGGTCATTACACTCCCCCCCCCCCCCCTCTGAACACGAACAAAAATATTCTAAAGATCATTTTTAAAATGAAATGTACAGTAGAGCCCCGATTATCCGAGTCCCGCTTAAGAGAGTTTCCGCTTTCACCAAGTTATTTTCTTCTAATGGACTGATGGCTTCCATTATTATGAAACAGCCATTATAAATGAAGTGTTAGGGGAAAATGAAAGAGCAGCTGTAAAAAGTTAGAACTCTGATTTTCTGGTCAGAATGGGAAAAAATGGCCATAATTTTTTTTTTTTTTAAATTATTAAAAAAAAAAAAAAATTTAATTATGGCCATTCCTCTCCCCTCCCCCCCCCCCCATTCTGACTAGAAAATCAGAGTTTTAACTTTTTACAACTGCTCTTTCATCTTCACCTAACACTTCATTTATAATGGCTGCGTCATAATAATGGAAGTCATCAGTCCATGAGAAGAAAATGATCCATTACAAAGATATAATCCTGCATTTGGCGCCCCTTCGTTCTGGCGCCCGGGGCACATGCCCCCTCTGCCCCCCCCCCCCCCCCTTAGTTTCGGCCCTGTTGTCGGGTATCGAACCCACAGAGTTCCGAGAGAGAAAAGTTAGGTATCTGGATCTCTGCCAACTATTCGGCTGCTTAGAAATGTGTGTAATTTATTCAATTATGTACTAAAGCGTCAAAATTGGATGAATTTGGGCCTTTTCTTTAAGACCTCCCCCCTGCATATTGCACTTTACCCTTGTCATATATTTATCTATTGAGTATACTCTTTCAATGCACAAAGGGTAGCCACATTCTGTGTCTCCAACCTAGGGACCTCTCCTTGTAAATATAATATCCAATAATCCAATGTAAACTTTTTAATAGAGTTTTTAATAAAGAGATTCAATTACAGTAAACTCCCGTTAGTGCGGGCTCCCAAGGGACGCTATTTTTCGTCCGCATTAAGCGATGTAAACATTTAAGTGGTATAAAAATAATCCCTTGCGTTGAATTATTTGAATTCATTTATTATTATTATTAAATAGGTTAGAGCCTTAAGCTACAAGAAACGAGGTTCTTTTAATTTAGTTTTTTTTGTGCAAATTAGTGACAATATTGTTAATACAAAAACTAACTACTCAAGACAAAATATACAACTAAATTGCCGTGCATAATTTAAATTTATTTGAGTTGTTATTCCAATTTTTCTTGCGATAATGAACAAGTGATCATTTTACGACATCGTTTTCCATTTTTACGGCACTTTAAAATTTAGTTTATTGCATCAGATTTTGTTTGGTAATATCGGTGAACAGACGGCAGGATTGTTTGAACCCTTTTCATATTTTTTCGATTGTGAAATGTTATATTTTTAAATAAGAATGTGTTCGTTAAAAGCACATAAACTTGTTCAATGGTACACGTACACATAAACAAGAACCTTTATATGAATTTGTATAATTAAAATTAATGATAAAATCTACGTTTCGAACTGCTTCTGCAGTCGTCCTCGGGATAAAATTTGATGTTGAAACCATTAAAAGTCCGAGACAATTTGTTGATTCTTGGCCAACTATAGTTGTCATGTATACATGATTGAAAAAATGCAGTAGCGCCACCCAGTGAGCGCATCCAAAAATGAGTGGTGCAACTGCATTTTTTCAATCATGTTAAGGCGAAGGCCTTAAGCATCTGGAAAATAAGTTTGGGGAATACGTTTAATTGGAAACCACAATGTTTGTTACGTTATGTGGATAATGTTTTTGTCTTCCGGAACTTACAGTTTATCAGCGTTAACAAATTTTCTTCAAGATGTCAATAAATTAAGTAATAGTATTGAATTCACAATTGAAATTGAAGAGAATGCTAAACTCCCATTTTTAGATGTTCACATTAATAGATGTAGTTTCGGATTAAACTATTAGAAAACCAATAAAAGAAAACATTGTTAATCCTTTTTCAGCAAATGTACCTTTTCAGTATAAAATCTCCACCTTCCAGTCATTTATTAAAAGAGTCTTCATGATTTGTTCAGATAACCAATTACATAAAGAAATCAAATTTATCAAGAAAATAACGATTGATTATGGTTTTTCAGCCAAGTATATTGATAAAATCATCCAGCAGTACAATACTACCCCTCCTTCAGGTCAACATCAGGACAGGAATCAACTTATGATATAAAGGAGATTTCACTGCATTCCTACAATATTTAAGAAGTTAAAAGTGATCCTACAGAAATATAATATAAAGTTGGTGGCAACTCAAACCCCTCCTCCCTTGCCTTATTCATACTATTCTTAGTGATAATATTGATAAAATTCCATTTGATCAAAAATCTGGAATATACGAAATTCCTATTAAGTTATTAAATAATGATAAAAGAGTCTACATTGGCATGACTAAACGTAAGTTTTCTGAAATAATTAAGGAGATTCGTCGAGGCATGAAACAGTTTAAACAGAATACAGCTCTTTCTCACTTCTGTTTGTACAACGTAGGCTGCTGTGTTAATTTTGATGAGTCGAAAATCATAGTTCCTTTTAATAACCCGTTTGAAAATGTGATCAGAGAATCAGTCGAAATCATTGCACAAGAGCATAATGCCTGCAACGATAATTTGTCTTATAATGTCCCAAAAGAAACTGGCATAATAATTTAAAAAGTCTTAATTTTTATCTTTTTGCAATATTTCAATTTTCCCTCTGTCATCATGAACTTGTTTGAATATAATCGGTTTTCCCGTTCATAGATGTTGACATGTGATTTGATCTTCAATCAAACTTTCACTTAATCTCTAACTTATTTTGTTTTAATTTTTCTGGTATACTCATTGGATGATGCCAGTCCATTTTTCCAATCATAATCATGAATTGATCAAGACACAACAAGTTGTCTCTCATACAGCTGTATGACAGTCCTAGGACACTTTCATTTCTAGACTTTTAAATCACTTCAACATCATATTTTATTCTGAGATCATAATACCTTGAGGACTGCAGAAGCAGTTTAAAACAGACATTATGTTTTTATCATCATATATATTTGTACAAGTTCATATAAAGCTTCTTGTTTGGTGTACCATTTAGCAATTTTATGTGTTTTTGCGAATATATTCTTATTTATAATAGTTCATTGTGAAATTGTCCAAAATGTGTTAATCAAGTTTTTTATTTTAGGTAGCTTTCTTTACAAAAAGCTACCTATTGCAGCCGTTCGGAGGAAAGCGATTTCAAAAAATTTTGGTATATTTTCATCGATCATGACCCCCAGACCCCGAAACCACCCTCCGTTCAAAATTGATATATATATATATATATATATATATATCAATATATATATATATATATATATATATATATATATATATATATATCTGACCTATGTCACACTGTAACTCTCGTATTTATGAACCGATTTGGATGTAATTCGGTGTGTACATAGTACATACCAATGTCTCGACCGAGTTCGTTGGCCAGCTTCATCCACCATTTTGTTTCAAAATGGCGGCCATTTGAAAATTTAAAAAAAATTAAAATTTGAAATGTGGTACCAAAAAATTGAAAATGGAAAAATATTTTTTTCTTATGTATTTGACCTTTATACAAAGACTCCGCAGCAGTTTTTGTTTCGTCTATATCTTAAAAAATGGCTGAGTTATAGCATTTTGAATTTCTAGCGACGCTAACATTTTGAAACGTCCTGAATTTTGTCACGCGATAAAAGGCGTATTTATGAACCGATTTGGATGTAACTTCGTTTATATATAGTACAGACCAATGTCTCGACCGAGTTCGTTGGCCAGCTTCATCCGCCATTTTGTTTAAAAATGGCGGCCATTTA
The DNA here is from genome assembly GCA_963932465.1 of Maratus speciosus. Lineage (NCBI taxonomy): Eukaryota > Metazoa > Arthropoda > Arachnida > Araneae > Salticidae > Maratus > Maratus speciosus. The sequence goes on along the minus strand of OZ010791.1, from coordinate 247,033,396 downwards.
AAATTTTAAGAAAAATTTAAATTTGAAATGTGGTACCAAAAAATTGAAAATTGAAAAAATATTTTTTTCTTATGTGTTTGACCTCAATAAAAAGATTCGGGAGCAGTTTTTGTTTCGTCTATACCTTAAAAAATGGCTAAGTTATAGCATTTTGAATTTCTAGTGTGGCTGACATTTTGAAACGCCCTGATTTTTGCCACGTGATAACAGACGTATTTATGAACCGGTTTGGATGTACCTTGGTGTGTACATAGTACATACAAATAACTCAACCGAGTTCGTTGGCCAGCTTCATCCGCCATCTTGTTTCAAAATGGCGGCCATTTTAAAAAAAATTAAATTTAAAATGAGATACCAAAAAATTGGAAAATGAAAAAGAGATTTTTCGTATGTGTTTGACCTTAATACAAAGATTCCGGAACAGGTTTTGTTTCGTCTATATCTAAAAAAATGGCTGAGTTATAACATTTTGAATTTCTATTGTGGCTGACATTTTAAAACGACCTGATTTTTGTCACGCGATAACAGGCGTATTTATGAACCGATTTGAATGTAACTTGGTCTGTACATAGTACATACCAATGTCTCGACCGAGTTTGTTGGCCAGCTTCATTCGCCATCTTGTTTCAAAAGGGTTGCCATTTTTAAAAAAAATGTAATTTAAAATTTAAAATGAGGTATTAAAAAATTGGAAAATGAAAAAGATTTTTTTTATGTGTTTGGCCTTGATACAAAGATTCTGGAGCAGTTTTTGTTTCTGAAACTTTGTTCTTTTGTTTATATCTTAAAAAGTGGTTGAATTACAGCACTTTGAATTTCTATCATGGCTAACACTTTGAAACGATCTTGTATTTGTCTCGCGATACCACACGTATTCGCCTATTTCGATGGAAGAAGGCATGTGGATAGTATACATCAATATCTCGACCAAGTTCGCTGGCCAGCTTCATCAGCCATCTTGTTTCAAAATGGCGGCCATTAAATTAAAAAATATATATATTTAAAGTGAGGTGCAAAAAAATTAGAAATTGAAAAAGGTTTCTTTCTTAAGTATTTGAGCTTGATATAAGGATTCAGGAGCATTTTTTGTTTGTCTTTATCTTAAAAAATGTCTCAGATATAGCAGTTTCAATTTCTAACGTGGGTGACATTTTGAAAAATCTGATTTTTTGCCTGCGACAGCACTCGTATATATCAACCGATTCCGATGTGAGTGAGCATGTGCACAGCAATTACTAAGTTCTCGACCAAGTTCACTGGTTAGCCTCATCCACCATGTTGTCTTAAAATGGCAGGCACTTTAAGAAATCGCCGAATTTGGCAGCCAAATATAAGTTACTTTAAATAAAGCAGCTTGGATAAAGCTGACTAATTTCGCGAAATTCTCATTCATAATGATTTAGTATTGATAAAAAATAGTATTGAATCTCCTACATTCGCTTTCCACTTAATTGAGCTTCGTGTGTTTGAATAATATAAATTGGCTTTTTTAAAATAAGGAATATGAAAGCTACCTCTTCCTCCCGGCACTAGCCGGAAGGACTTTCAGTAATTCAAGAAATGTTTTACATTTATGTAAAGTATTGTACTTAAAAAATAAGTAAAGTACATATACTATATAAAGTATTTCACATATACAGGGTGCCCTTGAAATCATGGGCCAAATTGTAAGAGAAGATAAAGTACACCTAAAGAGGCAATTTTGATATAGCAATGTGGGGTTGGAAATGAAAAGTTTTGGCAAAAAACAAGAAATGTGGACGTAAGGAAAACAAGCATTTTATTGACATAACAATTACTGTAAGTGCTCAAATGTACCACCATCAACATCGATACATACCTGGCAATGCCTAGCAAGTAATTGGCGTACCCTTTTAAAGGTTCCAATGTCTCGTCTATGAGACACCAATTGACTCTTAGGAGGACCTCATTGCAAGATTTTCAGTCATTGCTTCAAATGTTTGTGAAACACCTGGAATCTACGAAAAGGTATGCCAATCATTTGCTAGACGCTACCAGTTGAACATTTGAGCACTTACTGTAATTGTTATGTCAATAAAACACTCTTTTTCATTTCCTCTGGATTTCTTGTTTTTCGCCAAAACTTTTCATTTCCAACCCCACACTTCTTTCTATACCAAAATTGCTTCTTCATGTGTACTTTACCTTCCCTTACAGTTTGGTTCATGAATTCGGAGACACCCTGTATATTCAACAGATAATTGCACCTACCCCTCATCCCCCCCCCCCCCCCAAATACTGCTGTAAGGAAGAAATAGTAGTTATTATGTATTAGTACTTTCTTTAAATAAAATAGATGGAAATCTATAATAGTCATTTTTAAAATAATTTATAAAATAAGTTGAAAGTTTCATTTTTCAGTAGGAAAGAGATATATGGTAGTTAATACAAGTAAATAAAGAAATAAAAAGCAATAAATTTTGTCGGTTAAATTTAAATTGCATATTTTTTAATAGATTTTGTACTTTGGATAAAATTGTTTAGGGAAAATATTTAATAAAATGTGTGACCTTGATAAAAGATTGTTGTAACAATTAATTTTACATACATAATTACATTGTTAAACATCTAATTAAATTTACTTACCGTAATATCCCGTTAATCCGCCTCTCCCGATCAAATGCCGCCCCCCCCCCCACACACACACACACATTTTGTAAACAAATTTGAAATTTTCAAAAATTGGAAGAAATTTATTTCTCTGATCATCCCCTCCCCACCCCCGTTTTTTTCACCATGGAAGAGACCTGCAACCCTGTATTGAATGTTAATTCTTTTATATGCCTCTCCTTCGCCCCCCCCCCCCCCCCCCCCTCCAACGCACACACACACACAGAGAGAGAGAGAGAGAAGGAAAAAAAGGTTGTTGTTGGTGCTGTGTATGACGGCCAATTATCTACACTAGGGATATGGGCCCGAAGAGGGAAAGTGCCCTTTGTGGGAGTCTTTCTAAGGAAACCTAACCCATATTTACGCTTGGAAATCCAAGGTTCGAAGAAAACCACGAAAACTCCGAACAATTAAGCCAACGGGAGTGATTGGGTTCAAACCCAGCACCTCCCGTCTACCAGCTTCGAGAGCAGAATATCTCAGCCACTGGTGGGACAGGAAAAAAAGGATATTTGAAGTTTCATTGGGAGACTCATTTACTTTTAACATGACCTTTTGAGAATTATTTTATAATGCTATGTTGTTTTTCATACATATAGCAAATTACAAAGATTGCAAGTAAGAGGTCAATAACATGGAGAAAAATATAAAATAAAAATTACAAGTTTAATATATATGTATATATATAATGTTTTCTTTTCCTAAAACTTTATCCTACTTGAAATATTAGATTTTTTTTCACACTTTATAATTATTTTTTCTCAAGACAACTATTGTTTTATTTGCATTAAAAAACTTTTTTCCCACAATTCATAAGCTATTTTAAAAGCAGAAATCTTTTTTTTTTTTTTTTACATATTCTTTTTCCGTGTGTGTGTGTGTAATATAGGATCAGTTGATCTTGTGGAATGAGATAAGGAATCCATTTTCCCTTTAAAATTAGTTAATGTGAAGTTGTTTATTCTGAAATTACAATTAACATGAAATAAACTTCTGATCCAATCAAACAAAATTGCAATAATATAATTCTTTGTATGTTAGACATGAATAGTGGATTTTTTTTCTGAAAATTGCTTAACCCTCCACCACTTTCGTCATTTTGCACACACGAGCACTCGTCTTGGGTCTTTTTTGCATGGGCAACTTAAAATGTAAATTTTGTGGTTAAAGAATGCAGTAAAACTAAAAAAAGTCCTTCCGGCTAGTGCCGGGAGGAAGAGGTAGCTTTCATATTCCTTATTTTAAAAAAGCCAATTTATATTATTCAAACACACGAAGCTCAATTAAGTGGAAAGCGAATGTAGGAGATTCAATACTATTTTTTATCAATACTAAATCATTATGAATGAGAATTTCGCGAAATTAGTCAGCTTTATCCAAGCTGCTTTATTTAAAGTAACTTATATTTGGCTGCCAAATTCGGCGATTTCTTAAAGTGCCTGCCATTTTAAGACAACATGGTGGATGAGGCTAACCAGTGAACTTGGTCGAGAACTTAGTAATTGCTGTGCACATGCTCACTCACATCGGAATCGGTTGATATATACGAGTGCTGTCGCAGGCAAAAAATCAGATTTTTCAAAATGTCACCCACGTTAGAAATTGAAACTGCTATATCTGAGACATTTTTTAAGATAAAGACAAACAAAAAATGCTCCTGAATCCTTATATCAAGCTCAAATACTTAAGAAAGAAACCTTTTTCAATTTCTAATTTTTTTGCACCTCACTTTAAATATATATATTTTTTAATTTAATGGCCGCCATTTTGAAACAAGATGGCTGATGAAGCTGGCCAGCGAACTTGGTCGAGATATTGATGTATACTATCCACATGCCTTCTTCCATCGAAATAGGCGAATACGTGTGGTATCGCGAGACAAATACAAGATCGTTTCAAAGTGTTAGCCATGATAGAAATTCAAAGTGCTGTAATTCAACCACTTTTTAAGATATAAACAAAAGAACAAATTTTCAGAAACAAAAACTGCTCCAGAATCTTTGTATCAAGGCCAAACACATAAAAAAAATCTTTTTCATTTTCCAATTTTTTAATACCTCATTTTAAATTACATTTTTTTAAAAAATGGCAACCCTTTTGAAACAAGATGGCGAATGAAGCTGGCCAACAAACTCGGTCGAGACATTGGTATGTACTATGTACAGACCAAGTTACATTCAAATCGGTTCATAAATACGCCTGTTATCGCGTGACAAAAATCAGGTCGTTTTAAAATGTCAGCCACAATAGAAATTCAAAATGTTATAACTCAGCCATTTTTTTAGATATAGACGAAACAAAACCTGTTCCGGAATCTTTGTATTAAGGTCAAACACATACGAAAAATCTCTTTTTCATTTTCCAATTTTTTGGTATCTCATTTTAAATTTAATTTTTTTTTAAATGGCCGCCATTTTGAAACAAGATGGCGGATGAAGCTGGCCAACGAACTCGGTTGAGTTATTTGTATGTACTATGTACACACCAAGGTACATCCAAACCGGTTCATAACAGGGTTGTAGTGGGTAGCTGCCCGGGTACCCGCCCAGCTGCCCGCCTGGGCTGGGCTTTTTATAAAAAGCCCAGGTAAAAAACCCGGGTTTTTTAAAATATATTTCTGGAAAAGAACAGATGATGTAATTGTTAACAGTTTATGGTTATTTTGTTTTATTTATTCACTTCTTTGAATCTTGGAAAATATATTTGTATTAATTTACTTGCACTTTTAGATTGGAAACAATTGGAAAACACACAATTGATAGCTTTGCAATTTAAAATTTGTTTGGGTACTTCTTAGTTATCCCGTTGACCAAATTACTGTCCCCAAATTGTAAGATTAAATGCCAATAATGGTTGCCATTAATTAATTAATTGTAAGATTAAATGCCAATAAAACCATTAATTCGACATTTTATTTGTATTTTTATTAATGTTTTACTAATTTATTTGATCTTTTGTTATTTAAAATAAAAATTATGTCAATGAGTTAAATTTGGCGAAAGTGGTCGACGGAATAACTAAGAAGTACCTTTGTTTGTTATTTAAATTAAAGTGATCATATCTATATATGTATTTTAAGAACAGAGAAAAATGGTGAGATTATTATTAAGACTATGAAGTCTTTCCCATCTATTAGACTATGAAGTGTTCACAAAGATTGTATTTGAGATCAGGATTGCCACTTATTTCGGCAATCAAATTTCTTGTGCTTTACTGAGCAAAATATTAAATTTTCCCAGAGTAATTCCTCTGAGAATTTTCAAAATTTCAACGGATAAATTTTGCAAAGTACCAAAGTTTAGTAAAATTCCTTGTTTTTAATACTCATTTTTAAATTTCCTCAGATTTTCTAGTTTTCCCTATACAGTGGCAACTCTGAAGATTATTATTTGTGAGGAAGGTGGAATCATCATCCACATTTTGGCAATTTAATTTACCCGGGGAAAATTGCCCATTTAACCCGGGTTTTTTAATAAAACCCGCCCGGGCTGGGTTTTTTCTAAAAAACCCGGGTTTTTTACAACCCTGGTTCATAAATACGTCTGTTATCACGTGGCAAAAATCAGGGCGTTTCAAAATGTCAGCCACACTAGAAATTCAAAATGCTATAACTTAGCCATTTTGTAAGGTATAGACGAAACAAAAACTGCTCCCGAATCTTTTTATTGAGGTCAAACACATAAGAAAAAAATATTTTTTCAATTTTCAATTTTTTGGTACCACATTTCAAATTTAAATTTTTCTTAAAATTTTAAATGGCCGCCATTTTTAAACAAAATGGCGGATGAAGCTGGCCAACGAACTCGGTCGAGACATTGGTCTGTACTATATATAAACGAAGTTACATCCAAATCGGTTCATAAATACGCCTTTTATCGCGTGACAAAATTCAGGACGTTTCAAAATGTTAGCGTCGCTAGAAATTCAAAATGCTATAACTCAGCCATTTTTTAAGATATAGACGAAACAAAAACTGCTGCGGAGCCTTTGTATAAAGGTCAAATACATAAGAAAAAAATATTTTTCCATTTTCAATTTTTTGGTACCACATTTCAAATTTTAATTTTTTTTAAATTTTCAAATGGCCGCCATTTTGAAACAAAATGGTGGATGAAGCTGGCCAACGAACTCGGTCGAGACATTGGTATGTACTATGTACACACCGAATTACATCCAAATCGGTTCATAAATACGAGAGTTACAGTGTGACATAGGTCAGATATATATATATATATATATATATATATATATATATATATTGATATATATATATATATATATATATATATATATATCAATTTTGAACGGAGGGTGGTTTCGGGGTCTGGGGGTCATGATCGATGAAAATATACCAAAATTTTTTGAAATCGCTTTCCTCCGAACGGCTGCAATAGGTAGCTTTTTGTAAAGAAAGCTACCTAAAAAAATGCTCTAGATGGACTTGCAAATCACACTGAAAAGAATACCTTAATCCCTTTGAAGAATAGCCACTGGCATAGGGGGGAGATAAGGGATAAACAAAAGTTTATAGTTGAAAAAGGCTCAGGTCACTATGACCCGACGCAAGTGCCTGGGTTGTTAACCTGAAAGGTTCTTTTCAACATGAACCAGTAATTTTTTTTTTTCCTTGCCATAGTAAAACAACTTTTGAAAACTTAACTTTTTTACAATCTGACAGAAAATTATCCTGAATACAATTTATTTCCTTTAACTGTACAGAAATCATATTAATTTTTCTGTTCATTTTTCTCTGTGCTGAATTATTTTTGACACAGTGGTTTGTTGACTGACGAAGCAGAAGCTCTGAAAACACTTAAGGACTTTATCATGGAACATGAGAATGTCTCATCCACAGATAACAGTTTGAACAATGTAGAAAAGACTTTTTGAGAACATGCTCCATTAAAAAAACTGAAAAACAGTACATTGAGAGAATTTTTGCCTTTCTTACATACATATGTTTTTGTTTTCTTATCATAGCATGATCTAGCACGTGATGTCACTGGCTATTGTGGAATGCCTTGCTGTGAATGAAATTATGGGAATTACATCATCAATTATGCATGCACTTTGTTCAAATGAATTTAATATTTTTATTTCAGTGTGCTATTAAGTTTTACTTGCTTTTATTTTAGGACACATCATGTTTTTCATCAGTATTAATTTTTAACATTTTAATAAATTTGAAAAATTTTATGACTTCAGTTTACCTGGCCATCTGTTCGACTGCCTATACTCCAATCCCCATAAATATACTTGGATTGACATGTAATTGATATATGTTATTGAGGTTTACTATCACATGTTTGCTATTAAAAATAAAGTGTGAAACATTTACAGCTTATTACATACAAAATAATTTTGTCAAATTATGATCTATAGGGAAAAATCATTTGAAGTACATTTTAATAATGTTATAATACCTCAAACATGATGAAATTGTTATGCATAACTGGGATGCACTGTAACATGATTTTTGTAGATTATGGAGTGTGTAGAATTTATTGATTATTTACAGAGAACTATGTGAATAATTGCTGGAAGTGCATTTTCAGCTGGGGTATGCATTTTTAAACTAAACTAACTTTTAGTGTATTACAAGATGGATATAAATTCTATAGATCATATACAGGGCTGCATAAAAGAGTTTGCACAAGTTACTGGCAATGAATAGCAGTTGCTGAGAATGTTTTTGTTTCTGTATTACGTATGTTTTAAATTGCTTATTTGGATATATTATTTCATTCTATGAAAAAATGTATTTTTTAAAATATTGTGATATTGTTGGAAAATTTTTCATATTCTAAAACTGTTACACAGATTATGAAACTTTGATAAACATAATTCTTATTAACTGCTTAAGTCAGTTGAGTTTGAAAAGTTCATGAAAGTAGGTACATTTTTAAAGCGAAATGACGCCTTGCACCTGATAGTGAGAAAGTAATCATTTTTAATGCAAAGACCATACAGAACATCTTTAATGGGCCCGATCGCTGGTTATTTTTCTTCAAAATAAACACAGAACCAAATTATGATTTTTATAAGACCAAGAATGGTTTATTTATTGTGTTGTGGATTCAATAAGAAACCTTGTTTCTTTTTAAAAAGAACTCATTATTTTTTAATCTTTAGACACAAACATTAGATATTTGTAGTATTTCATAACTTTTTTGACCAAAAAAGAATGGCCAACAGGTGCACTGTGTACAAATTAAAATTATACCAATGTTCCATCATATTTTCATCATAATTATATGTTATCTAAAGCAGTGACAGAAAATCAGGTTTATTAATTCTTCTTACGAAATTTGTGAATTACAATTTATATATTAAAAATTAAGCAATTTTTTTTTTTTATCAAACTGCTTCAAATAATTGAAGTTTCCCAAATTTCTAAACCTAATTTCATATTTTCAATGCTCATATCTTCTTTAATATCTTTCTTCCTTATAAGAGGTACATAAATTCTTTTTTTTTTTTTACATTTTAAGAAAATTTTTATCTTAATTTAGTTAACTTTAAATTCTTAGTGCACTATTGAATTTCATGTTAACAAATTTTGATTATATTTTAATTTTTGTACGTTGAGAAATAAGATTCATTATTAAATTTAAGAAAATTAAGCTTGAAATATATGATACAAGTAGACCTGCCTGGCATTAACTGTGCTAATCTAGAAGAGGAGTGCCTTCTGGGAAAAATAAATAAAAATGGGATAATCTAAAATATATGGTGATCATTGTAACTGGGCTAAGTGTGTTTCATATCCATAAATCGTTCAAATGATAATCACTATAATGTGGTCTTATATGAACTTTGTGCTCATAAATTGTTAAAACAGCAATCATTTTAACAGAGTGCTATGTGCTTGATACCTATAAGCCATTAGTATGGCAATTACTATGAGAGGTCTTGTGCATCTTGAGCCCATAAATTGTTAATATGGTGATAGTATTAAAATCAAAAATATCTACTTTCAAAAAATGATTTTTAAAAAAGGGGGGAAATGGTACTATATTTTGTATAAGACTGAAATCAGATTAAAGTATAAAATCAATTTATAAAACATGAGATTAATAAAAGACTAAGCAAAAAATCACCGGGAAAAATGGTTTGCAAAAAAAATCTAATAGAAAATAGGCAGTTGTCTTATTTGTCTAATCTTCAATAACCAGATCCAGAGCTAAGGTTCGTAACAAACATGAGCAATTCTGACAACAATGTAGTTGTCAACAATGTAGTTTCAAGACTAGGAGGGTGACAACTAGATATCGACTGAACATTCGTTTTCGGCCCAAAATCTGAGTTTCACCAAACATTAATTTTCGTCGAAAATGCTGCAAAAAATAACTATATGTATTTCAAAAATCATGTTTCTTCCTTCGGAAATTTTTAACATTACTTATTGATTTGAGCTGTATTGGCTCAAATGAGTCACTCTATATTTATTGCTATAACTTCACTGTTCATAATTATCAGCCATCACTGACTCAAGACATGAGTGCAAATTATAAAGCAATCAATGCATATATGACTAAACTTTGAAGGCACGTCCCACTTGCTCATTAAAAGCTGCAGACTTAACAATAATAGAAAATTTTTAATTTGAAACTGCAGAAGTGTTTTGAATACTCTCTAAGAAAGGTGTAGTAAAACAGATGAAGATCACTGACAAAAATAATTATAAAAGATAAATCGAGGTATGTATACATTTTTTAATTAGATGAAATTCATATAATTAGAAAATCATTCTGTGTTGTTGATGAATTACATTTTATTTTATATGAAAATAAAAAGTTTTGGTCAGAGGCACAGAGAGCCAACTTGGGCTCTAGAGACAAAATTTCCAAACAGAGGCACCATTTCAAAACTTTTTTTGAGAGGTGGAGGGGAGGGTGGCAAAGTTTTTTTGGGGGTGTAAGCAAATATTTAATTTTGATCATGTGCACATCTGAGAATTTTTTTATTCTTACATATATTTTTTAAATTAGCTAAAGTACTCAATATTGTTAAATAAGTCTCAGTTTGAGAATGATGAAATTTAAGTATCCCTTTAAGATTGGCAGATTTTCGGCAGAAATGAAAAGTTTTGGTGGTTTCCCCTAATTAATAGGATCATATTTGATTGAAAAAAATATTTTACAAAATACCCGATATCAGGTTCTGCCAAAGGAGGATCCACACAATTCTGTGGGTGAAAGCCTGACTTTAAATCACACAAAATGAGGAAAATGATTTTTTTTTTTTTTTTTTTTTGGATCATCTGCACAATTGTTTAGGTCAGGTCTTAAAGTGGTATATATATCTCTACTAGCTGTTACCCGTGACTGCGTTCTGTAACATTTAAAGAAGAAGAAATTCATCAATTAAGCAAAAAATTTCGATATTTAAAAGCATATATAATTAACCTTTTATCACATTTTATAGTAGAAACGCTTCTGATGATCCCAATTTGCTTATTTTTCTTTATGTATATAGGACCATTTAAATTTCTTTTGTGAGCATGAAATTTCATACACCTTTTCTAAGATTAAATGAGGAATAAATTTACATCTCTGTTATTCTATTTTATTATTTATATTTATTCTATTTTATATTTATTCCGTTCAAGGATATTAATTTATTTTATGTTTTCGAGACAAAAAATATTATTTAAAGATATATATTAATAAAGAATTTTAAAGGAAAGTGGTTATTAGTAGGTCACTTCAGACGTGACTTTGATATGATTAGAATAAGCGAAAAATCAACATGCACCATTATAAGGTTATATTCCAAAAAATCACATTTTGGAAGAGAAAAAAAAAAGATAAATGGTATTAAAAAAATAATTAAACGTGGTGATAAAATAATCAAAGTTCAAAGTAAAAAAATAATCAAAGTTCAAAAATAAATAATAAGAGCACGGGAAATATCTTTAACTTTCAAATATTTATTACTTCACAGTACCACACTTTTATGAGCTCTAGATCTACCAATAATATCAAAATGTTTATCACGCTCCAAAGACTCTTGAGCCTAAATACTTATTATTAAAGCAATAGAGTTAACTTATTGCTTTCGAGGAATAAATCGATTTATGTAAAAGCACCACAATTATGAATAAACATTTTCATATCTATTGTGTGTTGTAATTTTGGCTTATGAAAGCTTTGAAATTTGCAGGAATATGCTCCAATGGGGTAACAGTGATAGATTGTGTTTCAGAGAGATTTTTAACTATAGATTTCGATAATTTAAAATCTAAAGAAAATTTCCCTTCTTCCTTTGCGCTTTTCGATAAACACGGTGCCTTTATACATTAGAGGGATGTGAAGTGAAAGGCAAATTTATTGCTTAGTTAAGGCTTTGGCTCTTGTGTACACGTAAATGATGTCACATGTAAAGCCTAATCTCAAATTGAAATTACTTGCTAAACTTTTTTAAGTTGACTTTCCTGTGCCATTTATTAAATTTTATTGAAACCAGTGTTATGGGAGATTGTACTGTAAAAGGATGTTAAACTTATATATTTGCGATTTTAAATTCTGTGCAAATCACGCCATTTTGTATAAAAACTGCTATAAAATGCTAATATTTTCTGAAAGAAAAGCAGCTAAGACTAATGTCAGATGAACATCTTTTGCACGCTTTTTTCCTTGCGTATTATCCCTACACAATGCTAGCGGCATATACGTGAGGAAAAAAGCGTGCAAAAAGACGTCCGCCTGGCATTAGTTTCATGATTTAAAATATGACGACACTAGGTTAGTTTTTCCTATGGAATGTTACTTGTCGAAATAAATAAATATATATATATATATTCTTACACTTCATAAATCATTAAAAACTATGCATTTTAATTTATTTTAAAAAAAAGGGAAGCCGATTAATGAAATCCAATATTATTGTACATTTAGAAAAACATTGAAAAATTATTTTTATTAAATATACTAAATTTCATGTAAGAAAATGTATTTAAAATGTAAGCTAAAATTTCATTTTCAAAGAATGCGACTTTTGATACAAAATTTTATTTCTGAAAAGTATATTGTTATTTTAAGATTTCGTTTTAACTTTCGAAGCTGGTGTAATGAAGATGACATCGCTTTGACGAAATTAAAATAAATCTATGTTAATGTTTTCGTATTAAAATTAATGCTTTCCATGAAAAAATATTACATCATTTTTAACCGATAAAAGCTTTTACTAAAAACGCCTTTGTGACATGTTTTAACTGCCATCTTTTAAAATTAATCAATTAAAATAGTATATGATTATTTTAATCAAGGCCTCCTGATAAGGGAGTCTTGATTTTAATTTTAATTCGTATGAATAGTGGGCAATAACTATCAACTTAAATGCACAGAAGTTATATTTACTCCTTGGTTGTGTCAATATGTCGACAGACGATTTTTGTTTCTGTGGAATAAATTCATTCATGAAGTTTCGATGTGTGTAAATATGTTTTCAATTTTGGAAAATTTAATTTAATCAAGTTTTTGCATCATTTATACTAATTGAAATTCAATTCTTTTTAATTTTAATGAGGAAATAGCGTCAAAAAATATATTAATCCATTTTAATTCCCCTTTTTTCCACCAAAAATATCTTCTCCTGATAATGATAACGTGAATTTTGAAAAGAAAACTCTCATTTGAATGCAACTTGCATTCAAACTTTTTAAATCAGTATGGACAGTATTCCTGTGACGTCACAATTGGTAAAATAGCGGTTTTTATAGCCTCGAATCAAAAGCGAGAATAGGGTCCATTTGTAAAAAATATTTCTGTTATTCGTTTTGATATGACGTCATTATTTATCTATTTTCATTAGTTACTGATATTGATGCCCATTGTATTTTTAACGAATATTTGGAAATACCTGTTTTATTTCAAATTTGACGTCATATTTTTCCAATCGAATAACTTTATTAATAACATTATTTTTTTTCATTCTTTTTCCTTCTAATTATGACACCATTTTTGGCAGAAAACCCCTGATTAACGTAACCGATATTCATTCTTCATGCATAATAAAAAATACCCCATTTTTTGTTTCAAGTATGACATCATATTTATTTTCTTTTGAATTCTTTTTATTTTAATTTTTAATTGTCCAGGAGAAATTATTATTCCAGATTTAGTTTTTCTTGGCAACAAGAAAGAAAGATGGTTAAATTTATCAGGAAAATGTCAATTGATTCTGTATGAAAAAGAATGAAATTTTGAATTATTAAGATAATTATTTGAATAAATTAAATAAACTATAGCCTATGTTCATTTCCGGGTTGTAATCCATCTATATCAGAAAAATACAAAAGCATTAATTCATCTGTTTAGATGCTGACTTCATTCAAACATTCAGACACACATTGACATTTATAATATTATAAGGATTTAAATCTCTACTAAACTCATAATCATAAATTATATAAATGGTTATTTTATAAAACATATTCTATGTTACTTTCCTAAAAACAAATGTTTAGGTAGTATATTTCAATAAATTTAAATGCAAAATATTAAGAATGAAATTATGTGTATACAGTATGGAAACATTTATCCAGAAACCAGTTAACTGGAAAACCAGTTATCCAGAATGATATTTCCAGTTGACTTATTTTAGAAAAATGAGCAATGCAGCCTGAGTTTGATATGTATATTGCTTTAAACATAGAACATGCATGATAAAACCTGATTCCAAAAACTAAGATTTGAAATGGAAGCAAATTTAGTTATATATTGGACATTTTGATTTTTATGTATAGGAAAAAGGGGTTTTTGTTTCCAAGGTATTTCTGTAAATTACTTTCGTTTAAACTTTGATTAATGTCCAATTTCGTTTGGACCTGATTCTTTCTGAATAGTCTAATAATTAATTTGAGATCAAAACACTGTCAGGGATAGACACATATATTTTACAAATCGGATCAAATAGATGTTGGTTTAATGCCCAACCAGTTATCCAGAAAAACCAGTTATCTGAAATACATATGACTCCAACCATTCTGGATAAATGGTTCTGTACTGTATTTATAAGGTAAATACTCATTATTGAATTTGTTCTCCATTTTTTTTAACTACATTGTTAATTAATTATTGATTAATGCCTATAATTATTGGTTGTCATAAAGTAACAAAATATAAAAGTTGCATTATTATTTATGTTTTGTTTTTGTTTAAAACTTATATACATACATATATGTATATTTATGTATATATTAATTACTTTTTTTTTTAACAGTTTCATTTCATTTTCGGCTGAAAAAAGAAAGATTACCAAAATTTGATTTCAGTCTTAAAAACCTTTTTCAGTTTAACACATGTGAAAGGAATAGTAATAACAAAAAAATTAGTTTTGTGGGAAACCATACTTGCTACAATACGCAAATTGACTGAAAATTTGATTCTGGAAGAATCTCTTGTTTTTTTTGTTTTTGTTTTTTTTTCCTTCAATGCCTTGTTTCATTTCCTTAGAGATTGAATTTCGAAACTGCTAAAATACGTGTTTGACCCTTTTTCTTTTAGTACATTTTTTTATGCTGCCCACAGTGATCCCACCTAAAATTGCTGATAAGCTATAGATAAATGACCTAAAACTTTTGCCACCTCTTTTAACCTCATTTCGAAAAATCCTTTCTCAGCGAATCTCTTTTATTTGTTTAAATATATACCTAAGAGTTCAAGTTTATAGCTTCTATAGTTTTGTCTGTGTACTGAAGAATCAGTCAGCTAGTCAGAACACAACCTCTATTTAGGTATAGATTACAAAATGAATAATTCATGTTAAAAACTAAATTTGCAAAATAAATAGCCTTGACATAGTGAATATGAACTCAACTGGTTTAAAACACATTTTATAAACAGGCATTTTGTAAATGTGTTATACTAACAGTCACTTTATAAAAGAGGGGTTCTGAATTAAAGTAGATCAAGCCCATAAAACATTAACCAAAAATATTTGGAGGTAAAGTTAACAGGTTTCTGAGCACTTCTTTGAGAAAAATACAGTGCCATTTGTTATTCATATTTGAGCAACTTAGGACTAGGTTTGTTATGGCAGTGAACAAATTGTCTATAGAATAAGTATTAATCTAAAATTCAGTTGAATGAGTAAATGGATTTAATCCACTTTGATTCTCAAATGCAGCTTGATGAACGGCTTAAAAATGCATAGAGAATGTTATTTTGTATGAAAGAAATCTTATTAAGGGAAGGTTCTCCTGGAAAACATTTGAAATATATATATAGAGAGAGAGAGCTCTAAAACATCAAGCCATAATGGGAAAACCTCCCCTTAATCATGCTATCTATATTATAAAGGACAAACATATCTGTGCATAACGCATACGTCATTTTGCGAATGGCAACATTTTGAAATTTGAAATGAAATTTTGGTTTTGCAATTTTCTCTACTGCAAATTTTTAAACTTCTAAACATCACACATTTTAAATTTGTACACCGTCGTATAAGGAAAAAAATGCTCTTTTAAATGCAATTTGTTTGAAAGCTGTATCTCAATTTATTTTTGAGATATTAATTTTTTTTGCAGTTTTTAATACCATTTTTCTTATTGTGGCAACTAAAGTACATCATTTCTATTGAAAGTCATTGAAAGTAAACGGAAAATAGTTGCAAATAGGAGATACTGTATCTTTTTGTTGCCATTTTCTCATAAAACCTGAAAAAATAGTTGAAAATAAAATATGGGCTATGTCAAGAATATTGTCTGTTATTCCGTGATAATGACGTCATAGGCACACTTTTCTATAGACGAAGTTTAAGACTGGGTTGTAAAAGTAGATTGCTTTAGCGGATGCAAATGACGTCATTTTATAAAAAAGCGTGTATTTTAATTCTTAAACCTGAATTATGTTTTGTAGAAGTTCGTCATTTTCACAGCCCAGCTGCTTTGAAATTCTTCACAGGTGAAAATACTTCACTTTTGAAAATAATGTAATCGAAAGAACACACTGATAAACGCAATGTTTTACAAAAATGTAGAGTGTCTTTATAAAAGAGAAGTGACATGCAAATAATAGCAATTTATATTACAGAAATTGATGATTCTCGCCTGGATGGATTTGCTTC
Organism: Maratus speciosus; assembly: GCA_963932465.1. Classification (NCBI taxonomy): domain Eukaryota; kingdom Metazoa; phylum Arthropoda; class Arachnida; order Araneae; family Salticidae; genus Maratus; species Maratus speciosus. The sequence continues at coordinate 247,016,692 of OZ010791.1, read as the reverse complement.
GCTGAGTTAGACAAGCAAGCAAATAATTCGTGGTTTAAAATAATATCGTGTTCCTGAAGTTTTTGTCGAAAATTCTCTCGAATAATAAAATTTTAATGCTATTCTTTAGGACATTCTACTATAATTTTATCAAAATAACATAATTTGCTTAATTTAATTTTTCCTAATTTTATATAATCTAAATATTTAAAACACAAGTGTGTTTTTTAGTCATCTGCCCTGATCTTTCTGCTGAAGCAATTTTACTAATATATATTTTTTTTAATTGAAAGCTCTTCCTTTGTAGATGTGGTCGCACTATCTGTTTTTTTTTAAATATCCCCACTTTTATATTTTAATTTTAAAAGCATTTTATGAAATTTCTTCAAAATGATGAAAATTAGATAACTTTCATTTCTGCAGACAAGAGAGAAATGATGAGGTATTTTAAACTTTATTCATGCTATTTTCTGATAAAAATTCAAAATTGTTGATAAAAATTGTTGTATAGGGTTTAGTGGCGCAAAATCCCATTACGAGCAGAATATTATATTAGGGGCATAATAACGGAAAATGAAATACTGCTTTTGAAAACACGTATTTTTCCTCATAAATTTTCTATAGTGATTTTCTTTCTGCATGTGTACTGATACTACGTTTCAGACACTAGGCGAAATGCTTATTTAAGTGAAAATGAAGTCATATTTAAAAAAAAAAAAACACGATCATTTTCTTAGATAAAACTAAGCATTTTAACACAAATGCGTCTAAAAACCATAAATTACGTAAATTTTTACTCTTCAAAATTGAGATTAGAATCTCAAATAAAGAGTGCGTCTGTTTGCATAAAAGATGTTGCTGGCAATCTTGACTTCAAGTTTTGAGTTAAAATGATTTTTAAATGATCAAACAAAATTCAATTTTTAAAAAAATGATGAATATGGACATAAGAAGTGCGTATGCAAATTTTGAGAAGGTGAAAAATGCTGCTTTCATTCCGGAAATCCAAGCATAAGAGCCTCAATTGATAACCACATCCTAATAACTGATCTTAGTTATATTTTACTGATTATGTATCTATATTATAAAGAACAAACGTATCTGTGCGTAACGCTGACGTCATTTTGCGAATGGCAATACTTCACGATTAAATTTCGGTCTTGAAATTTTTGCTACTGCATTTTTTCAATCTTCTGACCATCATACATTTTCAATTTTTGTCGCATAGGGAAAAATAAATGTACTTTCAAATGCAATTTATTTAAAAACTGTATTCATTGACTGATGTATTATATTTTCTAAAATAATTTTTAAGCATGATTTTTTTAAAAGATTATCTTATCACGTGCCGGTTTCAATACATAAAATAATAAACATTTTGCACATAAAGCAACAAACATTTTTCAGCATTTGTTTCTGACTATTTTTGCATAATGAAATTAATACTTCCTTTATAAGCAAATAAAAGAATAATATTAAAAAAACCCACCGAAATAACATATTTGTGAAAGGCAAATTAACGAAATTAATACTTTTTTTTATAAACAAATAAAAGAATAATATTGAAAAAAACACAAATCTAACATACCTGTAATCGTACAATTTAAATTTTTAGGTCACCAAATAGGATTTTTTTTTCAAATGGAATTTGTTTGCAAAGTTCATCTCAGTTTACGGATTGTCTATGGTTTTAAAAACAATTTTAAAGCATGAAATATTTTTTAATTTATCTATAACGCACGGAGCTCGATTACGAAAGATTAATCTGTTTGCCCTTAAAACAAAATAAAGAGTTCATCCTTTTCTTACGGCTAATTTCCATTAAAAAAAACTTCCCTATGAATAAATAAATAAAATAACATAAATAAAACACAAATTTACCAGACATGTATAAGCTCTGAAATTATCAGAATATAAAAGGATGCCATAAGTAATAAAATCTTGGCAAATAACTCTTAGCATGCGGCTAATAAGAAAATATCGCTTTTGATAAATTTCAAAAATGTATTTGATTGTGTAATTCGTATTTTCCATATGAAAAATGCGTTTTCAATGTAAGTGGTCAAACTAAAAAATTTATTGCATATAAAAAAATTGTTAGTTTTCAATAAAAAATAAATGTTTTCACCTATATTCTTTAACCCGGGAAGCCCGGGTACAATCCCCTAGTACTTTTAAAATAATGATTTCTAAAAGATTTTTTAAATGAATTTTTCAAAAATAAAAATAGAACATATACAACAGAATATTGTAAAACGACATAATAATTGAAAAACATATTTATTTACAAGTTTTCTATACATTACAACATCAAAATTTTAATTTTGGGTTCTTCCGTTTGAATTGTATCCTATAAAGAAAATATAAAAAGAATAAAATTAAATAACAAATAATAAGACAAATATTTTACAAACACCAAATTTTTTTTCTTGTACATTCATCAACATAAACTGATAATTTGATTTTTCAAAAGCATGCTGCTTGCATGTTCACAATACCTACTCGGTTCAGATTCGACACTGGTATTTCTCAGTATATTTTTCTGGTATGAAATTTTGAATACTTAGAAAAACTTAGTTTTGGTATTATCTCAGTGTAATAATGATACTAACTTAATTCTAATAATATTATAAATGTGAAAGTGTGAAAATGTTTGACTCAATTCAGTGTCAAAACAGGTAATTTAATGTCTTTGTATTCCTTATGCATCATATTAATTTTTTCCTGATGTTTAAAAATTTCACTTAAGTTAATAAAATTTACATATTTTATTTGTTTGCAATACATCAAATAAAAGTTACAAGCAAATGAAAAAAATATTTACTTTATAATAGAAATATTAATAGTGGAATTGCAAAATATTTTTTTCAATAATGCACAAGTATGTAAATTGGCAAAAAATATTTTGTAATTTCACTATTAATATTACTAACATAAAGTAAATACTTTCGCAATATTGACATTTTGTTCGAAATAGCTACAATTTAAAGTTTTGATATTTCATTACAAATATTTTCAATGTAAATCCAATATTTTTCAATATTGGCATTATACTTCAAGTACCAGTGATAGCGATCGTTGCTTAAAATTAGACATATTTTTGTATTCAAAATACTAGTCCAGGGGAAATGTACCAAAAAAAGGAAGTAAGCTTGCAAAATCTATCTAAAATATTTTCTATTTTTAAAACAGTAAAATATTAAAACATATGTTATACAAAATTGGTAAATAAAATATGCCATTGTAGTGTAGAATAGAATATGTTTTTCTCAAATTTTCATAATTATTCCATTGATGCCTGAAAAAATATGTATGCATTATAATAATTATGAAAATTATAAAATTAGTAAACTTATTAAAATTATTAAAATTAAACAAGATTTTTTTCTGAATTGAAACTATCATGCAAATAAGTTACTAAATATTGAAGTATTCTTTTAATCAATGCTTTGAAGTTAGAACTGTATACACTTAAAATTACTGTCTTAAATATGAGAATTGTCTCATTCATCTATACTCTGACCTACTTTTAAAATTATATAAATTTATTGAATATAAAATGTCTGTTGAGATGAAAATAAAGACGTGAGTGTAGAAATAATTGATAATTTAGTGCTATCAATTTTTAGAAGTCGACATACGCGAATAAATCCGCGGGGAACAAATTGAATAATTGGGGTAAAACTATGTTTTTCACGGTTTTTAACAAAATTGAAAAAAATTGTGTTCTTTTTGAAATGGCGGACTATGCTTGCTATTGAGTATATAATAAGGTTGTAGATATGAAAGTTGTAGCGAATTTTATCCTCTTTAATATTGTATTTAACAAATAATATGCTACGGCAACGTATCTCGAGATATATAAAAAAATCAAAAAAAGTCCCAAAATTTTGTTGTTTTTTGGCCACAGAAAATTTAGCCTTAAGAAATGGTGTTAGAAAACTTGGTTTTTCCATGTTGGCATCATTATAAACAAGTCAGAAAAAAATCTTCTATCCGATCTTTTGCAAGGTAAAATGTACATTTCCCCTGGACTACGTATAGAAAAAGAAATTTTTAATACTAATTTTCGCTTTACTTAATTTTCGTCGAATGAATAAACTGAAAAGTCTGAATTCGTCAATTAAATAAAGTGAAAAAAACTTTTTTGAAAAGACTGATAGAAATTTTGAATTCAGAATTCCACTAAATTGTAAAAACTGTTAGCGACGAATGCATATATTAGCATAATATAACCAACATAACACTAGTTTTTAGGGTAATTGTGTTTTCGGATTTTTTATATCGCTATTTCCATTAGTAATCGTCGCATCTTTTAATCTCGTAATTTATAAGGCGAATATTACTATTAGAAAGTTATAGTGGTAATAAAAAGTGCAGAAATACAATCACTCATGAATTTTCGCATCAGGTGCATTTTTATAAAGTTTAATATTAGTGTGTCTGTTATTTCTTTTATGCCAAATCAGTTTTCATAATTTTCTTTTCTTTGAATTGCTACAATATTACAAACTCAAAAGAACATTCTTCAGCTACATTCAGTTGAAAGTTGGTTTTTTTGTTATAACTTTTATTTTTATGTATTACAAACAAATAAACTATTCAAATTTTATTAACATAAAGGAAAATTTAAGTATTGGAAAAAAATATATAATATAATTGATAATGAATACAAAAACAAATAGTTATTCATTTTGATTCTGATTTTAACCAAGCATATTCACACTTTCGGTTTTATAATATTAATAGGATTAGGATATTTTTATTACTGCATTATGATAATAACAAAACCAAGTGTTTTAAAATATTCAACATTTCATACCAGAAAAATATACTGAGAAATACCAGTGTCGAATCTGAACTGAGTAGGTATTGTGAACATGCATGCTGCTTTAGAATTATTTAACATTTACAAATTTTAATATTTAATTTTTTTTAAATGCTTTATTTAATATTTATAAATGGTGAAGTTTAAAATGGATTACTTATGATTGTCGACACAGTAATATTTTGGCTTATGTGTTTATATACAGTTAAACCTGTCTATAACGATATTCTAGGGACTGAAAAAAATATCGTTATATGCAATTTATCGTTATGCACAAGTTTTAATCTGAAAGGGCTATAACATGATATATAACAAGTAAACAGTACATATCATACAATAATAAGAGTCTTTGTTTGCAAACAGCATACACGTTTAACTATTTGATAGATTCACATGTTTTTAACAGAAAAAAAATCTAATATTCTTGTTTGTTTAGTTTTCCTGAGAACACAGCCTGTAGGCACATACTTTTTAATCCATCGAGTTCAAATATGTTTGTGGAACATTCGGTAATGCTGAAACTTAATTTTGAAGAGAGTCAATTAACTAAACATCCCCAGAAGAGTATTTTTCTATTTTTTTCTTCATTTCCCATTGCTCCTACTGCACCAAGAACCAGCAACTTTTTCTTGAAACAAACATCACCCTTCCCACCAGCACATGATAGTAGGAGGATAGTGTGCCAAACTGTTTTTTTTTTTTTTCTTCCTTCAAACTGTCATTGAATTCCCACCTCCCTTCCACCAAGACCTTTATGAAACAGAAAGTTGCCAAAAAAAAAAAGGGATCACCTGCAATAAATGACACCCTTTTGGCAAAAGAAAGCTGAATTATGTTCATTTCAAGTTTCTCCTGGTCAAACAATAGAGATCCATTGTTTAACGTATTCTTGGTCGAAGATGTAATCCTGCTAGCATACCTGAAAGAAATCCCACCCACCACAGTTAGTTTACTAACTTTTTGTTAAAAAAGAGGAGGATATGACATCAAAGGAGTTACAGGAAACAGCCCTTTGTTCCCCTCCCTGTGTTCAGTGTCCAGCAACTCCTCAGCACAAGGATGTTGCATTGTGAATCTTATCAGTAACATTGCAGCTCTCAGCTATCAATCTAATTGCCTAATCAATGAGACAGCCATAAATGCACCATGATGGTATTTCTGTTCTATAGCTTATTCAGAGAATTTAGGAGTCTTTCAACAGGCAGTTAAAAGGGATTGATAAATAGCAAGTGACCATTTCAAAAAGTGCAAAATTTTCGTTATATACAGGTTTCATCTTAACTCATTTATTGTTATAGACAGGTTCAATATACATTACATTAATTTGATTTCAGCTGGGGCCAAATGAAATGCCGTTATACACAGGTTTATCGCTATAGACAATAAAACATGAAACATTAAAAAAAAAAAAAAACTTTGGATTTAAAAAAAAAAAAATGGTTACAAGTAACACATTTTACCGCATTTTCTGCGCTATGATTATAAAACAAGATATACATAACTCAATAATAAATACCAATAAGAAAATTATTAAAATATTATTTTCAGTAGTCATAAGTCTGGAATAGAGACCTGCATTGGGTCAGATTACCCGCTTTTACATGCACATGACCAAACCTGCAGTTGGGGTTTGCACTATATTTTCCATTTAGGGTCGGGTTAACTTTAGTTTTTTCGTGTTCGGGTTGGGTTTTGACTCTTGCAGTTCAAATTCGAGTTGACTAGATTTTCCAAAATAATGTCCAAAATGTTTTTTCAAGTTAAAAATCTAATAAGACCTCCAAATGGACACTCCTGAAAAGCAGATACCTCCATTTAGTAAATACTTTTTCACTTTCTAACACATATATTTGTATACTTCTACCTCTAAATAGTGGGCACCTCCCAATCTATGTACACATAACATGTGTGTGTGCATAAACTATCACAAATTCAATACATGTGTTTTTGTATGTATCAAAAACAAAATGTTGGTCATATTTTTCACATTCTGAGAGAAAAAAAAATGGTTCCTAACTGTGCTGCAAAGAAAGAATAATCTATCACATTTCTTATATACATTTTATTTCTCATGCAATAAATTGAATATATACTCATTCATATTAAATTGTATATTTATTTTCATCTGAAACATAGTTCTGCTCAAACTTTTTGCGAAAATCTTAACAACCCGATTTGCAAAAAAACTAAATATGACCCACACGAATTTTCTAGTATGAATTCGATCTACAGAAGCAAAGGTTGAGTCATCTTGACCTGGAAAAAGAAAATTAGGGACAGCCCAACAAATTTGTCCAGAATGACAATAAATCCTTTGACAAGCTTGTGAAATTAAGGAAAATAAATTTTATAGGAAAAAAAGAGACTAACAAAACAAGAACTTTAAGCCTACAAAAAGATGTTGGCAGTTTCAAAATTGACAGAAAAACTGAATTTTATCGAAGTTGGAATGAATATCATGCAAACATCGATTGAATAAATGAGTTTTGGTGGGCAGAAAAATTATAAAAAAAAAAAAAAAGCACAGAACCAACTTTTAATACTTTATTTTTCATGCACAGAAATTGTAAGTTCAGTATCAATATGATACTGGACCCCTACAGATTATATTTATGGACTCACTAAAAGTTGTGAGCATACATATATTTAATGCCCAATCAGTTCTTCCCAGAATACGTTTGAGATCAGGGCATGGGACAATTGTATCTCTCGTTCCCTTCATGCGAGCCCCTTAAGACTGCTGGTCACTCATGTTCTTAATTCCTCTCACTAATGGTAAGACTATGGGCATTTCATGCATTCATATATTTAAAATATCTCCTCAGGAAATTAATATTTTTAACTCCTTTTTCTGTGTACTCTTCTTAAAAGATGTCTTCTTTTTCTTAGTTCACAAAATATTTCTAAAATATATGCTTAATTTTATACGAAATTTTAAAATGTTACTCATAGTTCATCAGCTTTTAACACATAAAATATTAAATTAAGCCTTTATTTTAGAAATATTTTGAGAACTAAGAAAAAAATAAACATCTTTTAAGAAGAGTACAAAGAAAAAAGCAATTAAGAACATTAATTTCCCGAGAAGATATCTTAAAGATACGAATGTATTCTACACCCATAGACTTATAGCATTTGAAGGGGGAATTCAGAAATTGACTGACTAGCAACATTAACCCATGTGTTATTCAACATACAAACTCAGAATTCTTAGCATTGCTGAAGACTATGAATGTCATGATAACCTATCATTCATTATATTATGTTATTGAAAAAGTGATTGAAATTTCAAATACTTAAAGTAAAATTTTTAAAATCAGTTAAAAGGTATGAATATAAAGTCACTCTTTAGATTTTAACAAGAAATGTGAATTCAAATTTTTAACATATTTAAACTTTTAATGATCCCCCCCCCCCCCCACACCACCACCACATATTAAATTAAAATTATTTCTTTTAAATACATTTAGAAAATGAAAGAAAAAAATCTTAAAGACTTACTCTAACTGCTTTCGACGTCCTTGATTCCATACACCTTGAAATGACGGAAGCCATTTAGAAGAACCTTTATTTTTACGATCGAAGTTAGCACCTACACGATTTTTGGACAGTCCTTTCTTCCTCTGATTAGCTTCTGTAAAATTTTCAAAGTGCATACACATATAAGTAGGAGTCATAGTATAAGACAGTGAGAAAAATAAATAAATAAAGTATTAGAACTTAAAATAATTTTATAGGTAATTTTATAATACTTTATCAATTACAAAAAATAATTTCAATTTTGATTAAGGATTAAAGAAATAATTCTTAATTAATTCTTAGATTAAAGAAAGTTCAGATTGGAGAAAATGCTTTGCTGTACAAATAAATAGCATTCAATTTAGGTATCCAAATATTGACAATATATTAATGTTATATTATGAAGTAAGTCTTTAGTTATGTGTTCCACGTGTTCATTCATTTTTTTTTTAACGCTTTTGCTAAATTAAAACATGAATAAAAAAACTCAATTGACAAAACTCAAAGAACAAAATTGTCTTATGGCATGCGCATAAAAGTTTTGTGAACAGATGAAAACCGTTTACAGTTGCACAATCATTTAACAAACAAAATGACCTTTGAGGATGATTTTGTTCATTCATTTACCTAACAGAAAAAAAAAATCAAACAGTACTTACCATACACACAAATAATAACAACTGAATGTTTTCAGTTTTCTGTTTTATAGTTTTTAAAGTTTTTTATAGTTTTCTTTAGCGAGATTAAAACTATAAAATAATTTAAAATCCAAGGCGATAAATGTTTTCAGCTTAAAAATTTATGAATATATCCTTTCTCACTTTTTTCGAGAAGAAATATCCCACTTGTTGTGTCTAAAGATTTAATAAAATTAGTTAATAATTCTGAAAATAGTAATGAAATTTTTTTCAGAATGATTTTTCATAGCTGCAAGTATGGTCAACTAGCCGCCATGATGTTGTAATATTCCTCCAAAAGACACATTTTACTGAATATGCAAAAATGGCCACAAAATAAAATTTTATGTTACTGGTGGCAGTTGGAAGAGCAATATAAGAAAACATTACTTATATATGACAACAAGAAATTGCAACTTTGCTGTGAAACAAAAAATGTATTTAAACTCCCCCCCCCCCCCCTCACAGACAAAAATTGGTTGCAATTATAATATGGCACATCACATGATAATAAACAAGAGGACCCTTGAGGACATTACATATTAAATGTGACAACATGGGTGAAATCTAACAAAATCCAGACAGGGGCAAAATTTTGGCACAAATGTGCCCATAATTTGATGCCAAGACAGCGGTTTTTAAAACAAAGAATATAAAGTTGAAATAAATTAAATTAACAATCTTTAATCAGAGCAATCTATTCAAGAGAATTTTTTAACATATTAACATGAAATGTAATACAGAAATGAATAAACAAATAATAAATATTAAAATCCAATAGTAAACGTCTACCTACTTTATAAGGAAATGAAAAATTTTTACAACTTTTTTCCTGTTGGCAAAACCCCTCTGAACCCCCCAATTTTGGCAAGTTTGAATACACGATGCTAAAAAGAAAAACTGAACAAAAAATTATTTTCTATGGGGAAGGGGGAGCAGGAAAAAAAATCATATCTATCTCTCTTGGTGTTTAATTATTTTAAGCCACTTCAGAAAAATACGCCTTCATTATATTTTTCAGAAATCATCAGATAAGAAAAATTTAGATAATTAAAGTTGAAAATCGAGAGAGGACAATAAAATTTGTGGAATTTTAAAATCACAAATTAGTGAAAACAGTTTAATAAAAACATATTTCATAATTAATAATGAAAAACATATAATACCATGCTTTAATAAAGTATCTATAGTTGGACCAATAACAGGATCTGTAGACGAATTTCCAAAAACAGATGAATCTTCAGCAACATCTTCCAACCATGGAGGTACTTTAATGTCACCTTTTTTCTTTGAATTATGTAGCTAATCAGAACATGTTATAAAATTGTTAAGTAACTAACTTTAAAAAAATTACCTTTCAAAATGAAATGTGTCAAAAGAAATTTCAAAATTATATCAGAATTAAACATGAGTAACAATTAAAAGTAAACAAACATTCAGATATTAGCTCTAGATAGAATTTCAAAGAATAATGGATAAAGTTCTGTAATCTGATTTGTAGCCAGCATTGGCTTTAAAAACAAGCAATGATAGCAACAATGTGGTTTCAAGTGAATGAGAACAATTATATACACATGAAGGTAGCCATTTATATTCAAGTATAAATTATATAAACAAGTTTTATATAATTAATTATACAAAAAGAAATTATAAACATCAAGGTAAGTAAATATTTAAATTCAAATATAAAAAAATGTTTGCCATAGAAAACGGGGAAAAAAATAGGTTACAGTTACGAAATTAAATATGTGACAAGCCACGCTCCCTAAAATATGGCAATTGCCTGCAAACCTGATTACAGAACTTTCCCCATAATTAAAAATCTTCATGAAAGAGTAATTACAGTGTAAATGCAATCTATTTTTAAAAAATATAATCAAGAAGAGAAAATTCTATTATGCTGAGAGTAGTATGACAATGTATGATATAGTGCTATTTTTTACAAGAGACAATTTCTAATTCGTGTTTTATTCTTCTGGCATTATAAGCTAACTGATGATCGTGAAAGATTAATGATGCTGTGGGGGAGGGGGAGGGGGAACTAACAAACACAAATGAAGTACTATTAAGCACACATTATTTAATAAAAAACTAGATTCTACTAATTGCTAGTTGTAACCAGGGATGTAATGGAGGGTATACACCGTATACCTTCTGGATTTTTTTTAAGAAATACCGTATACCCTCTGTTTCTCAAGAAAGCTATAGTATATACACTCTAGGGTATACGCTCTGCCTTGAGCATATACCCTCTGCTTAGAGCGTATACCTCTGTGTTTTTTATGACTACACCACTGGTTGTAACTGTCATCTTAAATAAATATTAAATTAAATTTAGATAACTCTTTGGCCAAGTAATCATGGGCAGACAATACTTTTATAGAGAAAAACAATATGTTATTCATTCATTTTTTTATTCCATCAGGTCCATGTTAGACAATTATTGCACAAATTGCAGCAATGTTAATGCATTGCTTGAACCACAGTGATTTGATTGTTAATGAATTTCCTGACAATACACTTGATTTAAATTAATTTACATTTCCTAAAAGGTTATCCTTATTTATTTCCCTTAAAGTAAAATAAATGAGTTTAAACCTAACTAATTTTAAAACAGCCTTTATCTGTCTTACAGCCCAAATGAAAAATAAACTGATTGAATAATAATAATATTAATAATTTAAACTATACACAAATTTGTTTGACTTCTTAAAATATTTAATATATCTAGTTAATTATAGTTCTTGGAATGCTAATAGTACTTAAAATTTAAAAAATAGTTATTTTTAGATATAGATACTGCAACAAGTATTGACTTATTACGCATTTTGTGTCTTGCTTGAATTCTAATGAATAGTTAGGCTAACATTAAATAACTAAATTTTGCAAAGTTTAATAATTTCTTCTAATTGTAATAGGACAAGACAGTTTACACTCCTTACAGCAGTTTATTGCAATTATAGGCATGATTATTTATTTTAAGCACCACACTTTGAAAAATAAATATAATTTGTCTTATTAGGAACAAGAAAATTAAAAAAAAAAAAGTCAACAGCATTTCATTTATAGAAGTCAGAAATTAAAACTCTTCTGCATGCATGATTAAAAATTACATGGGGGTTGTGACAGCATTTGTCATGCTTTAACATGTACTATATAGTAACTGTCCAAATTTGACAATAAATAACTTAAAGGTTTTGCAAAAAAATAGATTTTAATAACATCATTAAAATGTCAGAAATATTTACAGAGTATTGGTTAGCAATAGGTAAAAGAAATAAATCTGTTTATGATGAACTTAATTCGATACTGACACTAAAAGAAGTGCATATTTAAACTTCATTTGGCATTTCATGAAACTAAATTCAGCGTGGTAATAATCTTTTCTTTTTACAGTGTAGCTACAACAAAACCCTTGTTCAAAGTTTAAACTTGGCATTGTGCTAAGCGCGCTTCAAAAGGAGGTCGCAAAGTTGAAACGCCACCTTTGTTCATGCCGCGTTTTTCCAGATAGGTTTTTAGTTAACTTTTAAAGACACAAGAAGCGTATTGAGAGATTAACTCAATGCAAACTTATCGCGAATACCGTAGTATTTATTTGATTAATTCTAATTAAATTAGTCTGCTTTTAACAATTTGAGGTCTATTGCTTTTATACTGCTACTGGGCATTGCATTACACAAATATATCATTAGAAGTTGTTTCTAGGCTTTAAAATCCGATAGTACATAGAGTATACCGCCCTTGTCATCATGTAAGTCCAAAACATCCCTGTCTTTAAGGGTTAATATCTCGGCTAATTACCGACGATTTTTTTTTCGAAAATCATTATCAACAATGTTTTTATACTTCTGCTGCGTTTCTCAATAAATTTGCTGAATGCCCGCAAATCGAAATTTGTGTGTAACGGAAAAAATGCACTTTTCTCAAAAACTATGCTACCTAGTGTAACTGTTATAATTTTCCTGCAAGGTTTAAATTAACGTCGACTACCTCTAATTTTTTCGTAATTTTAGTTTCAATAGTTTCGGAAATAGATGGGGGGAACATATTTTTGCACTACATTTTTGACGATATCTCGGAAAATATAATACCTAAAACTAAAAGAAATATATTTTTGTGTTCAGCGTTACGAAAGCTTTCACAAGATACCTCACACAATAGATAAAGAAAAGATTTTTAAAAAAAAATAATTAGCCCCTCTACATTTTCCCTAAATATATTTGTGAATGTTTAATATTCTGTAAATATGCGGGTCATCCCCCAATTTGAACTTTCCATGTACCATAGTTTATGAGTAAAATGGCTGTGAATAACAGACAGACACAGGAGTGATCTTATAATGGTACCGTTTTTACTTTTTAAGTACAGAACCCTAAAAAGAGCAACTTCGATTTTTTTCTTAAAACTATTACAAATAAAGAAATTTTTGAAATTAAAATTTAATAGTTTTCTCAATTCAAAGATAATAATTGCAATATACAGATATTAATTTTCTTTAGAAAATAGTGTGATAAATTTCAGAAATATGTGCAAGTTCTTAATTTAAATTAAGTCGCACAGCAATTCGCAAAAAATCATGAAACTTGATATTGAAAAGATTAGTAATACTTCTTGATTCTGAGTTATCTTAAACTTGTTAGTTAGGCAACTTTTGAATTCTCTTCACTAATGTTAATCCTATGGGCGTGTGATACATTCATATATTTAAAATATCTCCTCAGGAAATTAATATTTTTAACTTTTTTTCTAAATACTCTTCTTAAAGAATGACTCTTTTTTCCTTAGTTGTCAAATTATTTCCAAAATATATACGTAATTTTAAGTGAAGTGTTAAAATCTTACTCACAATTTGTCAGCTTTTAACAAATAAAATATTAAGCATAGATTTTACAAATATTTCGAGAACTAGGAAAAAAGAAACATCTTTTAAGAAGAGCACAAAGAAAAAGAGAAAGTTAAAAATATTAATTTCCTGAGAGATAGTTTAAATATACAAATGTATTCTACACCCATAAGATTAACTTTAGCAAGGAGAATTCAGAAGTTGACTGACTAACATCCTTAAGGGATAAAATAGCAAGTCAGAGCATGAGAAAGAACTATCATAAAAAATCATATTTAATCAATATAATCATATTGAAAAAAGAAAATCACATCATAAAAAAAAACTATTAAAATTATTTCTGTCAAAAAAGTTAAAAATAAATGGACTGTTAAGAGGGCAACAACAGTTGAAAAATCATATAGAAAACAGCTCATATTAAAGTATCCTTTTCTCGAGAACTACAGAAGCAATTTTAATATATATATACATTGTATATACATGTATATATATATATTGTTGTTGTTGTTGTAATTTAAAAAATTAAAAATAAATAAAAAACTAAACTAGAAATTTTTTTTAGCAAAATCTCATAACTATTACTATTTTTTTTTCTTAATTATTAATTTATAGAGTGAGTTAAGAAATTATAAGGACACTAACGAATTGGTGGTCTTCTGGAGAAAAAGACACAGTATGCAAATTTTTAGCGTGTGTATTTAAAATTGATAGTAGAATGTAATTGCTACACTAAAATTTAAGCTACATTTTATTAAAATCTTCTCATTTTTTAAAAATGTAAATAAGGTGACTGTTAAGAAATTATAAGCCCACTTGAGGAAATTCGCATATTATATGTCACATCAGAATCATTATAAACTGTCCATGTTTGTATATCATGAAAGTATTCTCGAGAAGCAAAGGTGCAGGTTTAGATAGTGTTATTTATGATATATTTGAAGATTACCGTGGGGTAAAGAGTTGTCTGCGACCAAAGTAAGAAAAGCTTGGTTTTATAAGGGTGCTGGTAAATCTGAACAAGAAATAGCTCGGTTAATGAAGTGTTCTCAAACTGCCATTCACAATGAAATAATTAGAAAAAAAGGATTCAAATAAAATTAAACAATCTGGAAGAAAAGGGATTTTGACAGAACAGGATGATCGACAAATATTTTGATTATCAACTCAAAAAGGTCTTTCAACTCAGGAAATTTCGAACCATTTCAGCAAATGAACCTCACACGTAACAATTTGGAAGCAGCGTTCCAGTTGATAAAAAAAAGTCACTGTCCCCAAGGACCAGTAAACATCAGAGTTTACTGGTCTGCAGACATCGTCACTGGCCCATTACAAAAAATTCTATTAAGGCCCCTTATCACTCAGATTTAAGATTTCCCTCTCCAATGTTAAACCAATGGCCATTTAATGCCTCTTTATTTGTCTAATATCTCATCAGAAAATTAATATTTTTAACTCATTTCTTCTGTGTGCACTTCTTAAAAGATGTCGCTTTCTGTTTTAGTTGACAAAATAATTTTAAAATGTATACTTATTTTTTAATTTAATGCTAAAGTCTTAAGAAGTATGCGAAATGTAAATAACATTAAATAACTTCAATTCTATTTGGAGTTTTAAAATTTTGAAAACAACACAAGAAAGCTTGTATTTTCATCCATTCATACAAATTAAAATTTTTCGTTTAAGTTTATTTAAACTTCAGATATTCGACAAATATTGTAAAATTTCCTCTCCCCCCTCAGAACATCCATCAAACGAGGAGAGAGGGTGGGAGTTGACCTTTGACATCAAAGAGGTCGAATGTCGCGGCGGGGTATTTTCTAGCTTTATCGTATAAGTGGAAAAAGTCCGAACTTGCATAGAGTTGTAAAATTTTTTGCTCTGCAAATTATTTTTAAGAGAATACTAGCATTTTGAAAACTGATAAAACGAAATATGTTGTAAAATAAATAAATAAAAAACATAAATATCACTTGCAAGGACAACTGCATATTTAAAAAAAGGGATGCCTGTGCTTTTGTCTTTTGGACACCAAAATGAAGGTTGAATAAATACTCGCTTTCCGTGAGACAGAAATAAAAAAGAAGTTAAAAGATTTTTATTTTGACTGTCTTCTACCAAAAATAATTGATCCATTCCGTACAATTTCCAAGCCCATAAGAGATAAACCCTATATCTTAAAAGCACCTGAAGTTCACAGTTAAAAAAAAAAGGGGGGGGGGTGTTGAACGGCAAAATGAATAAATTAAAAGAAGAAAGACAATTAAAATATTTGTGATTAACTTTTATTTATTTAAAATAAATTTTATTCACCCCTCATTTGTAGCATAATGTAGAATTTAATTTCGCGTATTTTGTAATTTATAGTTTTCTTTTCTCATAAATGTAAATTAAAAATGTTCGTAAAAAATAATAGAACTAACTTAAATACTATAAATTGTGTTATTTATCCAACACATTCTCCAATCTCTTTCAAATTATAAGTGTAGAAGATAATAGCTGTTTCCTTATTATTGTTCTGCCAATCACAAATGCAGAATTTGTCCTTATTTTTTGCTATTTTTGTGTTTGATGTCAGAGAAAAAATTGAAAAGTTTGGAAAACTTCGACTAATATATTGTACAAAATTAAGTATACAGAGTGTCCCAATACAAAGATAGACATACACTTTAATCATTAACATGTTAGAGATACATATGTAAATTGCAACAGTGTTCAAAATAAGGTACAAATTAAAGTTATGTTGACGAAATAGTCCTGCCATTAATTTTCAAAATATTATTAAAATTTTTCAAATTCAAAGTCTCTTAATTCGGTACTGTTGTACTTGCTAGAGTTTGATTTATATATATATATATATATATATATATATATATAATTAATAGGATCTAGGTACCGTATAAAAGTTTAAAATATGTACCCTTTTGAAAATGAATGGCAGGCCTATTTCATCAATACAATCTTAATCCCTGCCTTATTTGGCACACTTTTGCTTTTTACATTGTTTATATATCTCCAACAGTTGAAAAATTAAAATGCGTTTCAATCATTTTGAGACACTATTTATTACTTATAGGTTTTACTTCTTACAAGTATATCGACTAGTACGTCAGCAAAATTTTATAAAAGTGCTAAAATAATAAAATTTAGCACATACGAAAAGTAAATATGTGAATATTTTTTATGATAAAAAATTCCTTATTGATGAAAATACTTAAAATTTAATCATATGTTTAACCTCTTCTTTATTTCTTTTATATAATTGTATGGTATTACATAGCTGCCAACTCTTCCAATTTTTTCAGAATTCTTCCGAAAAATCGGCATGTTTTCCGATTTTACGCGCGTAATGGGTTTTCTTCCGCTTTTCGTCATTTTCTTCCGATTGTCGGCCTTTTCTTGCGCATTTTACGCGAGTTTCGTCAAAGGATCGCGGGAAAACCCGAAATTTCTCCGAAGGTTCTCGGGAAAGACGCAAATTTTGTCGGAAGATCGCGTAAAAAACGAGAATCCTCCCAAAAGAGCGCTTAAAAACACGAATTCCGTGAAAAGATCGTGAAAAAACGCGAATTTTGTCAAAAGATCGTGTAAAAAAGCGCCGTCAAAAGATCGCGTAAAAACACTATTTCCGTAAAAAGATCACGTAAAAAACGCGAATTCCGTTAAAGGATCGCACACAAATTTCAAAAACACAAATTTCACCGATGGATCGCGGAAAAAGCCCAAATTTCGTCGAACGATCGCGGGAAAGACGCTGATTTCGTCAAAAGATTGTGTAAACAACGCGTAGGGGTGATTTTGGTCCGAATTTTCCGAAAATTTAAGGCATTCATTTCGAAAATTAAAAAAAATCAGCCACCAATTCGAAAATTCGGACATAAAAAATATCGCGAATTTCGACATCTTCGCCGAAAAAAATTAATTTTGTCAATTGTTTGCAGAAAAATTGCCAATTTCGTCAAAGGATCGCATGGAAAACGCTAATTTCGTCAAAAGATCGCAAAAGAACGGCAAATTTCTTCAAAAAGATCGCGAAAAAACGACAAATTTCGTCAAAAAATCGCGAAAAAAACAAATTCCGTCAAAAAATTGCGAAAAACCTCCACAAATTTCGTCAAAAGATCGCGAAAAAAATAAAAATTTCATCTAAAGATCGCGAATTTCGTCAAAGGGCCCCTGAAAAAAACGCATAGCTAGTGTCGGAAGTGGATCCCCCCCCCCCCCCCCTGTAACTTTTCAGAAAATTTGCTGTGAATTTCAGAATTTTTTTTCTTTTTTTACTCAGAATCACCCTCAAAAAAAAAAAAAATTTAGAAATCAGAAGTTTTAAGTGTTTTTTAAAGTGAAAGGTGGGATATCTATGAATATTAAAAGAGAAAAAAAAATATATAGTAATTTTTAATATATTCAAGTTATTCTTTTTTGTCATAATATATATTGTGTAATTGCAAATTAGTGAATATTTTATTCGAGTTTCTCTTTGAAATTTGTGTATTTATAAGGATTCAGCTGTTTTTAATCCTTACTGAAAGTGTTATAAAACTTAAAATATCTTCTGATTTCTTCTGATTTTTCGCCAAAATTTTCTGATTTCTTCTGTTTTTTGCCCAAAATCTTTTGAGTTTTACCAAAATTTAGTTGGCAAGTATGGTATTATTATTATTATTGTTATTGTTATTATTGAAAATACATATAAAGAGCTTTTAGATTTCAAATAATACATAGAAGTCTCTTACTGTGCATTAGATTATAATTGCCTTTTATATAAATGTTACATGATTAATTTATAATTCTCTGCTTTGTCGATGTGAAAGGCTAAATTATACTTCTATATTTCGTTTCAGTTGCTTCGTTTACTGAAACGTAGCAAAACATTTTTTCCCCTCTAAATACTGCTTTTTCCCCCGAACGTCTTTTCTCTGAATAACATATTATAATTTCTAGAAAATAAAACTACGTAAAACACTATACACATATATTTTTAAATATATACGCTTTTCTTCAATTTTCAACAAGTAGTTTTGATACACCTACGAAAACATTTCCATCCTTGCATGCATCGGAATTTCAGATCTTATTAGGTTTCAAGGAAATAAGTAGTTTTTACACCCCCCCCCCCCCCCCCCCCCCCCCCGTCGACGCACACATACCCTTTAAATATGTGACACCCTTTTAAAATAAAAATTAATAACTATATCTATATATTTTTTTTTTGGTCCCCTAAAATAAATTTTAGATGGTTCTCAAATTTATGGTTCAACAAACACGAGATACTTTTTGATACATTTTCTGACTCATTTTTAAATGTAAAGACACAAAATTGGCAAGCCTGGCTGTTGATTGCTTATTAATACTAATCATTTTCAAAATACTATCCACGTATTTTAAGTTATTTAAGCTTACTTTTGGTGTAGGATCCATTTAAATATTTCAATTCAAAATTTGAAAGATTATAAACCTTCCTGAATAATAAAAGGAAAATTCATAATGAAACTGGTGTGAATGAGTATCAATTCAATATGCAATGTAATAGTATCTAGGATAATTTTTAGAGAGAAAGGGATAAATAAGAGATTAAAAATTTAAAAAGACCAATGTAGTCCAAACAATTATGAGCTATGAAATAATAAAACCTTGTGTAAATCACCATAAAATTTAAAGGACGCGTTTCGATATCGAAATTATAACGTCAGCCAATATAAACACACGTCCGTAAGAGGACAAGGTCACTTTTTTTCTGTGTTTTCTTTCTCTAAAATAAATTTAAAATATCCGTTTTCAGAAAAATACATTATTTGCATTTGCAAGAAGAAAAAGAAAAGAAAACTGTTATGCTATTTATAACTTATTTAGAATGTCTGAAAAAAAAAAAAAAAAAAAAAAAAAACATTTAACAGCAAAAGAAATTAAAATATCGTCCATGTTAATTTGCAATTTAAGTGACGGTTTGATTGCTTATTTATAGTAATCATTTTCATTATTTCATTAATTCATCATGTTATTTAAAATTGTTATTAAATTATGTTATTATTAATTTATTATTAAATTATTAAAAATATTTAAAAACCTACTTTCGTTCTAGAATCCATTTAAATATTTCAATACCATACTTAGAAGATTATAAATCTTACTGAATAATAAAATAAGAAAATTCAAACTTGTTTGAATGAGTATCAATTCAATATGCTATTTAATTGTAACTAGGATAATTTTTTACCCTTTATGTACTGAATTATGAATATTTCATCTTCTAAAGCATTTTTCGTGAATTGTTTAAACTACATTAAAAGATTTAAATAATCATTTAATAAATTTTAGAAGGATTGAAAGATTTAGAATGATTAATTAAATTTGAATTTATAGGGATTTTGTGAAATATTTATAACACCACTCACACTTTTATTAGTATTTTGTAGAATTAGGAAATGTACAAACATAATATTCGTACAATAGAAATATAAAAAGTATTTCCGAATTAAAAAATTCCCCCTCTCGACCCCCTATGCCAAGAAAACTGAAAAGATGCAAAGGAAAAATAAATCATCCTTTTAAAAATATTTTTGTTTTGTGTCACCCATAATTAAGATAAAGTAATGTATCTATAACTCATTCTAAACTGTATCACAACTAATCGATGTATTAAATAAATTTTATAACAAGTTATTTTAATGGTACTTATAAGTACTGTCGGTAGACAAAGGGTTAACAAGAAAAGAAAAAAAAATACGTAAAAAATTTAAAATTTACAAGACCAGCGAAATTAGAACAAATATGGATCACAGTCTAGAATCTAACGCACGCCAGGTTATGCCCGACTCGAATCCAATAATTCTTTTTAAAATTAATCCGAACTCAACATTTATAGTTATGTGCAGTTTTCTTGTTCTTTATATTGCTTCAATTTTCTCATTTTATAGTCATAGTAAAAAAGTATTAATAAATAGAGAAATAAATAAAAGAGACCTTTCGAATGTACAAATCCAATGCTCCAACAAAATCTATCCAAAGTATTAGCAGTTAAATTAGTTTTCGGATAATCTTCCATGAGCAACTAACAACCAGCTGAGAAAAGAAAAAAAAATACTGTAATTCAGGATATTTTCTAATATGAAACTAGTATGTTGTGGCCATCACAAAACTTTCTTCTATATAAATCACGTCAATTAAATCATTTAAATAGTACAAGAAATTACATCAATTAAGCACCAATTCATATCAAAGTAAATCTCAATTTGAAGTTTGATGAAAATTCGTGCATTAGTTATTGAGATAGAGCTATAGGGGAAATTTTGAAAAATGCAGCATAGCAGCGCCACCTGTTGAACGATTTGCACCAAAACATAAACACCACTAATTCATGTCCTGGTATACCTGCATCTAAAGTTTGTGGAAAATCCAAGCAATAGTTCTTGAGATAGAGCTATTGCGGAAAGCACACAAAATACAGCATAGCAGCGCCACCTGTGGAGCTATTTACACCAAACTGTATAAAATGTCAATTCATGTCAAGGACTAACTGATTCTAAAGTTTGATGAAAATTCGTGCATTAGTTCTTGAGATACACCTATAGTGGAAGTTCTGAAAAATACAGCATAGCGGCGCCACCTATTGAGCGATTTACACCAAAATGTACAAAATGTCAATTCCAGTCAAGAATTAACTGATTCTGAAATTTGGTGAAAATTATTGCATTAGTTCTTGAGATACAGCTATAATGGAAATTCTGAAAAGTGCAGCATAGCAGCGCTACCTGTTGAGCGATTTGCACCAAAACACAAACAGCACTAATTCATATCAAAGTATACTCGAATCTGAAGTTTGATGAAAATCCAAGCATTAGTTGTTGAGAGAGAACTATTGCGGAAATCGTAAAAAATGCAGTATAGCAGCGCCACCTGTTGAGCGATTTACACCAAAATTTACAAAACTTCAATTCATGTCAAGGACTAACTGAATCTGAAGTTTGATGAAAATCCGTGCATTAGTTCTGGAGATTGAGCCATTGCGGAAATTGTGAAAAAGGCTGCATAGCAGCGCCACCTGTTGAGCGATTCACACCAAAAACTAATCAGCAGCGAGTTATATCAGGGACTAACTGAATATAAATTTTTATTAAATTCCGTGCATTAGTTCTTGAGATAGAGCGCCCACAAAATTTTTGTCACATACAGACAGACAGACATTTTGTAAAAACATGTTTTTCGGAATATCTGACCCCTAAAACGTGTAAATCCGTCGAAAACCGAAAGTCGAAATTTTTCACGAATCCAGTACTTTCTTCTTGTAAAGATAGAAGAAAGTAGAAACAACAAAAACAAAGATCTAAATTACTTATACAGTGGCATTAATTTTGGGATAAAAATTCAGGCTCACCTATGGATTGATTAAACAATAGGCGAATTGGGTACTGACACTCCTGATTTTAGTGGCCGCTGAATTTTGGTTTAGGAAATTTTTATATAGCTGAAATTTCAAGATTAGAATTTCTAGATAGTGCCCGTCAGGATTTGACGGTAAATAACATGAATATTTCATCAGAATAATTCTTGAATTTTCAATTAGTTCCTTTTAAATTAATTATTGAATGACGAATTTCTATATTGCATAAGTGATTCCCATTTCTTTAAGGTGATAGAGGATGCTCTCAATCTAACCTATTCACTGAAGTGAAAGAATTTTAAGTTTATAATTTACAACCAATTATGCTTGCTTTTTATCAGAAATTTACCTAAAAATGCCGGGTAGAGAATTTATTTTTACTTACTACGGCTTTTTTTTTTTTTTTTTTAAATAACAATATTTATTTCCATTTATTTATTTTAAACACGACGATTAAAAGCTGCCATGAATTTTATTTTTATCTGTCTCATTCTCTAAAACCCAAAATTTGAAACTTGATGCAGCTAACTATTTATAATATACATTTTTTATTATTTGAATTTTATTATACATTTTTTAAATATTAAACCTGGATATCAAGGTAATTTCTTTTATAGCTCTTATACAAATATTTTTCTTTCTTTCCATTTTAAAGAATGACAAACTTTTCTTTCTGATACACACACATATGTATTCTTGATAATGGTCAAAAAATATAACGAAAATTGTAGATCAGCTGAATTTATTTAATTGATAATTACATGCAAAATATCTTAGCTTATATATTTTAAATATAAAATCATTAATGTTTCAAAATGTTTTATAAGGCATCGAAAATGTTTAGTTTTTTTAAATAACGGTGCATGAAGAGGCGGGGAGAGTGGGGGACAATATCAAGCCCCTGGACGCTCTTTGTCCGATCTGTGGAATTATCTGAATATTGGAAAGCTCGCTCCTATTTTTTTTCCCGTAGAAGAACTCTTGTCCATTTCTTGTGTCCAAGACTGCCCTAAAAGGAGTTTTCTTCCCTTACTTGGCCCCTAACCGCTTCCCCTCTGACCCCCTGCTTGACCCCAACTCGTTGACAGCTTCATAAAGGCAAGGCGTGTTTAGAAAGGGGGGGAAGAAAGGACACAAGCAGAACTCAGATCCGGAAAAAGAAATGAGTGATACAAAGCCTTAAGTACCTTTAACCCTTTGAGTGACATTCCTCCCCTCCTCCTCCTCAGGGGCGCCATTTCAGAACTTTCTTGGGCGGGGCAAACATTTTTTGAGGGATTCTATATAGCTAAGGGTAGGATCCAGGGGGTCTATCCCCCCCCCCCCCCCCGTATGAGTAACGTTTACTGACTTATGCTTACAATAACAGTAAAAACTTCGAATACGGAAACTCAGAACCAATGAAATATTTCGTTTTAAACAGGTTTCCATCTTAGAAGGAAAAATTTTAATATATTGGACATGATTTTTTTTTTCTTTTTAGACAGGATTCTATTATAGACAAAGACAGGTTTCATTTTTACAAGTATCCTCACTGACTGTTAAACCATCCGCTCTATAGTATAGCTCTGAAAAGAGATGTATTAGAGTAAAACTTGCGAAAACGAAACCTGTCTATAACATTTGTTTCTAGAAGGGAAAAAATCAAATTTCGTTGAAAAAACAACATGCAATTGTACTTGCTAAGACGGAGACCTGTTTAAATGGAGCTTTTTTCTAGTCCCTTTCGAAATTTTGCTTACAGGGGCGCCATTTCATGAGTTTTCTGACGAAGAAGAAGGAAATTTTTTTCTTTGAGGAACAGGAAACGTGGAAAATATCACAACTTGCAGAACTGCACAAATCACACAGAAAGAAATCCCGCACAATAAAAAATGCTCTACGTGATTTTCTCTCCATAACTTCTTTCACAACCATGTGATTATTCCACAATTTTTTTTAATTTTCGTGAAAGTCCGCGATTTTTCTTTCTTTCATAATCCGTAAAATCAATTTGTCAAAGGGTCGCAGAAAAAAATCGCGAATCTTGGAAATTTTGAAAAAAAAAAAAGTCTCCAAAATGGTCACTTAAAAAATCGCTAATTTCTTCAAACGGCCGTGGAAAATATCGCTAATTTCATCAGAGATCGCGAAAAGAAATACAGATTTAGTCAAATGATTGCACAAACAGAAATCTTGAATTTTGTAAAAGGATTGCGAAGAAAATCGCGAATTTCGTAAAAGGATTGCGCAAAAAATTGCGAATTTCGTCAAAAGATTGCACAAAAAATCACGAAAATTTAGTCGAACGATCGCGCAATAAAATCAAGGAGAAATTTGTCAAACGATCGCGTAATAAGATCCAAATTTTGTCTAACTATCGCGCAAAAAAAATCACAAACATTATTAGTCGGCGGCAGAAACAAAATCACGAATTTCAATAAATGATAGTGATAAGGAATCGTGAATTTTGTCAAAAAAATCCGAAAACAAATATCGAATTTCGTCAGTTGGTCGCGGAAAAATATTGTGAATTTCGGCAAGTGCTCGCGCGAGAAACATCCATTTCGTATAACGCTTGCAGAAAAAAATCGTGAATTTCGTGAATCGATCGCGGAAAAAATCGAAAATTTCGTCAGATGATCGCGAAAAAAAAAAATCATGAAATTCAATCAGTCATGAGATAATCAGCCAACGAACGTCATGAATAGGTCACGAAATTTGCAAATTTTGTGATCTATAAGTATAAGAAAATTTTCGTTAGTGATTTTCTGCAAGTACAGGTAAAGCGTTAATTGTTTCGGATTGTGTTTTTAATATTATGAGATGGTTTCATGTTAATCCGATTTTTCAAAGAAAAAGAAGTTTTTCTAAATATTTTTCAGATGAAAAAACTGCATCTTTGAACATTAATGAATTCTATTTTACTATATTGAACATTAATGAATCTTCATTTTTCTTACAGAAAAGGTAAAATTTATAATTAATATTCATATAAAAAGCACAAATAAATGCACAAGAATTACTTTCATGTGCATGCATATAATTTAAAATTATTTAAAATACATTAGAAAAACCCAGAACGTTTTCAGTCATCACAAGACCGTCATCAGTGGGATTTAAATGTTATTATTTTCTTTGCGCTTATTCCAGAAGTGGCTAAAAGGAAATCATTGTGATTGTTGTGTCAATAATTTTGGCAAGTTTTTCCATGATCAATTTGCACACAGCTGAGAAGCAACTGAAACAAAAATTACCCGATGTATTTTTTAAATTAACCAAAGTACTCATTAAAGATATATATCTCACCTTAGGGTAGTTGGAATAGTAAGGCTTTAGGAAATTTTTTTGATAATTATTAATTTCAATGCATAAGCATTTATTTAATGCATATGTTTTCATTGCAATCAAATCTGATAAGTTATTTTAGAGTTTGAGCAATATTCTAATGTTTGTTTGAGTTTGACATTTGATTAGGGATGCACCAAATATTCGGTTAGGCTGAATATCAAACTATTCGGTTTGTAGAATATTCGGCTTGACCGTATATCAAACTATTCAGCCTACCAAATATTCGGTTTGGCTGAATATCAAACTATTCGCTCAAACCGAATATTTAAAAAACCTCTTTAAAATATTTTTTAAAACGTTACATAACTTCTACTTTTAACTGTTAATTAATAAAGATATTCAGAATAATTAGAATATTTAAATAAAAGAGAATGATTTTATATTATATATTTGTTGTTTTAAAAATGTCACTTAAAAAAAATAACCATTAACGACATGTCATTTGCTCATGGGAATTATTAAATGTAGAAATGCAAGTTAGTGAGCATTGTCTGGTAAATAATTTGTTTTTTGCTTTTTCGCAAACAGGGTGTTTCTAAACAAAATGGAAGAAAATTTTAGGGATAATAATAGACATCAAAACAGGCAATTTTTTGTCTAGTAAATCAGGATCGCAATTCACTTATTCAGTCAAAAATACAGTGTATCCCCAAGTCAAACTTTAATTTTCTTTTGTTACTTTAACAATAATGAAGGTATTGTAACTATGTTGCCAACAGAGTTACTTTAATTTCTGTGAAACATCATAAAAAGACGAGAATTGCTGGAAATAGCAACCATTCATATCTAAACAGCACTGAGCTAGACATTATTTTATTAAGAATGCATCTAACAATACTTATACTATACCACTGTCCAAAATCCAGTCTCTTCCAAGGTTATCAACACATTCTATACAAGCAAATAATGTGACGCAAATTTCGCTAAAATACCTTCATTTTTATACAGTTATATATGAAAATTCTGCTACGGCTTGTACACCTTTCATTTTTGATGAAAGAAGTGGAATGATATGTTACTTTTTGTTTAATATAAGGGAATTATTTTCATTTGTTTGAATTAATTGAAGAAGGCATGGAATATAAATTTTGTTATCTAAAAATTTTTTAAACTATCCCCTTTTTAAATAATGACTCAAAACATACTTTTTTCAGTAGAAAATTTACTTATAAAAATGGTCTTGTTTGTCAAAATGGAAGTATCTGTGCTAAATATTATATAAAATTGTTTAAAATTTAACTTTTTAATGTTAAACACTGAGATATAAAAGTATTTGGCCAGCCGAATAGTATCTATTCGGCTGGTCTAATATTCGGTATTCGGCCTAACAGTTACTATTCGGCTGGCCGAATATTCGGTATTCGGTTTACCTGCAGGCTAAATATTCGGCATTCGGTATTCGGCCAAAATCACTATTCGGTGCATCTCTGCATTTGATGGCTGATAAATTTTCTGAAATTTCAAATTCCTTGGGGGGGGGGGCTATTGCCCCCTCCAGCCCCCTCAAATGGCGCCCCTGCTCCTCCTAGAATATA
Source organism: Maratus speciosus (assembly GCA_963932465.1). Lineage (NCBI taxonomy): Eukaryota > Metazoa > Arthropoda > Arachnida > Araneae > Salticidae > Maratus > Maratus speciosus. Next base: position 246,989,601 of record OZ010791.1, on the reverse strand, counting down.
AACCAAACTTCCTTTCAGTTACCCAAAATTTTCGGCATAATAAAATGTAAAATTATAATTTGCTAAAAATTGAATAAACAGTACATAAACAAAAACTATAAAATTATTAATTATGTATTTTATTTCCGATTATTTATTTCAACTGACTGTAAGTTTTAATGCAATTTTTTATTTATTTATTTATTTATTAAATATAATAAAATTCTGTGGTTTGTGTTTGGTTGCGGTTTTCTCAGGGACGGGAAAATTTACATTTACCTGTCAGAGAGGAAAAAAAAGTTACTGGTCCAGCGGACCACTAAATTTTTTTTTTTTTTTTGTGGTCCGATTGAATTTTTAGTGGTCTGGGACCAGTGGATCACCAAGGATTTCGAATGCTGGGAAGAGTTTGAAATCAAATAGTAATGCAAAATGTATGAAACAGTTGAAAAAAACCAAGGTTAATGAAACACCATAAAGAAGAAAGACTGGAATGAGCTAAAAATATCATGTCATGAGACAAGAAATGGAAACAAGTGATACTTTCAGATGAAAAAAATGTAATCTTGATGGTCTGGATGGTTATAAACACTACTGGCATGATTTGAGGAAGGAACTGTTGGAAATAGTAATCTTTTTCAGGATTAGATAAACTCATTATAAATCAAGTTAACTGCTTTTCAATAAACACTTAATGCCAGTCATAAATAAGAATTGATTATTCTTTCAGCCACCATATTAGGAAAATAGAAAATTACTTCCTTGTTTATGTAATGTGTCGATCAAAAACTCAGGGCTCCCAACACATTTTAGCCCTCAAAAAGGGGGAAAGGGGACCATTTTTATTTAAAAAGGGGACTTTGGGGGACCATTTTTATTTAAAAAGGGAACTTTGGGGGGCCATTTTTATTTTAAAAGGAAACTTTGGGGGACCATTTTTATTTAAAAAGAGGACTTTGTTAGGGGGGGGGGGGGGGCATTTTTATTTAAAAAGTAGACTAAAAAAGGATCATGAGTAAAAACATTGCACCAATTTTAATAAATATGCAAGTAAATTTTTAAAATTACTCCAGAAAATATGTTAGAGATGGTTATCTTTATAAGATGTCATTAAACAATGTACACAACTTTATAGACACACATTTAAATATCCTACTGCAAGAATATAAAAAGTATTCAATATTTCGGCATTCACCTTGATATTTCTCTTTATAGGTAAAAAATAACAGTGATTAGTGAATAAAAAGAGCACAGCATAATAATGATTCCTGTTGAATATTAAAATTTAAAATTAGATTAATATATATATTATTATTTTCCTCAAACATAAATTTTAGTTTCTTTCTACACAACAGAAGCTAGGATAAGCTATAATGTTCATCAGAAAACGTCTAGTATGGCAAAGCCCCGTGGGGAGTGATCAAAACCAATATTGAATCATCAGTTATTCATAATCATCTTACGTATCAAATCTGGTGAAATTTAATCCCAAACATGCCGCATTCTGGCTTTCACAGAAGTCATTAAAATTGCAATCCAGTAGTGCCTGCCACCTGTCATGAAATACACCAAAATCTAATCAGTACGAATTTATGCCAAGGATTAAATGAATATGAAGTTTGATGGAATTTTACCCTAACGATGCTAAGGTATAATTATCATGTAAATTGTGTAAAATGTAACATAGCAATGCCACCTGTTGGCCCGTATACACCAAAACCTAATCAGCACCTATTTGTGCTAAAGTCTAATTAAATATGGCATTTGATGAAATTTCATGCTTTAGTTTTGAGATCAGGCATGAAAGTGGGAAATGGGAAAAAAGGTGGTAAATTTTTTCCCTCTATAGAATAACGCCAAACTCGTACAATTTAGACACATTTTAATAGTTATTCATACAATAAAATTAATTATAACTGTACATATGATTGTTATTTTCTTTTTGTAACTTAGAAAGTATTAAAAGAAAATAAATAAATAAATAACAAATGTATAAATTCATCCAAATGTATCTGATGAACTTATGTGAAGTACAGAGATTAACTTTTCAAAATGAATGTAGTATTTTGAATGATTTGACTGTTTAAGACTTTACTTTAAAAAAAAAAATCTCTATGCTAAATATATGCATACCAAATTGATCTTTACTTCAGAAATACATTTCCAAAAATGCATCACTGAAATTACCCAGATGTGTTTTATAAATAGAATAAAATATTCTATTCCAAAAAGCACCTTTTGGAAACTTCATTTCCCTAGTTAAAGAACTTAATTTACATGACTCAGATGCTTATAATAAAAGCTCGCCTTTGATTTGATAGTACATAAATTCGGGAACTAACAACTCCAAGGATTTCAGCAGATAAAATGTCTAAGTTTTCTAGACCCCCCCCCCCCCTCACATACGCTTGTAATATTTTCTTTGCACTTTTGAATCAATCCAGAGAATGTCCAAATTTGCTTTTAAAAAGGTCGATTTCCTCCTATAGGAGGAACTCTTTCATGCCTGTGAGATAGAGTAACTACAAATTTTGTATCACAAATAGAGAGAGATTTTTAAAAATAGTCAAATCGTATTCAGGTCAACCTAAAACATATAAATCTATCAAAAAATGGAAATTATTTTCATGATTCCAATACTTTCTTCTGATAAACTAGGCGGCTCTGCCCCCTACGAGCTACACTCGACAAATACCGTTCAGACACTGCAGACTCAAAAAACATGCTAATTTGATCCACTTTAAAAAGATTATGGAAGATTTGAATAATAATTAAACAACCAGTGATGATCTCACTGTAAACAAATTTCCATTCATTTCCACTTTACTGAGGGATTTTAAGGTATAATCAGCTGCTGTTCAGACATTTAATGGCTGTTTTCGTGATTGATTAAATAACATCAGTAAACAGCACTTGAAAATCAGTCTATATAAAATGAACAAATTCTGAATATAATGAGAACAAATAATAATATATAATAATGAGAATTCTGACAATTTCGTATTGTTTTCAAGAACATAAAAAAGGATTTTGCTTTTTATAAGGTAATAAGCAGTTAGCAGGGCCGGTGCAATATTGCACAGGGCCCTGGCAAAGGAGTTAATGGGATCTAACGTATACTGCCATACTGATCTAATAAAATTTACTTTTAAATTGTATACATCATAGAATAATATATGACGACATGAGTTTCAAAACACACCTTATCCAGAAAATCAAATCTGGGGAAATCGCAAAAAGCCTCTAACTGCGTCCATTGGTTTTCACTGTAGATCAAGATTTTACAAGGGCTGAAATACAAGATAAAACTAGTTTTTTTTTGCAGGCTGTTGTGTTTTTTCAATGCAAGAATAAATTTATTGAGACAACTCAATTTTTGATAAGGCGAGTTTTGAAACTCACACCCTCATATAATATAGATAATAAATGTACCAAAATACCACTAATTTCACATGTGATAGGCATAATTATTTTCGATTTTGAAAAATCTTCTATAATTTACAATACTTTAAATATTTAATTTTTACGTTCACAGTTACTTTCACCAAATCTATACATTCCCCGAAAATTATATCAACTTTGCCTGTAAGAAATAAAGTTAATACTCACTTTTTTCTTTATCATGAAAAAACATTTAAAAACAAATGCAGATAAAAAATATACCAAGGAAATGTTATTTCGAATTCTATAGGGGCATTCCTGGGCACTCGCTCCGTTTGACCGATGGTTGCACCGGCCCTGGGTAATAAATACAGGTGTAGTACTGGTCCTAGATGATATTTCAGGACATACTTTTTCCAATATTTGAGGACAATTTCAGGACACATTTACCCGCATGCTACTTTTTTTCCCCATGATCAGTTGTCGAAGTTTGAGATTTTTTTCTGCAATCACTAGCCAAAGTTCGACATTTTTTTCCCTGTGATCGATTGCCGAAACTTGAGAATTTTTTTACGCGATCGTTTGCTGAAATTCGAGATTTTTTTTCTCGGGAACGTTTGCCGAAATTCAAGATTTTGTTTCCCACGATCATTTGTCGAAATTCGTATTTTTTCCCCCCACAATTGTTTGCCGAAATTCACGAATTTCAGCTAATGACAGACGACATTCCCGATTTTTTAAGAAATTGGTTGAAGACTATTGCAATTTTTTTCACCGACCAATTAACAAAATTTGCAATTTTTCTTCCTGTCCGACTGACAAATTCCCGATTTTTTTTTTTTTTTTTTTTTTTTGTGTGTGTGTGTGTGTGTGTGTGTGTGCGATCACTTGACGAAATTTGTAAGTTTTTCCTCATCAGATTACAAAACGTTTCACTATTTTCTGACTCTAAAGCACCTATTAATTCCAAAGTACTGATTTTGTGCAATTCCGCAAAAAAACAAATATCTCTCTATTCTAAAAAAAAGTAACTCCCGCTGTCACCGCCGCCGCCGGTTTTGAATTTTTTGTGACAGGAGGTCTTTCTTCGTTAATATTAAGAAAAATAATGCATACAAAAATATGAAAATTGGTAGTATTATACAGAAATGTTTGATAAACACGCTGATGTAGACAGTTTTCAAATCGAAGAATTATTTTAAGAGATATTTAATGCTAAAGTTGGACAAAATCGTTCCATTAAAAAAGTTTTATAGGAGCAAAAACTATACATCGGAATTTAATACTTTTTAGATCATTTTATACGTTATAATTTCCCGGTGTGCAGAAATAATTTATTTTTTTAATTTGACTCATTTTTCGAGGTTTCATTTCTATTTTAAATTCAAATTTTCAGCATTTCGAGAGATATTTTTTTACTTATTTCAGAAAATTGTACTAATTTAACCTGTTGCCAAACTGTATAAACAACGGAAACAATAATGTTTGCTTCAAATTAAAAATTTATTTACGCGTGACTATTATAAACAGAAAAGAAAAACTTTCAAATTCGAATTAAATAATTACGTATAAAAAGCAGGAACTTATTGAAAATTACTTCATCTATAATTACACGTGAATTTTAACAGAGAAAGGATATTGTAAAGTAATAAATTCATTAACATGCGTTAGAAGTCTTAAATAGGAGAAATTACATCACATTTACGTCACATTACACTTATTACGTAAAATGAACAAAAAATAATATTGCAAAATAGTAGTTTAAATTTAAAAATAGCGCGAGACATTTTCTTTATATTTTGAGATGAACTTTTCAACTATTTTTTTTTTTTTTTTGACAGCGCAAATAATATTTCATTTCTAATAAAAGCATTTTCACGTGAATATTAAAAAGGGAAAGAAAAGTTTGGTGAAAATTACGTCAGATTAAAAACGATATATTTAAAATGTTTTATTTAAAAGGACTTTCTTTTCGCTTTGTTAAAAAATACCGGGAGACAAAGACTCTGTTTACTTAATTCATTTTATATTAGATGATTTTGAAATGCCATTGTATCTTTTAACAGCAGCTGATTTTTCCGTAAAATTCCCCAATCAAAGAGAAATGAATAGAAACCCGTTTATAGGGCGATCGCCTTTGTTTTTTTAATTATAATTCAATCTTCCAAAAAAATTCAATTAAAGCCGATCAAATTAGCGTGCTTTTAGAGACTGCAGTGTCTGAACGGGGGGTTGGCGAGCGTAGCTCGTAGGGGGCCGAGCCCCTAGTATAATATATATATTCTTAGAAAAAATATGACTGTTTGTGCTATAGTACAAAACTCGCAAAATTTCAGGACATGTTACCATATTTCAGGACATTTCAGGACGTTTTTTCATTTTTTAGGAATTCAAGGAAAGAAGTTAAGAAGTCTTTAAGCGAAAGAAAACATGTTATGATAATTTGGATGTTTAAATATGTATTGTAGCATTGTTTTCAGTTATAAATTACACTGTTAAACAATTTTAAATGGTATGAAAAATAAATAATGAGAAAGGAAGAAATTTTTCAATTCTTGATTCAACCGAAAGTTTTCTGTAGAGGTATATCGTCTTTGAAAGAAATTGCATTCCAATAATTAAAAATATGCAAAAAGGCATTTTACTCTATCCATTTCCTTTTAAATGATTCAGAGTTGTGAACTTTAAATTCATTTTTTTTTTAAATTTGAATCTTTTGTCTTCTCCTAATTCAATGCTTCTCTCCATTTGACATTTTTTGGGGGGGGAGCACACAAATGCTCTGTCTTTGAAGACTGGTCAAGGCAGTAGCTTAACATAGTAACTTTTGTGTTCTGCGATTTTTAAATTTTTAGAATTTTAATGAGATTTCTTAAGAGTTTCTTAAAATGTGTCCGTATTCAAAGGTCATTTTTTAACATTCGTGGAAGAATTCCAGTTACAACACTTTAGCCCACTGTAACAAATTTTGTCCTCTACGATTTTTGAGCTTTTAGTGATTTTTAGAATTCTTTTGATTTTGCGGTGATTTTTTTCAGTCACTGAAAAGGGGACTAGGACGACCAAAATGCATAAAAGGGGACTAAAGGGGACCTTTTTTTAAAAAGGGGACTTTGGGGGGAAAAAGGGGACCATTTGGGAGCCCTGAAAACTGATAAACATTTAGATTAAAAGACTGCAATTTTGACAGCTGAAAGAACTATATTAATATAAGACTTTAAATGTTATTTAGTGTTTTGTTAATATAAGTAATCAAGAATTTTTTTATTTATGTTATTTAATCAAATATCAATAATGTTTTTTGTATATTATACTTTTTTCAGTGTGTGTGTAAAAATTTAATCAAGTACGGAGCAAAAATGAATGCTCCAGTGTGTATCCCTTTAGTCATATATAAATTAATTTAATTTCAAAAGGTGGTACAAATTTCTGTGGTACAAATAATGAGAAAAATACACTCTTTTTAATATACACCTTTACAAGCTTTTTAAGGATTAATCATCAAAGATATTTAAATAATCAATGGATAAATACTTGCATTCATTGGATATGCAGAAGAAAGTGCTTTTTTCACTGTGGACGATCATGAACCAAAAGGTAAGCAGATTTATCTTTATTTTGTGATTTAATGTGATTATTGTTATTTAATGTTAAGTCTCATCTTTTATCTAACAGGAACCAAAACAATGCTTCAGTCGACAAATGGGAGAAGGATCAGTAATAGTTTGGGGAGCTTTTAGTCATGATGGATTATGCAATTTAACCCAAATTTCTGGACATATGAACTCTATGCAATATCAGGCTGTGTTATATGATCATTTGATACTGTTTGGACATTCTTTAGGTGGCGCTAACAGGATGTTTCAGCAGGACAATGCTTCTTGCCATGAGTCTAAATCCACCCAGCAATGGTTTAAATAAGAAAAAATTCATGTTTTATCATGGCAAAATTGAAGTCTAGACTTGAACCCTATGGAAAACCTTTGGGGCGTATTATCTCGCAAAGTTTATGCTAAAAATAAACAGTTTTTATCTGCCAATGAACTAATTTCTGAATCTGTAATTAATCACCTGATCACTTCTATGAAAAACAGAGTGTTTAAGGTTATAAGGAAAAATGGAGGACCAATATCGTATTAATTTACATATTATTTTTGTTTTTAGACAAGTGGTTTTATAATTTGTTAACAGTATATTTTTCAATCACTACTTATATACGTAACATACTTATTTATTGCATTATTCAAAATTATTGCAAACTAATTTTAATAAATATGTTGTATTTTGACATCTCAAGTGTTTAAACTATAATTTAAACTATAATTTAAACTATATACAATATATATTTAATTTTTTTTAAATTTTAAAATTAAAAAAAAATTTAATAATTAAAAAACTATATATATTTAAACTATAGTTTAAACTATAATAACCTTTATTTACTTCATACTATTCAAAATCAAAGTGGTCTTATAATTTCTTAACACACTGTAGTTTAACCCTTTGCACTCGAGGGCTCCAGAGCGGAGCCATTTAAAATTTGTCTTCAAACTTGAGGGCTCTGCTACGGAGACAATGCAAATATTTTTGTGATACCTGTCTAGAAAAGCCAAGATTACATATTGGCAATTGCTTCGAGGGGTATCACACTTTGGACGATTACAAAAAGTAATAATTTTATAATTTTTTGTTTTTTTTTATATATCATAACATTTGTATTCATAAAGAATTAAAAAAATAACAAGATATAACTAAAATGGCTTCGAGTTGCTGGTAATACGAATGAAAAAAAACTTCGAGTGCAAAGGGTTAACTATTGATAATGCTTTTAAAAAAACCTATAGAAATTATTTCAGTAGTTCTCAAGAAAAAGGTTCTTCAATATTAACAGTTTTCCCCGTAGAACTTTGTAAGTGTTGTTTGTCCCTTTAAAACAAAAGGAAATTTTGTAGCATATAAAACTAACACATATTCAAAGTAAACACATTTTTAAACTAAAATTATTTGTTGTTATTTTAATGTTGAATAAAATTAAGTCAATCTTAATCAAACATAACATGAGATGAACTTGTGGGGAAAGGTAAAGAAGAAAATACACAGGTGTGTGTGTGTGTGTGTGTGTGTAAGATGAAGTATAAAAAAGGGATGAAAATATCCTCATCTATTTTAATAATATTAATTTTAGAAAAAATGTAAAATTAATATCAACATAAAGACAGTTATCCATTACCATAATTTATTTAGAAAATAACACCAAAAATCCTAAACTGTTTTGAAACAAAAAATGAGGTCTTCAAAAGCACTAAAGAGTAAAAAAATCCAATTCCTTGGCAGATTTTCTCCTCTATAGAACCATACCATAAATTTACTGTAACACGGAAAAGACTGCAAAACATCAATTTGATACTCTCCTCTTACCTGGATATAAATATTGTCAATAGTAGATTTTTTTTTCAGTTCAATTAAAGAATTGAGATACATACGTCAATTTGGAAAATACAAGCACATTTAAAAAATAACTTTCACTCAAATACAAAAAACATAAAAGTATTTTGATGAAAAATAATATCATAAATTAAAACATTTAATCTAAGCAGAAAAACAACATTTATAAACACACATATTCAGAAATTTTAAAAAATGGTTGCAGTATCAATCCCGGATATTGGAATAAAATTTAAATAACTAAAAAAAAAAAAAAAAAAAAAAATCTTAATAACACCATAAGAATTAAAAATGCAGAGCATGTTTGGAAAGAACATTGTCATTCTTCATCAGCCTCAAAGAAGACGTACTACCACTTTGAAAGCAGGAGCAATACTGAAAGGGATTGGAAGAGAAAAGGACAAGTTGAATAAATAGGAAAGCAAAAGGCATCAGCCAATCAGAAAGAGATCATTGGCCAATCACAAGAAGATGGCACAACAGAACAGAAGGAGATATATGAAGCAAATGGAACTAAAATACAGAGTCAGTCAAGAAAATTATAAAAATCTATATTACAAAGTAAAAATAGGAAGACAGAAAAATCAAATTAACAAATTCAGTTTTGACATATTTGGAAAGAATACATTTACTATCGAATTTTTTAAGAGCTTTAGATAACAAAAGGGTTGAAATCTCTTTTGACAGCAACAGGTTTTAAGTAATTAAGTTTATCATTAAGAGAAGAAGAATCTAAGCAAATTTTGAGGGCACAGTACACATAAGTGTGAAAGGCACCAATTTTTTGATTAGCTGGGTTATTCAAGGCAGGAGTGTTAGAAACAGAAAAAGATTGTATATAAACACAGGTTTGGGGGGGGGGGGGGGAGGAGGATCACATCTAGTAACTAAAACATCGAGGAAGGGAAGTTTATTACATTTTTCTAACTCAAAAATAAACTGAATATGTGGCTCTTTAGAATTGGCAGTTTGAAAAAAGTGGAAATATGAAAAAGATTTTCAGAATTGGCAGTTTGGAAAATAATGGAAATATCAAAAAGATTTTCAATTATAACAAAAATATTGTTAACATATTGTATTTAAAATTTAAGACTTAACAGATTGAACAGTTTTCTGAAAAAAACATAAATGTCACACAGAATTGTTGGTAAAGGAATTTCCATAGTTAGGCTGCCAGATTATTTGAAAAATCTACTATTAAATTTTAAAGTAGTTTGAGTAATGCAAAGCTTAGTTAAGTTAATAAAATCTTTAACTTCGGTATCAGAATAATGAAATTTAGCTTCTAAATAAGTATGAGCATTAACAATTAGAACAGTAGTAAATAAGGATTTAACATTAGATGATAGCATAGAGCAATTGACCATGTTGACATTTTTAAATTTACTGGCATAATCATAGGAATTTTTTATAGTATGTGCATTGGTAATGCATAAAGGAAAAAAGAAATAAAGTTTAAAACTTGGCAAATGGATAAGAACCAGTACCAAGAAAACTAATGTTCTTCTAAGACCTGTTGTGTCTAAAATTGGTACTGCTACTTACCCTCTTGCTAAATTTTTAACTTCCATATTTTCTTCTTTATGCATTTACTAATACTAATTACCACAGAAACTTCCTATGATTTTGTCAGTAAATTTTTAAAATATCAACATATTCGACTCTCTTGTTATCGATAAAGCTCTAATCTAATTTCCAAATTGGATAATTTGATTATTCTGCCTTTCTATCCATCTTTATTTTTCAAAATGGCTAATTTTTTAAATGTTTCAATTTTAATATCTTTGAACCTGTCAATAAGCTTAAGTTTCCTTCAACAAAGTCTCCTATTCCCCATTTTCACAAATGGAGAGCCTACAATATTCCGTGTAATGGTTGCCAATTATCTTAAAGTTGTTTGATAAAAAAAAAAAAAAAAAAAAAAAAAAAAGATAAATGTGACCTAAACAGTTTAAAATCAGACATAAGAGTACAACACTGTTTTATATAAAATTCTACAAAATAACATGTTTAAACATTTATAATAATATCAAAGCAAAATATTAATTCTCTAAAAAAAGTGAGGCAGACATTTATAAGAAGATTTAAACCTGGGTTGCATTTTACTCTATAGGTAATCTCAATAAAATCAAGCAGACCTGATCAATATTTAGATATAACTATAGTCAAAAGCTTTATTAGAATGAAATTTGCAATGCCATAAAAATATTCAGTAAACATCACTTATATGAATTACTGGTTATTGCAATCTGCTACTTTTACTAATTAAATGTTTAAAAAACAAAGCATAAATCATAGTGCTATTTTAGTTGTATACTACAATTAGTCTTACAAGGGCACCACCAAACATGATGCGCACAGATTTTGATGATTTCAAAGTATGTTGTAGGGGTCGTACCACTAATTATTCTGATGAAAGGGTTTCTTCAAATGGGCCTTAGTTTTTGAGAAATTGGGGGTTAAAGTTCAGCGTATATTTCAAATACCCATTAATGTGACTGTTTGAACGTGAATTCGTGGTGCAGCAGTATCGTGCGAGCGTACGGATCAAGACATTGCGGGTTCGATTCCACTTCGAGGCGTTTTTTTTCTTTTTTACTTATTTTTATAATTTTTATACGTTAAAAATTTTAAGCAGAATTGGGCATTCTACAGCTTTGAACTTTGATATTTTCTTAATAAATTACATTTACATTTTCGAATTTTTCATGGCAATTTATTTTTCTCTTCAATTTTTAAACTAATATTTCTACAAAACTCTACTAATATTTCTACGAAAATTTCTTACAAAACTCCAAAACTAATTTATGCCTAAAGCTTTTTTTCAAATTAATTATTATTTACATTTTTTATTTTAAGCACAATTCTGATAAAATGATTTTTCTTTTTTCTATCTTTTTTTTTTTTTTTTTTTTTTTTTTTAACTTTATGTAATTTAAAAGGAAAATTTATCCTTTTCTTGTATAAATTATACAAAATAATTTTCAGGTGCAATTTCTCAAACGTATTTCGGATTAGATAATTCAAATGATGCATATCTCCAAAAGAGTAATAAAATATTAAAGCAGTAATGCTTAAATACAAGTTTTTTACCAGTTGTACAAATTTTTTATACTCTGTAAAATACATTTATCTTTAAAGTTCAACCTCAACATCATTTTTCGTTTGCACAAGTAAAAAATTACATTTAAAAATATTTTTTTATTATTATTATTATAGCAAATAAAAACACTCTCTACGTGATTCATAAAAATTCAACTGGATTGCAAAAATCGTCTGTTAATGAGATAAAATTTACGATACATATAAACATATTTATATATTTTTTAATCGTCTGCTTTCCTTTTCTCGGTAATATTGGAATAAATAAAAATTTCTTTTATTGATCTCGTTTAGCTTCTTTTGCAGACAATTAGAATATTTGAAATATTGTTATATATAGGGAAAATTTTGGTATGAAAATTAAAAGAAGACTACAGATTATGACAGATTGAATGCTAAAGATTATGTTATGGAAAGAACCAGTGCTGATGCAGAAAATTCTCGTTTGGAAGAGAAACAAAAAGGCCGAATTACAAATGCATTAAAATATTGCGAGAAGTTGTTACAAAATGATGATCTGTTTAAAAGTTCTCCACCGGATGAAATATCCTGTGCTTCTATTGGTATGCTTGAAGAATTTCATGGTGCAATTTTAGAAATATTAGAAGATCAACAAATTATTGAGGCCGAGGAATTGATATTGAATGAAGAAGATGAATTTAACGAATTTACAAAGGTATGATTTTTTACTTTAGCAAAAAAAAAAAAAAATCGTTATATTTCATTGTTAAAAAAAATCGAAATCAAACAATTGAATTTTAAATATTTTTTTATAGTATCCGGGATTTCATGAAGATCGTGAGAATTTTGTACCTGAAGAATTTGCACCTGAACCACGCGATTATATTCCATTGTGGTACAAAAAGAATGCTGTTGCAGTAGCTAAAGCCTGTAATAAATAAGTAAAAAAGTAAATAAAAGTAAATAATAAAATTGAAAAAAAGGGCCCCAGGGTGGAATCGAACACGCAAAGTCCTGGTCCGTAAGCTCGCACGCTACCGCTGAGCCACGAATTCACATACAGAAAGTCATACTAATGGGTATTTGAAATATGCGCTGAACTTTAACCTCAAATTTTTCAAAAACTAAAGCCCATTTGAAGAAATCCTTTCATCAGAATAATTAGTGGTATGACCCCCTACAACATACTTTGAAATCATCAAAATCTGTGCGAATCATGTTTGGTGGTGCCCTTGTTAGTGGAATCCAATTTTGTTCACAAAAAATGTAATTCCTATAAGTGACACCTACTTTCTACTATGAATATTAAAAAGAAAATATAATATTCATATTACTATTACATGATAAATGAAACACAACCAAAACATCATTGACCCAACTTTAAATAACTACCAATTTAGGCTGTTTATAAGATAAACTTAAAATAAACCTAAATATAAGATAAACTTAAAATAAACCTCATCCCTTCGGGAGGAGTGTCACGTTATGCCACGTATACGTGATGCATAAGGTGATCAGAATCCTTGATTATTCCCATCAGTTATTTTTTATTGTAAATTTTGTCTGATTTAATCAGAGCATTTTCCCGATTTAATAAGACAAAAATTTCTATATTGAAAAACCGGTGACAAAAGATTAAAAAATCTGTAAAAGACGCCCGTCCCGAAGGGGTTAAAGCAAAAATTAATTAAAATAAAAGAACACCAGTAAAATAAATTTACAAAAGAACACACTTAAATCAAGAGAGGGTAATTTTCAACCTATTCTGCAGAGTAATTTTATTTATTTATGGGTAACAAAAACAAAAGAAAGAACAATATCATAAAAATTTACAGTTATTTAATTAAAAGGATATTAGTACCAATGAAGGACACATAATTGATGGAAGCTCTTCAAAGAGATAATGAAAACACTTGATAATAAATACTGAAATTATGAATAAGGCATTTTCATTATTTTTAGTGTAATCTAAAAGAAGAAAATGACATAAATATACGTAACAAAAAAGCAATAGAGTGGATGAGGCCATATTTCTTACAACAAGGATACTCTCTTTTTTCCTTCTTTTTTACAAGAAAATCAGACAAAAATTATGGATAAGACAAGAGTAATTCTCTTCATTTAGACTTGCATAGGTAAAAGTCATATAAAATAACAAACAATTTGCTTTTCTCACCAAATGTTTTGTTTTTCCACTATTATTTTCTGTGATGCTACATTTTTCAGTCATGGTGATATTAGCTTGGCTCGAATGTTGTGATTCATTGGTGTTATATAACTCAACCTAAAAAATTAAAAATGTGCTATGTTCAAACAAATGTATATATTAATAAAAATAAATGCAGGTTAATAACAATTTATCTCCCCACCCCCCTAACTTTACATGACTATTCTCTCAGAAAATAATTTTCTGCAGAAAAGTAATTTCTACAAAACATTTTTGCAGCCAAGTGAGAGCATATATGCAAGGATATTACAAAGAATGGATGCAAAAAGCAATGCTATTTAGTCAATTAACTTAAATCACAAGGAAATCTATTCTGCTAAATAGCTCTAGAGAGATATGCACATATGAAAGGAGTAAAAAAGAAAACCTTTTTAAAATTCAAAATTAAAATTCCCAATTTCTTTTTTCTAACTTTTAAATCAAACTAATTTAAATTGACACAAAACTAATTTGCCTCTCTTCAGCATGCCCAACATTTATAGCTTCAAATTGACTTTCAGATAAAAATTGATGAGCTTCAGTTTTTGTTGTTATATTTACTAGTATTTCCTTTATTGTAATGCAGCTCTCTTGAGATTCTGCAGCCAAATTCTTAAAACAAAACTAAAAAAAAGCTAAATTAACTAAACTTGTTTATTATCAGTTTTCCATGATTCCCATAAGCTTTGCAAGCACAATTTGGAGGGAGAAAGGGTGAAGGGCAATGAAAGTATAAAAAAAGAAAACCTTTTAAAATTTCCCAGTTTCTTTTGTCTAATTTTTAAAACTAATACTCAAATGTAATTTCCCCTTTTATGTGTGTTACACAGTCCAACATTTATTACTTCAAGACCTTAAATTTTTAATTGACTTTTAGATAAAAATTGATGAGCTAAATGCAACTTTACTTTTTTTGCAGTTAGGCCTGCAAGACAGCTCAGGAAGATTTGCATGGGATGGCCCAGATATCAATTAAAAATTATGAAACCAATTAAATTTAAGTTTTCTTCCCATTTTACACCTTCCCCTCTATTCAGAAAAATCAGAAATAAGGAATAAAACCAGCTTACGAAAGAAAAAGATCATTATTTTAGTAAAATGCAGTGTTAAAATCATGCAGTCACTCCGGACAACAAGCCTTGACTTAAAAAAAGATCGCTATGAAACTAAAAAAAGGAAATAAAGTCAGATCCAAATGATTTGTTTAAGTGTCTGTATTTATTTACCTAAGAATTCTCTATGACTGCACTTCCATCTAAATCCAAATGATGAAGTAAAGAAACAGTAACAAGAGCTTTCATTACATATATATTACAAAAAGAGCTAATTTTATTAATTTTAACATTTTACATAATAATATAATGAATATTATTTCATCTATTAATCTCTTATGATAAAATTTAATGCAACATTGATCTTTTTTATAAATGTATTAAAATGTCAAAATTGTTTATTTTTATAGTAAATCAAATCTAAGTAACTTTTTTGAAATTCTGATGTTTCAGAAAATTGATGTACATAACAGCTAAAAAACATGATAGAAGTTACATGATACATATAAGTTAACTGCAGCTAGAAAGTACTAAAGAAACTGCTTTATGAACTGTAAACTTCAATACCTGAGTTTCATGATTGAGTTTCTGCCTTGTTTCTTCAGAATCCTTAATCTGTTTCAAAATCTAGTGGGAAAAAATCTAAGTTAAGATATTAAATAATTAAATATCATATAATGTAAACAAATATTGCAGTGGTTTAAGACAATTCTGGTATTGTAAATTGTTTTTACACTGCTTAAATAAATGTAAATATGAACATAATAATGAATTGCATATTACATATAAGAAAGGTGAAACTTTTTCTAACTATGTATGCAGAGCATCCAGAGAGGGATGCAGAGTAAAGAATCATTAAAATTCAGCCTTGATTTGTTTAATAATTTTAAATTGAAAAACAACATTTTTCAATTAGAAGACCTAATCCCAGATTTATTTATAAAGAATGTCAAAAACAGAAGCTTTTACTTTTGGTCATTATGTATGTATGCCCCCAATCAGAGGTCTGTCTAGAGGAAAAATTTAGTCCATTAATGGATTCTCCACAAAATTTGATAACAGTAAAACAGACTCTTCACAAAATTAAATTTTAGAAAAACGGCCTTTCACAAAAAACCCACCGCGTGAACCTCACCTGCGTGGTAAGTGTAAAATTCTGCAAAAATCTAGCATTTTTGTTCATTTTACTGTTCATCTGAACGTAAATGAACTGATTCCTCTTTCGTTTATCACTAGCTGACTTTCCTCTCTTTTTTCCCCTCTATCCTCATTTGGAATCAATGCCAATTGGCAGATAAATAACATCATAGCTACAGTAGGTGTGGTGATCGTATTTTCAGGGACTTCTTTCACTTCCTAATTTGGCAATATTTGCATTTATTTTACTATGTTTGCTTTGCGTGTCCACATTTGCGTGGTAATTCATGACAATATTTGCATTTACTTTGCTATGTTTGCTTTGCATGTCCACATCTGTGTGGAGTTTTTTGGGATTTCACAACACAGTTCATTTTTAATCTTTTTTTGTTTCATCTTCATGTGCAACTCTTCTCTTAAATTTCCTAAAATATGAAGCGTAGACATCCCTCCACAGGAGGAAATTCTCAAATTACATTAAAAAAGTACGATTTCAGATGCCAATGGGTTAACTAATGTTTTGTGAAACTACTTTTTTCACAAAAACAGAACTCTTGGGGAAAAAAAACTGGACAGAGCCCTGTCAATTTTCCCAACAATCACTAAATGAACTTGAATGTAACTTTTTACATTACAATTCTATAACACCACATAAAGTTTTAAACTAAAAACAACTATTGTATCATGTATAGTTTGTTTATAGGGACACATAAATATTTTAACATATGATTGTATACTTTGTGTCAAACTTGTGTGATTTTGGCAGCCTTTATAAATGTGATAGTAGTTGCTTACAAAAAATAAAACTTAATTGTTCGAGGGGATTTGAGCAAAAACCTGGTGAGCCATGGTATCGCACCTGGTGTAGCAAGGTAATGCTTGTTGACTTGTCTAATTCATTTTATTTAATAGAACCGAACTTACCCAGCATTTCTAAGTTCTAGAGTGTAGGGTTGGGGGAAAAAACAAAACAAAACGGGTTATTTTGTTTAAACCAGAGTTTTTTTTTTTTTTTTTTTGGTTTAAACCGGGGTTTTTTAAAAATATATAATTTCCTATTGCATACAGATGCATATCTATTGATAAATTAAACATTGCTGGATATTATATAAGTAATATAACTCAATTTGAAAATATTCACATTAAAAAGTTACAGTCAATTATGTAGAAAATTGAAATCATTTCTAATTTAAACATTATTAGAAACAGCTATGTCTTATGGTTACGATCAAAGAATAAACTGCTTTACACAATGAAGCATTGATATCTTAAAAATCGTATGAGGAATCTTTTGATTAATAATATAGTAGATTGATTGCTATTATGGAAATGCTATAACTAGCACTCAATTCTTGCAAGCTGTGTTATTCAACTTCATATCTTAAATAACTCTTTTCAATTTTTTAACACGTTGAGTGCCACAGTGACTGACACTGAAGCTGAAAAATTTACAATGTTTTAAGTAATTTTTAAGAAAGTATAATCCTGTAATAAATAAAAGGTAAGTAAATTTTAAATAAATTTTGAGTAATTACCTAAAACAATATATATATTTTTAGTCTTATATCATATTTTAGACACACATTCTAAACAAAAAGTATGGTGTCAGTCACCGGCGACTGACGCGGCGCTTAACGTGTTAAGGATAATATCCCCTCCCCCCCAAATCTAGAAAATTTTATTTTACAACTTGACCAAAATCTTAACGATCATTGTATTTTGTTATCAACCTGCTGTAAATAATCTACAATTTTAAATGAAAATATTTTATGCTAAATATTGAATATTATTTATCTATTTTATCTTTTCTAATTTCGCATGTTTAAGATAAATATTTAGGGTACCAGACATGTTCATTAGCACATGCTAATTTTCATTCTACATGCATAGAAACATGACCTAGACTCATTATGTCTCATGTTGACTTCTGAGATGAAGTGTTAAAAGTAGAAATTACTTCTATCAATAATTAAAACATTTAAACTACAAAAAAGAGAAAATATTATATTAGATTTGTTCTAAAAAAAAAAAAAAAAAAAAAATTGGTTTAAACCGCGCCAACCCTGGTGCAGAATGCAATAGTCTGGACGGAAACTTCTGACCATGCATATACAACCACACTTTCATTTATAATGGCACTCTACTGGCGACAATAAACAGAGATAATAATGACAAATAGACAACACTCTGTTGTGCTAAACTACCCATGCTAAGATGTGCCAAATAACATGCAATAAGTAAACAATAATAAAAATAGCAATATTAATAACAAATGTTTTTGCACAATTAAAAGCAAGCTATGAATTAAGAAACAGTTACTTGAAATCATTTTGATTTTTTGTTTCAAAATTACATGTTTAACACCAGCATTGATTTGATAAACTGAAAAATGACATTTTAAGGTAAAATATAATTTTCCAATTAGAACATATAACTTTACATTGAAGAAACTGAAAGCCAACAAGAGTATTCTATGTATTACATACAAAAGGAATGTTGTATTTTTTCAAAATAAATGTATATAAACATTCACAATACCATGTTATTTAAAATATCCATTTTCTTCAGGTACTTTTCTTTGGCTTCAGATAGTTTCTCTAAAAATCTATCAGAAAATATTAATTGAAAATAAAATATTAGTAACTAAATTAATTATTTCACTTTTGAAAATCACAGATATATTCATCAGTATCATATATGCACTGTCAGGGGTCAATCCAGGCCAAAAAAAAAAAAAGTCCATTTTTTTTCCTTCTACAAAATTAGATAATAATAATATAAAATTAGATAAAATACATAAAATTAGATAAAATACAGCCCTTCTACAAAATTAGATTTCATACAAATTGTCGCTTCACAATTTTTTTTTTTTTTTTTTTTTTTAATGGTCACCTTAAAATAAATTATCTCACAATGATATGAATTTCAAAATATTGCAAATGCAACAAACTCAAATGCAAAAATTGATACAAATAGTTTTCTTAAAATATAAATAGGTCTCTCAGATTAATTAAAAAAAAAATAGCAATTTAGTTTCTAATTCTGCACAAAAATCAGATTTCTTATGCATTTTATGTTCTACTAAAAGTTCCAATTTTATTTATAATTTTGTAGCTATTCTTTAGTGTTCTTTTACCACATTTGTAAGTTTGTTTTACACTATTAACATATCTTCTTCCATTTGTTCTTAAGCATTGATTGCCTTTCAATTAACATGTTTAATTTCTTTCTAAATGCAGTTTTAAAGATAATAAGAAGCAAGTTGATAGCAGATTTCAATTCTATACTCTGATCTTCTAAATCTAAAAATAATTGTTTTTATGTCAAATTTATTGGACATTTCACTGGGAATACGAAAAAAAAAAAAAATAAATAAATAAATAATAATAATAATAGAAAAGAGAAAATTTTAAATTTTCCATAAAATAACTCATACATATTTTTCATTAGAGTTTCACTTTTGATGCTCTACTAAACACCAATCATCACATGTACACATTTTCCACTGATATAACAAAAACCACTTAGCTTATAATGAGTTTCCATGAAAATTCTAATAGATTATGTTCTAACCAATATTATATCCCCTTTATACTTATATCCTTTTAGTCAGCCTAGTAATCCTTGACAACTGAATATCAAAAATAAGCAAGATACTAATTTTTACATTATGCACTAAATCTCGTTTATGCATTTCTTCAAGAGTATATAATGATAACGCACAGCAACAAGAAAAACTGTACATAAAAGAGGACACATTCCAGGTGTTGGATATCCAGCTCTTGATGAAAGTAAAATGTTCTAGCATTGGATATGTGTCCCCTTTTCTGTAATGTCAAAATGACATATGGCGGCTCAGATATCAGGAATTCTCCACAAAATAAAACCTTCTAGCACTAGATATGTGACCCCTTCTGCTGTGACGCCATCAAAAGGAGTACGAGAGCATATATCATGGGTCGGATATCCAGTTTTCGACAAAAGTAAAATGCTGTAGCAGTGGGTATGTGCCCCCTTTTTTTGTGATGCCACAATGACGTATGGGGGCGGATATCCAGCTTTCAATGAAAGGAAAATTCTCTAGCATTGTATATGTGTCTCCTTCTGGTATGGGAGCAAATATCATGGGAACAGATATCCAATTTTCGACAAAAGTAAAATGATCTAGCACTGGATATGTGACCCCATTTTTTGTGACGTCAAAACGATGTACAGAGGTGGATATCCAGTTTTTGATGAAAGTAAAATGCTCTAGCACTGGATTTGTACCACCCATTTTTTGTGATGTCAAAATGACATATGGGGGCACATATCATGGGGACAGATATCAGTGCCCCCCCCCCTCCTCCCCCAAATAGGCCCAGTTTCATGCTGTGTTTCACTCCATGGATGTGCAATCTTTTGATCCTTAATTTTGCTCTACAAGATTGGCAATAAAATGCACACTTGTACAAGTATATGTGCTAGTGAAGCATATGGTATGCATAAGATGACAGTTTTTTTGTTCTACAAAATTTCACAAATTGTGTTTGTTATTGCAAAAGCACACAAGTTTAATGATATTAAAATATGATAGCTGGACATCTAATTAGTGGAGGCACCTTAAATTTCCATTATTATTATTATTAGATGAGAAATAGTGATTGTTAAAAATTAAATATTTTTACAAATGGAAAAAAAAAAAAAAAAAAAAAAAAAATCATGCCTCTCTTTCTTCTTGTGTTGTTACAAAAGGGCAACCTGAAACAAAAAACTAGATAAACCTGTGACAAATAATCACAACAAAATAGCATTACTAATAACTAAAGATTTTATTTATTCAGCTAAACATAAGAATTTAGTATCAATATATAACATGCTATATCATTTTCTTTCTTTTTTTTTTTTTTTTTTTTTTTTTTTTTGTTTTGATAGTATTACTGTGCTATGATCATCACTCTAGTTGATATGACTACTAGAGTCATGACGAATAAAAGAATCTAAATGGTTCAAGAAAGTTTTCGGTGAAAACAGCATAAATATAAACAAACCAGATCCTTTTGAAATAATTCATAAATACCATTTCAATTTTCAACAGGCTGAAAAATTGTTTACAGCATTGGATAATAATATCAGATGAAGAAAAAAACTTGAACTTTATCAGAAAAAGAGAAGTGTCACATAATAAATGTTCAATAATTAAGACAACTGTAGACCAGAAAAATAAAGTATATTTGGAACATCATGCATTACAATTTCAAAAGAACAAAATGAAAGAGAAAAAAACATACATGATTTTTTGTGTGTGTGTGTGGTTTGATAAGATGAAAATTTTAATTCTACAAAATTTTATAAATTGTGTATGTTATTGCCAATGTAAATAAGTTTAATGATATTAAAATATAGTAAAAGATCTTTATAATGCAAACCTAAAAACGCAAGGTTGTGCATTATATAAAATTTTGCGTTATATGGATCACATTTCACATATCATTAAACTTACCTTATAAACATGGCCAAATATGTCTGAAACATATCAAAATACATTAGAATATCATTATACTGCTTTCCTTGTTACCAGAAGTTGTCCAGATAATTTTTAGCATAATATAGAGCATTCTAAAAATTGTTAAATTTACTTTATAAGGACGAAGTATACCTGGACCAAATCATTCATTACATTACTCATTTTCAAAACTTTTATTGTAATAATAGCAAATTTTTCATTAAAAAGTCCTGAATTAATGACATAAAGTTGAAATAATGCATCAAATTTAGTTCTGTAGAAAGTCACAATTTTTTATAATATGGGAATATGGGTGCTTCTTAACTGCAAAATTCATTATTTACATCTGAGGAAGTTGTGCGTTACATGGAGAATTGCGTTATAAAGATCTTCTACTGTATGATATGTGGACACCTAACTAGAGAATGTCCCTTAAATTTCAATTATTACCGGATGACTTTAAAAAACTGAATATTTTCATAAGTAAAAAGCATTCAGAAACTAGATAACATAAATAAGATACAAAAACTTTGTAATAAAATTTATAAAAAGTATACATAAGTTATCACTGCAATCATTTCAGAACACAAAATGAGCAGTTTCTTCACCAGGTGAGAACAGCCACAGGTTGTTTGAAACTAAATATGGAAGTATTTGTTTTCAAACAACATGTGGCTTTTCTCACCTAACAAAGGCTCATATTCAATTTGAAAATGTACAATAAAATCTGTTTGGAGTGTTTTATTCTTATGTTTTCATTGATATTTATTTTTTCTCAAATGAAGTATTAAAAATCAGCTTCAACACAGAATCGCAGCAACAAGAGTGGTCCTGCATAAGCCGCCAAGTGCTTACAGATGCTTCATTGGCACCTTCAGTTATCACTACTTATGCTCCAAGGATTGCATGATCATTTTCTTCACCTATATGGAATACTGATTCTGTGGGAAATCAAAATGTATGAAGTATAATAATTTTGGAGCATTTTCCTGTCAACAAGTTTTATAGAGTTCAATCATTATGCTCTATTACTTTGTTTCTAATGTAGTTAACAGAGGCACAATTTTATTAGTTATAAGTTACTAACTACAATGTATTGAAGAAAAAAATCTGTATCACAGACAATTCTATTCCTTTAATAATTGGCAATGTTATTTAAACTTTAAATCAAAATCAGCCTGATTTCTTTTTTCTTTGTTTATAAAGTAAAAAATAAAAAGGAGAGAGGAGAAATTAAACTGAAAAGTGTTTAATTTATTGATATTTTTTACTTGTACTACAATTTATTTTTTTTTTTTTGGTATATTACAATATAGAACCATTCATCCAGAAACCAGTTAACCAGAAAACTAGCTATCCAGAACGATATTTCCAATTGACTTATTTCAGAAAAATGAGACATACAGTGCCAGTTTGATATGTATATTGATTTAAACATTACAACATGCATGATATAACTTGATTCCAACAACTAAGATTTTAAATTGAAGCATATTTTGTTATAGATTGGGCATTTTGGTTTTTATGCGGAGGGAACAGGGAAGTTTTTGTTTCCAAGTTATTTCTATAAATTGTCTTCTTTTAGATTAATGTCTGATCTTGTTCGGACCTGATTCTTTCAAAATAGGCTAATAATTAATTTGAGATCAAAACACTGTCATAACCGCATATATTCTACAAATCTAATCAAGTAGATATTGGTATAGTGTCCAAGCAGTCATTCAGAATACATCTGACCCCAACCATTCTGGATAAATGGTTCTCTAATATATTTCTTTTTCTCATTCAAATTTTGCAAATCATATTTTTGATATACATCAAATGAATCAAATCAGTTTAACTGCACTTTTATATAATTTCTCTCTCTCTCTCTGTGTGATAATAAGGACTTCTTATAACTGTGTTGGTAATAATGCTTCATGAGTTTGGTTTACTCGATATGTATAACTTACATGTAAGTTGGTTTTCTCTGGTATTTTAAATTTTGCAGAAATTCTCAGAAATGCTTAATTTTAATATAATATGAGATGTGACTGTAGGACATTTAATTCAGTAATACGAAAAATGCAGGGTAAAACCATATGCCTTAATATTAGTTGCTTCTCAGAACTAGAATTTCAAATAGGATTTAATGTCATTTTGTATTATGTACTATTCACTTATCCTTGTAGAATAATATATTTAACTTTATAACTTTAACTAAGGAACTAAACTAACATTCAAATTGTAAGTCTAATGATTTAATATTTAAAGACAAAAAGATAATTATCTGCATTCCAATTTGAAAAATTTCAGAAACTGCTATGTTCACCTCTTTGTGAGCTTTGTAAAAATCCTAATCACTCTTGTTCCTGTAGCTTTGACTACTTTTTCTTCTAACCCTATTTACAGGCTGTTCAATTATTACTTTCTAATATACTTTTTTATTCTATGTAGACAGCGTTAGATATTAGGAGTAAGGCATCATTTGATGCCTACGATTCTATTTCTAGGTGCCAAACTGCATTTAATGATTACAATTTTATGTTATAGTATCATATTTATCATTTCTCTTTGCATAATAACAATTACAATAATATTGTTTCTAATTTTAAGCATTAAGGTGGTGGGAGAGAGGCTGTACATATTAAACACTTTATCGCTGCATTAATCATGAAAAAAAAGTAAAAACATGCTTTCTATAAAAGTATAAAACCTGATTAAACTACAATATTTGGATTCTAGAAAAATGTTTAACTTATTCTTTTTACAAAGAATATTTAAGAAATATATAACATTAATTATTTTATAAAGAATTTTATTCTTTTTTTCATAGCATCAAACTAATGATCCATGGGTGCTCTTTCTTCCATTTCATAAAAGTTGAATTGCTCACTTCTTTGCTAATTGTTTTAGAATTCGCATTGTTAGAATCCAGCAGTTCTTTATTTTCTTCACTTATCACTGCATTGAATTGAAACTTCAATTTTGAACTGTGTTTTCAAACAAGATGTGCAAGAATTTTAGGCGCGTAATCTATAAGGTCAGTTTTATCAGTCATTGGTTAAAGTGAAGCCAACTTACAGGTGATTAACAGGTGCAAGGAAGTCTAAGACATATGCTGCTGTTCAATCTTATATCGAAAACAGGTGCTCTTGAAGTGCATGCAGCGGGGGGAAACTTACACTAAAGTACAAATGTGAGCGTACGCTCAAAACAAAAATTAAAGTGAAAAAAAGCTAGACATCAAATTTGATAACTAGGGATACTTTTGTGGCCATGAAATGCAATAATTTAGTTGCATTTGATGAGTAACAAGCACTAATTTCTAACCCTGTATGTACAATATCTGATTTTACCCCAAAAGAATGACGGTTCGCAAAACAAGTCATAATATTGGACCTAAAAAAGGCTCTTCATTGCGGGAAATAAATCCTTATTAAACATGATACTCACAATAATAAAAAAAAGTTTCAATAATTTTAAATGTGCTCATATTTAAGAAATTTGAAAAGTAGCAAATATTTAAACAAAAAATTATAAAATAAACTTTTCAACACAGAAGCTAAGCAAATGCCAGTATGAAGATACCATACAGTCAAACTGATGTATCCAATTGTCACCCGACTACATGGGTTTACACTAATTTCCCTTATTTTAAATTGCTATTGAATCTAGCCATTCTCAATATTTTGTATTTACACTTGGTTTCTTTTATTTGATTTTCAGGTGTGTGTTCATCCAAAAGCTTTTTTAATTCATCTTCTTTATAAAATGGTTATAATATAGTGTAATTATACTTATTATAATTAACAATAAAATGTAATATGTGTTCATACATATAGTACTGCCCTGTTTTTATAAATTTTGCTTTTATTTTTTACTCTTTCATATTAGATTTTTCACATTTTAATTTGTTCAGCTATAAAATATTCCTTAAAAGATCTCTTATTTAGGATTATCACTGCGACAAAAATAGTTATAAAGTAAAAAAAAAAATCATTTTAGTAAAAGCTTTTTAAGAAGAATTAAGAGGCAAATCAAAGTAAAACACAAACCGATCTAAGTCTGTCTGTTGGATAAAATATTTTTCAACTTTATTGTCACAGAAGTTTCTCTTTAAAAAAGCTTTGACAGATTCAGCATGAAGCGAGCTAGAATAAAAAACATATTTATCATTAATTTTCAATAAAACTAATTATTAAAAAAATATATTTTTAGTAAATGGTTATATATGTGTAGAAATACATAAGTCAAAGTTGAAGAACTAAATATGTTTGAAGGGAAATTGTATAATACATTGCACACAATAGCTTCAGAGATCAAGACGAGAGATGCAATAACAATTTTTTGGTCAGAACTAACAATTCCATTAAACTTTAGGAATCTCAAAAATTGCCCAGGACAACCTTTTTTTTTTTTTTTTTTTTTTACTGAAGCACATTTTTATTTAATAATAAGATAATCAAAAATTCCTCTTCTTACAGAGTTTGTAAATATCATGATATTTTTATATATTATATTTATCTGATTTTTTAAAATAGTGAACTTATTAATTATTATATATATTTTCAGACTTAAAATAACTTAGAAACTAAAATATATTGCCCTTAGCATGAAAATTTAATAAAATACATATTAATTACAATATTCTAAATTATAAAAATTGTATAAATAATACAGTGCATTATTATTTTAAATGTCTTTTTTTTTTTTTTTTTTTTTTTTCTTTACTTGCGTAACAAAATTTAAGATCAGCTAATTGAAAAGAGATACAATTTGCTTTTTACATTCACAAAAAACAAAATTACAGGATTTAGAATCAAGTATCGAGAAAATTTTATGTTTTATACAATAAAATTTTAAATGCACAATAATTTGTTTTTTATTGAAAATTATAAATATAAATGTAAGCTTGCCTGCTTTTTCATTCCCTAACCTATTGTGCAGTTTAAATTGAACTAGATAATAAAAAAAGTCACTGCAAGAGCAAAAGTTTTTCATCTACATACTGACACAGTCAATCACAATTGAAAATTTCATTTATGCTTTTTTTAATATATCACTGAACTCTGTCATTTTATAGTTAGAAATAAAAATATTAAAAGTAATTAATAATTGATTCAATAATAATAATATAAATATATATAGCAAAGAATAAAATCAGTATTCTATAAGATAAGCACATCTGTTTACAGAAAAAATAAACTGGTTACAAGTACAGGGAGCCCATAATTAAAGTTTGAAGGGTTCTACAAGTTAAATTATTTGGAATATTTTTAAAGGATTTGGTATTTATACTTTTGGAATATGCAAAAATAAGTTATGCAATAAAAATAATTAGTTTGAAATTTTACCGATAGATAGCGCTTTAGAGATGTTTTATTGGCAAATATTGACAAAAATAACTCATTTTAACTCCATATTTTTTGAGACAATGATATTGTTTCATGGTAGTACTATAATTACTATCATTTTGATAAAAACACTCTATCATGTGAAATTCTCCATAAAAAAATTTCAAAATTTAGCTGATACGAAATGGAAATTCTCCTATTTTTCTATTATATATAACGTCATCCGTTTTAAATTTTTTTAATTATTCTTCATAGTGCAGAACTTATTTCCGCATGACTGAATAAATACCACATCTTTTTTGAACGCTTCAAATAGTTTAGCTTGTAGTGCCTGGTGGATATGATGTGGACTGTAGACGTTAATTTTCTTTTTAATTGATTTTATTCACACTTAAAACTGCACAAGACACTTACACAACATAAATTTCACAAACTTGTATAAATTGAAAATCATAATTAATATCCATCGCGTAGTTTGGATGGAGTGTTTTTAGAGACATGTTGATGCTTTGACGATCAACAGCTTAACTAACTTTTTTACAGACTGCTCGCTAGGGGGAGCTCGTTCTATTTCCGGAACGGAACAGTGCCCTTCAAATACATGCACTTTAATCATGGACACCTGATATTTTTACAATGCATTTTGTTATTCTTAAAAATTTAATTTACTTTTGCTTTAATGTCTTACAACTCAGGTCTTTGAAGTGAGATGATAATTAATAGCCTGAGCCAAAAATAATGCATGTGAAGGAATTAACTATTAGATGAGGATTGGAACATTTAAATAAAAAATTTTCTTACCTTAAATAGTATGGACAATCTTGCAGGTTTTCAGCAGTTAAAAAGTACACTTAGTAACATTACACAGCCTACTGTAAAACTTCCACCATATCAAGGAAACATACATAAATCAGGATATCATTCATTTTGCTGTGCAGCAGAGATGTGATTTTGCTAAGTTCACCTTTAAACTGCTGACAACCTGCCAGGTCATCCATATCTATTTCAGGTAAGAAAGAAAAACCTTTTTTTAACCATATGGAAAAATGGTTATTGTCCTCTGTCAGGGTAGGAAATCAAAAACATATCTGAACCGTTTTATTGGTTGAATCTGCATTTTATTCGTTTTCTGAATGGTCTATACAGTAATCTGTAATTTCCTTTACTTTCAACAGAGATGGATACTTCTGTTGCCACTATGACAAAAAAGTAATAAAAACTACAAAAAAAACAAACTCAGAAACAAATTGAGATACAGCTTTCAAACAAATTGCATTAAAAGGTAAATTTTTTTCTTTATACGACAGTGTAAAAAGTAATATTGTGGGATGTTTAGAAGTTTAAGAATGAAATTTCATTTAAAATTGGTCGTCAGATTTCTTGGAAATCTGACGATAGAAAAGCCTTTTCCCAAACAGCCAATGAAATGCTTGGATAATACGTAAGTTTCAGGTGGATAATACGTTAATTTCAGGAAATCTGACGAGTCGCAGGCGATTTTTGTCGCTTGCAATTTTTACAAGTAATAACACTATTAATGTTTAATTAATGGCGTACATAATGTATGATCAACTCCGTGTGATCTTTTATGTCTTAAATTTTAGTCTTTGAAAAAATCATTTTCCAAATGCTCGTTGTAATTTGTTAAATTGCTTTATATATATATATATATATTAATCTTTATTAATAACTAACTAGTACTAGGAACAGATGTCATAAGTTCCCCCCGGCCGCCATCTTGGAATTTTCTTGGCGTGAAAACCCTTTTTCCGCCAAGTAGTAAATGTCGCCAAGTACCGGTTTATACGCATGTTTGGCTTAACGAAAATAAAATGTAAATAATAAACAAAATTCGCTAAAATGGCAACCAGTAATCCTTGTATGTGCGCTTCGCGCACATTTTCCGAAAAAAAAAACATCACTGCATTCAACACTTCTCGAGGTGTAGCATTCTCAAAATTCAGCAGTTTTCGCTTTCTAGCAATCTCATAATATAAAAACTTTTAAAGCAAAAATACACATAAAAAACAAAATTCGCTAAAATGGCAACCAGTAATCGTTGTATATGCGCTTCGCGCACATTTTCCGAAAAAAACATCGCCGAATTCAGCATTTCTCGGATATAGCATTCTCAAAATTCAGCAGTTTTCGCTTTCTAGCAATCACAAAATGTAAAAAACTCAAAAGCAGTAAAATGCATAAAATTATCAACATACCTTAACAAACATCTGCTTTCTTGAAAGATCCAGCTCGAAATATTATCGCCGACATTTTCCTAAATAGGCTTATCAATACGTATTCACAAACTATAAACAAACCTTCTTTTCTTGTCAAAATTTCCTCATATTTCCTAATTATTTCAACAACAGCGTTTAAACGGACTACAGAAAACATAGTTAATCAAATACATTCAATAAATTTCACATAAAAATAAAAAGGCAGAACTATACAATACGATATCAAAATACATTCACAATATTCCAACATTAACGTCTCGGTTGCCAGAACGACACGTCACAAAAACACGTCACACGACATTCAACATATCGAGGTTGCCATATCCATAACAACCGTCAACACGCCAACACGCCAACAAAAAATCGCCAAACATTTCAAAACAACAACGGCGTAGGGAACATACGGCATCTAAGCCATAACTTTAACTAAATTTTTTCACCAGCTCTCTGTCTATAGCTGTTTCAGTTTTGTTTTGCATATCTTCTATTTCTGGGATTCAGCCTCCTGAGGAAACAGTCAGAACAGCTATTATTTTTACTAATTCAGAAAATCCATATTTAATATTTTTTGTATGAAATCACTAATGTTTAGTGTCTTAAAATTAAAAACAACTTGTTCAAAATAGATTAAACCTTTTCTATTAATTCTTTTATACAGATCAAATTCGCTTTGATACATACATATTCTCCAGCGTTCTCTCTAGGATTTTTTTAAAACTAGGTAGTAGGAAAAAACACCTGGCACAAAACATTGGACAGCAAAATTCCCAACTTATTACATGTATTTTAATGACTTGATATAAACATATCATAAAATTTTAGCTGGGCAGTTAACTAAAATTATTATGCTTTCAGAGATAAGCTTCAATAACACAAAAATCCTTCAGCAAGGTTAAAATTTATGAAGGGACAAACCCAAAAATACTTAGAAAAAAGTATGCTCTTTAAGAAAAGAAATAACTTTTAACTAAAAATGAGGCTTCCTTTGATGTCTACAATGTCCATTGCCAAAAATTAACAGATTTTACGTTTTCTTCTTACATTTCATAATTATGTAAATAGAGCAATTTTCATGCTCATTATTCCACCTTTAAGAATTTTATAATTGGACTACTTAATTATTGTGACAAAGTAGCAAACAATGCTGAAAATTTTCAAAAATTTTAGTTTTAAAGATTTTAATGTGTGCTGAAGAGGAAGAAAGAAAGTGGACATTTGGCAGAGGCCGAACCAATTCTGATCAGAGGCCGATTTTGTATGTACAGAGAATATATGGAGACCCATAATCATAATCTATACTGGAACTCACAATTTCTGTGGATAGTCATGGATTCATATGCTTTTTTTTATTAAACAATGTTTTAAAATTTGAAATTCACCTGCTTAGTTTTGCAGGTGTACAATTAAAAAATTTGTTATGGAAAAAATACCATCTTTTTTATCTAGATATTCTTTCAGTTGTATTGACCAAACCATTATGTAATACAATCATTATAATGTAATTAATGAACATTGATATCAAGTGGCCAAACTCATATTCTTTATACTTATTTTAATAGATCTTGATTAAATATACATTATGTACAAGAATGGCTGGGATTTTACAGACGCGGTCAGCCAAGTGTGCGACTGTAACCATGAGTAAGCCATAAGAAGTCATCTGATGCTGACAAAGGATTTGAGACAGTATTGAAATGGAATTACTTGCTGAGCAAGCTATATTTCAACAAGGGAATTGTCAATGTGGATAATTTTATGGCATGTTGTTTCTGCTAAATGCTGATACAACTCTTTTCCTTGTTAGGCAACTTTCGCCCTGTCAGCGCCATTAAGTGCTGATCATTGCTTGTTACTATATGTTTGCTGTTTCTGGATGCATCACTGCTCTCAGTTGATGACCTAATACATCTCTGACATTGATTTTTTTGTACAGGCTGTTAAAAATTAATCATTTAATGGCTTGAGAATAAAATGGATTTAAATTTTCTTGCAATCTTTTTTCCCTAAGTTACATAATGTACCCTACTCGGAAATTACAAGGTGATTCTGGACATTTTCAGAGAAACTGGGACAACTATGCCTCCAAGGAAAAACAATCAAAACTGGAAATATAGTAGGAGCCTAAACATACCCAGTATAATATGATAAAAAAAAAATAAAAATCTTATATTCTCCAGATATACATCCCAGTATTAATAATACTGAAAGGCACATTTATACTAATTAAATGGCAATTACAGAATGAATCATTCTTAATTATTGAAACAATCAATGAATAAAATTCAGTTATTAATTGTTTTACTAACTTTACATGGTGATACATAGATCCTAAATTCTCAACAATGAAACCTTGATCATGGCAATGCTCTGCATAACTTTCACTACAAAAATGACAAAAACGTTTGCAATCTCTTTCTGGCCACTGTTCATCATGAATTATAACTGGTTTCTTCTTTTTCTGAGATAACTAAAATTTTAAAACACACAATAAATAAATAAAAAATTATCACTATTTTATAACTGCATTTAATACTTATTATAGTTTTGTGTTTTAATATACAAAATATTAAAATACACAATCAATGAAACACAAAAACTATAAGCTATTTTATGACTGCATTTAACACTCACAGCTACAATAGTAACCCTCGCAGTACTAAGACCAAAATATTGCTTAAATGTTTAAGATTTGCAAAGGGGTGACCGTATAGGTAATTTAGGCCTCCACAGGTATTTATAATGTTCACACAATGCGACAATTCATTCAACTGAATAGCGAAATTTATACACAACTGAACACAAGAACAAAGAAATAACAAAATGAAAGAGGCAGCATGGTAACGCTGTACCCACAGCGCCATCTAGTGAACTACATTTGACAGGATGCTAAAAATTCCCTTTCTTTCTCTTGAAAAGTGATAAATGAGATAGAAAGCTTTCATTTATTCCCTGACTGCCTAAGATGCAGTCTATGCGACCCCATTCGCAATTTTTACAAATAAACAGTGCTGTAGTTGGGCGGGAATGCATGAGAACGCCGTTCCCAGAAATATTTGGTATGTTACTGTAAAAAAAACTATCGCGTTCGAGCACAGACTTTTATATATTTTTTTTCAGGCGAAATGATAATTATTGTTATTTATTATAACGATAATTATGAAGTTTATTGATACAGGAGATGAGCCTAGAGAATTAAATCCTCTTCTCCACACTGTGAAAACTATACTCATTTCAACGTCTGAATGCGAAAGTATATTCAGCTGTATGAATAACATCATGATCTATCCGAGAAATTTACTCTTTATGGAAAAATCTAGTGCACTTATATTCATAAGCCATTTAGGACCTCCCTTAAAAGAATTTTGTCCTGAAATCTTGGTTGCGATCAAGAAGAAGATTAGCAGACAAGACAGCTTTTTGTAAATAAGGCTAATGTCAGACAAACGTCTTTTTGCACACTTTTTTCCTTACGTATTATCCCTACACAATGCTAGTAGCATTGTGTACGGATAATACGTAAGAGAAAACGCATGCAAAAAGAGGTCCGTCTGACATTAGCCTAAAAGATCACAGAAAACATTTCTAATTATCGTTCTTTATGGAAACTTCCGGGATAGATGTGCTAGTAAGTAATAACATATGGATTTATTTTGTTATTTCAATTAAATTTTGATTCATAATGGAAAATGTTACTTGAGGTTGATTAAATATTGCTTTTTGATGAATGCTATCCAAATATAATACTATAAAAATTGGAATATAACAAATTAAAAAAAAATTACTTAAATGTTTTAAATTGGCTTTTTGCTTAACAAAAATCCGGTACCATTAACATCTACTCTATGAAAAGGTGCGTTCCCACAAATATTTTTTTCCAACTACAGCACTGCAAATAAACAAAAAAATTACTGTGCTAAACTTACTAAGTAGACAAAATCATGAAAGAGACCTCCATAGGATAATTCTTAGAAAATAATTTTAGTATACATATTCTAAATGTGAAAAAAAAACTGCAAAATGTCCAGATGGGATCAAATTGATCCCATCTTAGTACTGCGAGGCTTAAAACACACAATAAAAAATGCAAACTATTTTATGGTTTATTTTCACAGCATCGGGCTCAAAAAATTTTCCTCTGAATTTAAGAAGTTTATACATTTTACAAAGTTTCTATGAATTTTTGGCCATGCACTTGTATTTTAAGCACTGAAATATAAATTATCCACTACTGTGGACAAATCAAAATCTTCAATCATGCTCTGTTATGTTAAGAAATATTAAGGTTGTTTGATCCCATAATTAAAGTTCATTAAACAAAACCCCCACTCATAAGAAACATTTGACATACATAATGATCAATGTCTTATAAATACAAAAAAATGTGCTAAGCCAGCAAAAATTTCTAGCCAGTAAAAGGCATTTATTTATATAATTTATAAAAAAAGTGTGGCACAGATGTCTCGGATGCACTGGTGTACCTATTTAATGCCAAAATGGCAATTTTATGCCTGTGCAACCCAGTGTATTTGGAGAGATTTTGCTTCATATGGCAACCAGGTAGAACATATTGTGTGTGTTTTATATTAAATTAAACATCGTGTGTTTCATAATAAAATTACAGTGTGTTTTGTATAAAATTAACTGTTTCATAATAAAATAAAACTAACATGCTCATTTCGCAAGGTAAGCCTAACAGGTACACAAAAACTGGGTTTTCTTGCTAAAAGGAATTTTTTTCTTTTTTTTTTTTCCGCATCAACCCTGATACATCTGTGCAAAATGTATTCATAAGTTTACATAAAATATTTAAAATTTATTTATAAATTTACATTTCTAAAAAACATTAATTAATGTGTGCATGGTCAAGAGAGACAAATCCCCCACACAAGAATGGTGCAGATGCAAAAGTCACATGATCCACTTTTTAGAGATATTGAGTTATTCATATCAGTTTGTTTGTCTTTTTAAGGTGAATCAGACTGCAATAGTGATTTGGACCATAACGAATACATTAAGGCTGAAAAAAAAAATGCTGAAAATCTCATTTTGATGCATAATTCCCATTATCCAACAATTGTTTTACGGCAAAATTCACACTCTGCAATTCAACCAATCAGGGATCAGCATGTAGGAGAATAGTTGTGAAAAAAAAAAAAAAAAAAAAAAAAAACACTAAAGAACAGAGCGTACTTGGGTCATTCCATGTCAAATCATCCAGCAATTTTACGAAATGTCACCCACCATCTCAGATTTTGACGAAGCTTGTTACATCAAAACATACATGTATAAGATGCTACCATGTGAAATTTTAATTGAATCCAATGGAAATATTTCAAATTATAAACATCTAAACATGTGACACTATTCTTTTTCTATGGACATTTTTAGAAAGTTGATTTTCTGTATGGTTCCACAAAAAACTTCATAACTCTTTACCAAATAATTAAAATTTATGGCAGAACATTCTTTATATTATATATTTCCTAAAGTAATACCAATTTTTATTTCCTTTTTACAACAAATATCTTTTTTTTATTTTTGAACTTTTGGATATCCATATAAAGTTGACATTTCATGTATGAATTTCAAAAAAATATTTTTAGGTGTGCCACCTATTTTATTTTGCTAAATATTTTTTTATGAGCTCTTTATTAGTCAATCTTTTCTCAATAAAAAAAATTAAAGAGGTGTTTTTTGAAAAAACTGAGAAAATTTTTTTTCTTTGAGAGTTTTTGAATATCCACATAAAATTGGCATTCCACGTATATGAATTAAAAAAAAAATATTTTTAGATGTGCCACCCATTTTATTTTGTTAAATATTTTTTATGGGCTTTTTATTAGTCAATCTTTTCTCAATAAAAGATACTCAATTGAAGAGGTGTTTTTTAAAAAACTTGAGAAAAAAATTTTGATATATTTATTATATATTATTATGTAATTTATTATATGATATATTTATTTTTTTTTGGGGGGGGGGGGGGGGCAGGGATCCTGACAGTTTTTGTCAAAATAGTTTCAATTATTAAAATATAATATAAGAGGACTGACTATTAAAAATAACATCAAGTCTTTTATCTTCATAAACATAAGCAAGTCATAAATTTACCAGCTGCTACTGTGATTAAGTTAGGGTAGATTATTTTCTTATAACTGAAGACATAACAAATATATATTCTTTAATAGATAATGCTTAATTTTTGTTACATGCATGCTCTAAATATTTGTTTATGATTCTGCAATACAATACACAAGATTTTAAGCTGTGTCCTACAATAAAATAAACATCAATTCTATGAAAAATATTTTTAGAATTATATTGAAATTGCTATTCAAAATTTATTTATTTATCAGTGCATTTTTATATGTTTAGTTTATTGATTAAACAGTTTTAGATTCTAAATAAAAGGCTGTGAATGTTATAATATTCATGTTTATACCTATTACTTTATTTTTATTTATTTCATTTTGAAGACTATAGGTGAAACAAAATTTGAACTATAAATTTATACTTTTCACATTTTTTAAAGAAGATAGTACAAAGTTTAGATTGTCTGAATGAATATAGCCTTATAAATCAGTTTATACTTAATCTTACTGGTTGTTTTTCAGTTAGTATAATGGAAGTTTTATTTAGATACATAGAGGAAATTAATTTTGTATAATGAAAATAATATGAATTTTATACTTTAATTTATTAGTTCAAAATTTTGCCACCAGAGGGCGTTTTTTAATAAATTACACATGTAGTCATTGCCCACTGAATACTAGGCCTGATATTTGCGAAAAAAATGGCGCTTGTTGTAGGCAGATTTTTTTTTCAGAGTTTGTACGGTCCGTTCAATTCGAACACCAATAATTTTTTAAAGTTTTTACACTTTATTTTTTTCAGGGGATGGTCTGTATGTTTGTCTTATTTAAGCTGAGAAAAATAAAGCGTAAAAACTTTTAAAAAAGTGTAATTCACTTTAAAAAAAAACCTAGTGGCGAAATTTTGAACTAAAAATTTTTTTTCACACCCATTCCCAAACAATTCCAA
Organism: Maratus speciosus; assembly: GCA_963932465.1. Classification (NCBI taxonomy): domain Eukaryota; kingdom Metazoa; phylum Arthropoda; class Arachnida; order Araneae; family Salticidae; genus Maratus; species Maratus speciosus. The sequence continues at coordinate 246,953,242 of OZ010791.1, read as the reverse complement.
ATTCCCATTCCTTTATTATCTCCGTCACAAAATTTTACAATTTTCTGACCAATAGTTTCGTCTGTAGACAACTTTAAAGTAGGGTCGTTTAATTATAGACACCCTGTATATTCATCAGCTTTGATTCCACATGCATTTCAAATAAATTATTCCTTTTTTTTCACCGGGTGCAAATTCAAGTGGTTTTTAACCCTTTCGGATCTGGTGTACTATTAATAGTACATGTCTTTTCATCAAGTATTATTCTGTCTTAACAATTACTCTTGTTACTATCTGCATATAGTAATGATAGTAGTATATGGCTATGCCTTTCTTATTATGACTTCATTTATGTTTGGACATAATAACAATAAAAGTTTGCTTAGATCTCTTTGCACCGTTGGCAATTCTTTTATTTTATACATATATTTCACTCTTTAAATTTAAAATATAGGTTACTTTTCTGAACCGAATCATGTGTGATAAAAGACAAAAAACATTAGAAAGTTGTAATATCTGTTAAACTTTGTTGTAATACAATATTTTCCAAACGTCTCCAAAAACTCTTCCTTAACCTATTATCATATAAATATGAATTGAAGAAAATAAGTAATTCGTTAGAATGCAGACAATGAAATAATATTTAAACTTCAGTAATTATCTATTTGGATAGCTATGATTAACATTGTTAAAATAAAAGTAATTTTGTTCACAAAACTGAAAAAAAATCAGACTCGAAAGGGTTAAGGACATTGCAAGATCTTCAATATGGTAGATCAGTTAGATTATTTTTCTTCAAGAGACAGGGGAGAGGGGGGCAGATGTGAACAGTACATATTTCACTCAGTTAATTTGAAATAAAAAAATTCAAAAAATTACCAATTGATCGTAGTACTGGTACCATCTTTTGACTGAATTTTCAGAACAATATGCCATTTTGATTTCTCGTAGTTGTAATTTGTTTGTTTTAGAAGGTGTGAAGTAAAAAAGTCTTCTAAGTTATTGAAGTAAAAATTCATTCAAGACATTTTTTAAAGAAGAATATCAGCATTGCATTCTGTAGGGGCATTAATTAGGTAGGTCTACAAAAAGTTTTGTTTCCTTATTTCAATTAAAAATATCTTATTTTTATAAGTTAGGCTAAAGTTGGTAGATGGGGCACTTGTGAACAGAACATATGGGGGCAGATGTGAACAGTTCACAAGTGTATTTTTTAAGTCTGTGAATGCATTTTTTTTTTTTTTTTAGTTTAAAATTTAATTACCCTTGTCAAACATTGAGCAATATATTCAATGTTTTTAGGATTGCTTCACAGTTTTAATTTACTAGAAGTTAGATAACAATTAAAAGTGGCTCAAAAGGAGTAGGCATATTAGTGTACAATTTTACGAATAATTTCTTGTATCTATGTTGAAACATTTATTGACTTATTCACACAACTAGAAAAATGGCATCTAATTAGTTTTTATCACAGTTTTTATTCACAAAATGTTATTTTTGTCTTATTTATGCATGTGTTCACATGTGCCCCAGCTATGTTCACAACTACCCCTCCAACGAGGCACATATGAACAAATTTAGACAAGTTTTAGAAGGATGATATAAGTTAGAAATTCTTGATAAATGCATCCAAAAGTTCCACCAAAAGAACAAACAAATTGTAAATATTCATATAAATCAACTTTTGGTTCAATAGCTCATAAAAATTTTGAGAAATAGTCAAAAATGTAAAAATTGTTCACATGTGCCCCCCTCTCCCCTACTGTTTAATCTGGTGAAATACACTCACCAGCTTAGATTTCAACTATATGTAATGTGTGTAGTATGTTAATAGCACATTTACTTATTAAATAAAAGCGAAATAACATTTTATTGTGTTTTATTTGTTTTAATTTTTATTTAATATAGCTTCTGGAATTTTGATTTAGTTATTTTTTATATAAAGAAAGTAACAGTAATTTGATTGATAATTGTGTTTGTGAACATATACAAATAATCCCAAAATATTTTCTAAAAAAGTTAATATGATAATAGATTTTGTGGTTTTAAAGTAATTTTTTTTAATTTCGACTACTTCCCTATTCTTATCACCAATAGTTGGCTGGTATAAAATTCTGATTTATAGAAAAATACATATATATATACAACGATTATAGTTTATCTAGATGTCAAGAAAGTTTGAAACATTATAGTGGTTACTAATGAAACTGTGTCTACCGGCCACTGGCTACTAGCTCAATTTCCCAGTTTTCACCTATAGATTAAAATAACACTGAAAAAACTGGGATATAATAATTATAACTATTAATTAAAAAACAATTTTTAAAGAAATTCCTTAAAGGTGTCCATTACTGGCACATCTACCCTAAATATTATGTAGTACTACTTAGTAATATAAATATACTGTATTGATGAATATAATACTATATTATATCTATTTCTATGTTATATTATATTACATAGTTATACGTATATAAATACTTCTGCCACTGCCCTTACTATGGTAAGTATATAATATTAACTATACACTTAAAATGAAGATAACATAAATAAATAATAGGGTTACTGTAATTAATACGGAACAGATGTGTTATTATCCCGGGGTCTGCCATCTTGGATTTTTTTCTTGACTTGAATTAAAAATTATTTTTTTATTAATAGTTATAATCATTATATTCCATTTTTTTTTTTTTTTTTTTTTTTTTTTTTTTTTTTTTTTTATTAACCTATCAACAATATTTAACCATTGGCGACATTACTACTCAGTGGCGTAGCTACATATTCAGCGCCCTGGAGCAAGTAAAGTTTGTGCGCCCTCTTGTCACTCGAAGAAGTTCTGTGTAATTTTGTTTTGAAGTTACATATATACATTTCTTAACTGTTTTATTCACCTTAATCTTTACGATATTATGGGTGCCATGTGCGCGTGGATTTATTCTAAAATATTAATCGGTATGGTGTTCATTATTTCATTTTATATCCTATAAATATTTAAATAGGTTTTATTGATTTTTCCATTTCATATTATTTGTTTCTATTCTGTTTTCATTTTTAATCAATTCACTTGATTTTAATGGTTGTTTGGGAACAGGGGAAAATAACTTTTAGCTTTAGCTTATTTTTCCCACAGAAAACAACCATTTTGCTTATATCATTGAATTCTGTGCCCTTGAAAACGTAATTCAATATATAAGCATTTCCATTATTTGTCGGTGTCCACTTTCTTATTTTTCTTCCATAATTCTTATAATTAATTTAATCTTTTTTTTTTATATATATTTATATATATATACTTACAGCTTTAATTCATAATATTACGGTTTTTGATGGTGGTAGGTTATGTTTAATTATTGGTTATATATATATATAGTATATATATATATGGTAACTAGCTGACCCGCCCGGCGTTGTCCGAGCTCGTTATAATAACGTAAACAAAACACAAGTTTGTATGATTTTATATATTCATAAAGTAGTTCAAATGAACCTGTTTTTAGGGTTAGCCCACTGCCTTCGGCAGCGTCTAGTACATTCCCGAGAAACCTCTTTGTGAAAGAACCTGTGGCCTGTGTCCCCGCTACCAAAAGCAGTGTATGCTAGGAGTGTTCCGTACGCACCAGAGGCAATCGAAAACCAAGATGAATGAGTAAACACCATAGTAATCGAGCCCATAGAACCCGAGGTAAGAATGCGAATCCTGGGGGTGGAACTATAATCTTTAAAACAATCGTAAGCTAAGTTGAATGGACCTATTTCCGTTGAAATAGAGCCCACAACAACCGAAAAAAGAATGTGCCGTTAATGTTCGAAAATGGTGGTAACAGAAGTTTAAGATAAACTTCTATAATGCAGAAAGTAGCTGAATAGTAAACTAAGCTTAATTATCCAATTAGCGTTGAAATAGGGCACATTGAACCCTGAAAAGAATGTACCATTAAGGGTGTTCTCAAATCCAAAAGGGCAACTTTCTGACATAAGTTTTAAGTTATTTTTGTTCGAAAATGCATGAAACTAGCTAGTATTGTTGTTCAGAAACTATGTAATTGAGCTGTTTTTTCCATTTTTTTGCAAACGCAATAGATCTTTCAGAAAATAATGTCAAAGTAGGCGTTTGTTTTGAACCGAATTTCCGCGCGAAGGGAGAAAGAGCAATCAAGAGCGGACGAAAAACGGGTTTGTCACGTGATCGAATTCACTTATAACTCAATAGGTAATTGATTGATCAAAAATTGGAAAATACAGTTCGATTCCAAATCGCTTCCATGGCCAGGCTTTCCAATTTTATATCTTTCCGTTAAAAAAAGAATTTGTAAATATGTCAAAACGTTTTTCGCTTGTTGAGCAGAGCAGTTAAGAACAGCCTTAATGTTCGAAAATGTTGGTAACTGAAGTCTAAGACAAACTTTCATAATACAGAAAGTAGCTGAATCGTAGTCTAGGTTGAATGAACCAATTCCCGTTGAAATCGGGCACCTAGAATCCGAAGAAAGAATGCACCCCGAAGCAGTGGAATGTACTTTTCGCCCCCACCCCCTGTAAATTTAACGAATTATCTTTAACATTAACGTGACATTTAATTTACGGATAAAACCCCATCCCCTCAAATGTTAACCACGTACCTTTAACGGTAGCGCGAATTTTAATTTACGGCTGTAGTGAGTAAACGTAAGTTGATGCCGAAAAAGAAGATTAATATTCGAAAAAGGTGGTAGCTGGAGTATAAAGAAATTTTTTAGTGGTTTATAAAGTAGCCGGAGGACTCTAGAACTATGTTAAAGAAAATTGCAAGACTATTGGATAATTTTTAAAGAAACTGCACCAAGGACCCTAAGAAGGCGATTAATAATCAAAATTGGTGGTAGCTGAAGTGTGAGTAATTTTTTTGTTATTCATGCAGTAGCTGGAGGACCTAAGAAGTTGTTAGGAAAAATTCCTAGTGAATCGGTTCATTTTTAAGGGAACTGTAATAGTCTACTGGTAAGGATATAACTGATATAACGAGCCTACTTATAATTGAGAGCAAGGCCTAAGAAGAAAACATGATAAAAGACCCTAGTACTTAGCGCTTTAGATTTTCAATTAGTCGAAATTAAGTATAGGGTATAAGTATTAATCATTAGACATTTTTTCTTTTTAAAGAAGTGCTTAAAAATGAGCCCTAGGGTCCCAATAAATATATGAAGGTGTTGGCTCGGGGAGAGAAGTCCAAGACTCTATTTTGAAGTTGAGAATGTGACACAATTAGTGGGTGAAAAATGCATGGTGCATAAAAACTTACCCTAGGGGCCAGTGTCTTAACTGAAATGTAGAAATGAAAAAAAAATTAAATGGAAAAAGAGCCAACAAAATAAATGTCGGATTAAAAGGGGGCAATTTATTAACAATTTAGGGCACAGAAACTTCAAGTGGGCTCGTATCAAGCCCCAGGGGTTCAGGGTCTCAACTGGAATGTAGTTGGGGCAAGGGCATCAAGAAGGCGATTAATATTCAAATTTGGTGGTAGCTGAAGTCTAAAAAAAATTTTATATTGTTCATGCAGTAGCTAGATTTCCTAAAATGTTGTCACAAAAAAAAGTTAGTGAATCAGACCATTTTTAAGGGAGATATAATGGGAGGTCCAAAAGGGGCCAACTGATAGTTGAGAGCAGGGCCCTAAGATGAAAACATATTAAAAGGTTCTAGTACTTAGCCCTTTAGATCTCAATAAGTCGCAATTAAGCATAGGGTAATGTACTAATCATTCAAATAAAATTTTAAAGAAGCGCAAAAAAAAAAGTGGGGCACTAGGTGCCCAATAAAAATATGGAGGTGCTGGCCCAGGGAGAGGAGTCCAAGTCTCAATTTTAAAGTTATGCCTTTGGGAGGTTGACAATATTAGGGTGTGAAAAAATGCATGGCGCTCAAAAATTTCAAGGGGCCCAGAGTCTTAACTCGAATGTAGAAACGGAGAATAACTAAATGGGAAAAGGGGCCCCAAAACGAAGAAGATCTGATAAAAGGGGGGGGGGGGGGGTTCTGAGAAATTCAGGGCATACAAACCGAAAGGTGCTCTTTGGGGGGGGGGGGGGGAGGCGGTCATAAAAAATTAAGAATATGAGTTTCAGGTGTATCAGGACCTATCTTGGACTACCCTCACCCAAATTTTCAGACTTCTATATTTCGCTAGTCACCACAAAGAGCGAAACGTTCTTTTATTAGTATAGACTAGCTGACCCACCTGGTGTTGACTGGACCCATGATAATATTCTTAAATGAACCTGAAATTTGTATGATTTTATTTCTTAAGGCTGTTCTTAAATCCAAAGGGACAATTTTACGGCATACGTTTTAATTAATTTTTGCTCGAGAACGCATGAATCTGCCATGTGTTGTTACTCAGAACTTTGTAATCGAAAGACGTTTTCCGTAAACACAATAGATCTTACAGAAAACACTGTCAAAGTTGGCGTTTTCAACGGAATTTCCCGACGAAAGCAGAAAAACCAGTCAACGAAGGCAAAAAAAAAAATCTTGTCATATATCTTTAACACGATTTTGTCTGAAATACGTGCTCGATGACTGCGTGAAAAATCGGTTTAAAAAAAAAAAAACAGTCCTGCTCTAACATATATGCAAAATAGGTAACCGCCGCACAGTGGATCAATCCTTAAGAAAATGCGAACATAGAGCCAAAAAATAACCATTAAATAACTAGTTTATTGCAATGAAATATTTTAAAAGAATGTCTACAAAATACGAATATATGTTCATTTTTTTAATTATGCAAAATTATATCGTATTTTTATAGCTCGGAATATACACCTTTCAGTAGAGGATTTTTTCTGTGAATTTTAGTGACTTTTTGCTGAGCTCAGAAATGGAACCTAAGTAACCTCTACAAATAACTCATTTAAAATATCATTATTAATTTCTTAAAACACATGTTAAACTGCTACTGACTACATTTTGATAGAATTTTATGTCGCATCTTGCATTATGAACAACACATATAGAACTAACGGTATCATAATCTTCAAAATTACGTAACTTAAATTGTTTAAGGTTGTTTGAAATTTCAAAAACATGTTGGTATTCCTGAAAGCATATACTTTAATGTGGTATAGAGGATTTTTTGTGCAAACCTGCACGTTTTCAAAATAAATGGATTTGAAACAACTATTACGTAATTTTCCGTTTCTAGAAAACATATTAAATTGGCTGTACACAAAAATATTTTTTAAAGAAGATCATGCTGTAAGAAATTTTTAGGATGAAATGATGTAAAAAGCTAATTTATAAATTAAACTGTGAAATTAAATTTAATATACTCGTATCTCGGGTTATATAATCCTTTACATGAAAATGCTGGAATGCGCAAAGGCTCTCAGAGGGTTAAATGTAGGGGAGACCGGGGCTGGTAGTGACATTTTCGACATTAGCCATAAGATTTGAACTGAAGCGAAACATTTAGTGTAGCATATCATTAGAGTAAATCTTGCGTAACATATTTATAAAACTGCTATTAATGTTTTTCATAAAACAAAATGAATTCTGTGTAACCTCGAAATTTGTCACTACTAACCCCCGCTATGGGGCAAGTTGTGACATGCTTGGGGTATATTGTGACAAATAAGTGACACATACAAGTACATTGTACCATATACAAATTATGTAAGAAAGGTGATTAAATGGGATATCTTAAATCAAGAATTAGAAATTTATTCATTTATAATGTTCTTAACACAATAAAACACTTTCATGTTTTAATAATATTGTAAATCAAATGAAAATAAAATAGTTAAATTGTTACACTTGTAAACTCTTAGTCCTTTATAAAGATATTTTTAGAGACACTTAACAATAAAAAGAAAATAAAACTGTCTTAATCAGGAAAGAAATAAAAGTTAAGCCAACACTAATCTTTGGTCAGCCATATTGACCTTTGATTCGGTAGCCTACTAGAACGTGTAGGCCTATATCCTATATTTTTAATCACTCATTGTCATCATTTGTTTCAGCGTCTGATTTGCAGTTAATACAAATATAATAAGGTTCATGTTTGGTACATTTGACACGCACCCATCTTTTACATGTCATGCATTGCACCCAGTCTTCTACGGGTGTAGAAATTTTGTATTGCTCCAAGCAAACTAGACATAAGCAATTTTCGTCATCTTCAGAGCTATCCAGTACTTGCTTCTCCCTTTTTTTCAATAACCTAGGTGTAATTTTTTTATGCACTGCTTGGCCTTTCCATACAGTTTCTTTTTTGCTTTTTCTTCTTCAATTTGTTTTCTGCGTTCTTTTGCTTTTTGTTCTGATCGAATTTTCTCTTTTACTAGTGTGCTTGTTAGAATGGCAGATTTCAAACAATTACGAATAGATCGCTTGCCTTTTCGTGGTCCGGCTTTAGGGAGTGGTCTTATTTCTGTAAGACTTACCACTGACACATTGTTATTATCAATTGTCATAGAATAATCTAATTCAATGAGATTTGTTACTTCTGAAGACGGTACTGAAATCTCACCATCATTGATTAAAGTTATTGCTAACGTGCTTGGTTTATTAACAGTTTCATATTTACTTTTTTTTTTCATTGTCATTCTGGTCTTTAACGCCCTCATCTCTGATAGATAACGGTCGATCAGTTACTGAGGAACATAGGAAGTCTTCATCTGTAAAAATGTTCCTATTAAATTCCCAAATTTCACTACAATGAAATCCTGCTTGAATATTTTTTTGGAGTGACAGCACTAGGAAGGGCTATTTTGGCAATACCTGGTATGCCGTAGATCGACACAGTGCTTCCAGGATGCTGGGGTAATTAGTGATACTGTCACGACGTGCCTCTAACACTTTGTCACAACTAGCCCCGTGTTACACCATTTTGAACTTTATTCATTAGTTTCTGAAATGTTGGCATGATTAACAAATGAAATACACTCATTGCCATAAAAATTTGCGCACCAAGAAATAATTGTGGGATCGTAACGAAACTTGGCATGAAGGTACATATCAGGGAGATATGTAAATGATTAGAAATTCAGCGTGATTGTGCATTGCGTAATGCCGCTAGAGGGCGTTGAACTTCGTCCTCTTGGAGTATAAAACTGTAAGTGGAACTTGTCTGAGTGTACCTTTTCTTTTGCAAAGGAAACGTTGAGGTAGACATGGCGTTACGCAGCCATCGAAGACAATATGAGCACCTGTCAGAGTTCGAGAGGGGAAGAATCATCGGGATGATGGAAGCTGGGTGGTCAGCTCGGCAAGTAGGTCGTCAAGTAGGCCGTTCTGATTTTACTGTGAGGAAGTGTTGGAACCAGTGGACTGAAGAGATGTCACTTACACGGCAACCAGGCTCGGGACGCCCTCGACAGACCAGTCGTCGAGAAGACCGTCACATCATACGAAACGCACTCGTAGAGCCTACTGCCTCATTGGCCGCTATCCAGACACAGGCAGCACCTTCACTATGGACCCATGTGTCTTCCCGAACCATCGCAAGGTGCTTAGCTGAAGGACATCTGGTATAGTGGCGCCCATTACGTGTGCTGCAATGACACCCACCCACCGACACCTCCGTTTGGAGTGGTGTCGCGCACATTGGGATTGGACTGCAACGGAATGGAACCAGGTCGTCTTCAGTGACGAGTATAGATTCAATTTGAGCAGCGATGACAATGGTGTTCGTGTGTGGAGGCCCCGGGGTGAATGCCTCAATACTGCCTTCGCTTTACAGCGACACACTGCTCCCACAGCTGGTGTGATGGTATGGGTTGCCATTGCTTACGATACACGGTCACCCCTAATATTGATCCGTGGCACAATGACAGCCCAGCGGTACGTCCAGGACATCCTTCAGCCACATGTATTGCTACTCGTGGCAGGCCTCCCAGGAGCCATTTTTCAGCAAGACAATGCTCGGCCACACACAGCAAGGATGTTACAAGCCTGCCTCCGCCACATTACCACCCTTCCCTGGCCTGCGCGATCCCCAGATTTGTCACCAATCGGACATATCTGGGACCATTTGGGACGGCAAGTTGGACACCATAGGAGTTTGGTTGAACTCGAGGCGCGTTTACAGCAACTCTGGAACGAGATGTCTCACAACATCATACGGAACTTGTATGCCTCAATGCCCGCTCGTATCGCATCGCGCTAGATGGGGTCCAACAGAGTACTAAAATTTCCGTTTATTTGTACTTTTTTCTGCAATAAATTATCCTTTTTCTTTGGTTTTCTACTCACTTACTTATATCACAGTAGTACTTACGCGTGTAAAATTTCGTTTCATTTGGACGTCTTTTTCGTGGTGCGCAAATTTTTATGGCAATGAGTGTACATAGAATAACAGCTCAAAACATAAGCATTTAAATAATGTTAGGGAAGTTTACATACCTCAGTATCTCTAGTGGCAATGACGATTCCAACGTAGGTCGCAAAATTTACTTTTACGATAGAAAACAAGATAAATATTTTTATCTCGAAAAAAATGCAACGCTATACTTCAAAACATACGCAGCACACTGAGACAATCAACTTCTTCCCTCACCTGGCACGGCAGGTGCTGCAACCTATTGTCTCAGTCAGGAAGCTCGATGGCACAACTAACCCCGGTCTCCCCTACTCTAATAAATGGATGCGCTGCTATGTCGGTGATAAAGTGTTATATTTTAAAGTAAAAGTTCCAATACTTCTAGAAAGTTTCTGTTCCTTTGAACGTTTTTTATTTTGTTTCTAATACTGGAAATCAAAGCGTTAGATGTTATTAGCAAATGGTGCAATAAGTCTTCGTTACATGCTCTTCGACTTATTTTTCGCTTATGGGACTCTCGGTACTTTCAAAACTCTTTATTTCAAGCTTCGCTAGCTCCTTCCAATAATTATCCAATTGGGACAGCAAAATTTGTAATCATATCCTTTCCATGAGTTAGTAATTTATGTACAGAAGCTAGCATATAACACCAACTGCACTTTGAGGCACATTGTTTAGCCTTTCCCAGTGTGAAATTGCCAAATTTTTCCGCATTAATTACTTCGTCACAGGCGATCACTTACATTATAATTGCAAAACGTTTAATAAGTTCTTTATCCAATCCAGTGATCTCAGCTGTCTTTTCAAACTCAGCAAAAAATGTCCTTGCAGCGTTTCCATCGTGTGTCAAACCACTTCTCTGTCTAACACTATCTATTAGTAAACCTAATTCTTTTCTGAATTCGCATTGAATTTTACTGTTTGATTCTTCCTAATTTAGCTTCTCCAGAAGTATCCTTTCTGAAACATTGAGTTAGTCTTCTTTCATGACTTTCGGTTACGTCTGAAAAAGGTTTTCGTGATGTTGATTTCTGCAAATTTTCAACTGCAAATGGTTTAAGCTTATTACCAACTTTAAAGTAACACTGAAGTGAGGAATAGTTTTTATTATTGAAGCTATCTAATTTTCGTTCAGATTTCAGCCAGCTATCTTTTGCAACACAAAATATACTTAAACGCTCCTTAAATTTTCTTCAGCAATTAGTGCACACTGTTCACTTACAAAACTAAGTAGTGATTTTTCATAACTAAAACCATTATTTAAATACTTCAGAAACAGAAACAAATCTCTGTTTGTTATCATATTTCAAAACGATGTAAGAAAAAAGACAAAATTAAATAATCTTGTTTGAAATAAAAAAAGGAATATGCTAAAATTAATATTACTACAAGATAAGTAAAAAAAATCCAAACCCAATAATAACAAATATGCACTGAAATGAGTTCTAAAATGTTGCAGTTTCGTAGAACGATAGGGGAGAGTTGGGAGGAGTGGGACAGATTTCACAATTTATTTTTTAATTCACTACTTATGTTTTACCAAGAGCACAGCTTATAAAATCTAATAGTATGTTACTTAAGCTATGTTTAAAAAATACAAACGCTGTGAAATACAAACAACTGGCTTTTATTTGCACGTTTTGAAATGTTAACATTTTTGTCCCACACCTCCCTCATATGAGGGAGGTATGGGACGCACATGAGGCAGGAATAGGACACTGTTTGATAAAAATTAAATTAACACATATTGTATTTTGATAAGTCAACACTGAAAGCAAAGTAGGACTGGGCTCGGCTGGTACCACAAATTATTTGTGGTTGGGGCAATTTCATTATGATATCCCTTTTCTCTACTTCAATGAAGTCATTTTCATGTGGGAAGTAAAATTTTTCTTTTTCATCATTTTTGAATATGATAAACTCCTTATCACTGTCTATATCCTCAACTCTGCCAATATAATAAAGAGCTGTCTTCTTCGTCAAAATTTTAACAATTACCATAATTTCGGGTAGATAAGCCGCGGCTTATACATGTTTAAAAGTTAAATTTTACCTTTTGCGGCTTATCTGCCGGTGCGGCGTATACGAAGTAAAAACGATTTTTTCCAGAAAAAAAAATAAATCAGATCATGTAATATTATAGAGTGAAAATCTGAAAACAATATTAAAAATGTTTCACTGATTAGAAATAACAATCATTTAAAAAAATATCAGGAAGTTCTTTTTTATTTCATTAAAAAATAAAAAAAATCTATGCATGGTTTCTTTCTGCATAACGAAACGTATTACTCAAAGAAAATGATCTCATTCTGATAACGTTCAACTTTCCACTCCACCACAGAGTTGAATAAACAACTGCAGATGGCTCTTTTCTTTTTCATAAACTAGGGGTTTTGGGGAGTGCTGTAATTTTCTAATAACTTTTTATATTTTAATAAAATTTTGTTACACAGCCTAATTTACTGTTATTGCAACTTGCTGAAAATTTGAACAAAATCGGACAATTAATAATAGAGATTTTTTTTTTTTTTTTCTAATAGCTAAGAAAAAACGGGTTTTGCTTTTCGTTTTTTTTTCTTTTAAATTATTTTTTCTGTTTGCTTGCAGCTCAATAATTTCTTTTTACTGCACTTACGCAAAGTGAAGTCGCTGACACATTTAAGGAATCCTTTTTCGCGACATTTTAATAGAAAAGAAAGTAGATTCTCTTGTTTTCTTTAAGTGTGCGCATCACTGAAACTGCGCATCACAGTGTTATCGAATGTTGTATTTTTTATTTTCAATAATGAACGCATGTATTTAATTTTTGTTTATTTTAAAACTTTCTTAGAACATTTTATTTTAAATATTTACAGAATATATCAAATCGAATACCAATTAATTTCTGTTAATAGACATTAATGTTTACAGTTAGTAGTGAGGGGATTTAAAAAAAAAATATCTTTATACGTCTCTCCCAACTTTTGCCAATAGTTCATGTTGTCAAAATGATTATTTATCATTACTTATTTTCAGAATTTTACGTTGTGTTATTTAATCGATGGATTCGAATAAGAAATAGTGTTATTTGTAATACTAGCGTTATGTTTTATAAGAATTCCATAAAATATATTTCTACTTGCCGATCCAAGGCTGAAATGTGCGATGCAATTGGATAAATTCACAAACCAAAAGTTATTTATTTATTTATTTTCATTATTTCAATTAAATTTAAAATTCTAATTTTTAAAATGGTTTTAAAAAATGCGCGAAAATCTTCAATATGGCGTCTATAGTAGTACATACACCACTTTCAATAAGTGCGGCTTATGCGCCAGTGCGGCATATACGATGGAATTTCAGGTTTTTTTTACCATTTTCGGACGTAGCGGCGTATACGCCAGGGCGGCTTATCTACCTGAAATTACGGTACAAAGTCATTTATCCTAATTTTGGATCATCAGTTAACCAATCAAATTCTTCAGCAATTTCATTATCATTGTGAGTAATCAAATCAAAAGTCTTCATCTGTAGAATCATGCAACAAAAATTTCCCATCAATGGAATCATCAGATAATTCATTCGCTTTTTTCTGTTTCTTTCTTTTCACTTTAAGAGTTTTCTTTTTACACAATCTCTTCTGCTTTTTATCAGCGGCTATTTTTTCAATTTCTTCTTTTTCTGGTGTGTCAGTGATGATTTTTTATCTTTCCTTTTTTCTGTCTTTCTTTATAGTTTTTGTGGAAATGCTTTGTGATAAGGATGCATATCAGAAGGACTCAAAGGTGTTTGAGAACATGTCCCATTCCTCCCTCTGCTGAATATTTTTTAAAAAGGCTTATCATATATATCATGCTACATTTTTGCTTTATTTGGCTGCTAGTTTACAAACACTATATCTTTAAGTTTATTATACAATTATAATATTTTTATTTTAAATATAATATAATTGAAACAAATCATTGAAAGAATAAGAATTTGTACTTACTTCTGAGGTATGAAAATAAAATTTTTCCTTTAAAATACAAACAATAATACAGCTGGTGTAACAATTAGAATCAAACATGAGTCTATAGATGTTTTATCTAGTGGACAAACTAGAACTTAATTCTAACAGTTATTTTGGACATAAATGCTGCTGTCCCACACCTCCCACTGTCCCATTCCTCCCAACTCTCCCCTATTAAAAAGTTATGTAAATACCGCATATGTTGCCAATTAAAAATTAAACAAATGTTTTAAATACTCCACAAATGTCATTTGGATATAAGTAAAAGCTGCAAGCTTTGTTTTTCCAGTTTATTTTAGTTATTCATCATCTCCCTAAACTTCTTGTTTGCAACAAAAACACGAAATTGTTCCTTAAATCCATGCAGGCACTTTCGTATCATTTATTTTACTCATTTAAACCTAAATATAACAAAAAACATCATATATATAGGCTTATACTATCACTATGTAATCCTATGTTTGACATCGCCTATACTTTGATCCACTGTGAGCCGTTCTGATTATCACATTTATAGACAGTATTGAAACAGTCCCATTTTCATATTAAAATGCAATTTTTAACAAAAAAAGAATGTTTGAATTATTTTCTTTGCCGAAAATATTCTTTATAAATACTTTCGCACATCAAGCCCAAAAATTAATGTAATACACATTTATATAGGGGAAATTACAACCACTTCATTGTACGAAAACACGAAGCCTATACATTTCAAATAAATACTTAATAAATGATAATAAAATACGTATATATATATATTTTTTTATCCTCTGAGGCCACGCTCTCAGACAGGATAAAAATTCTTGGGGTAGACCATGTCTCTATTAGTCACAGAGAAAATTACAGAATATATACGTTAGGTTTTAAAAGATTTAAATGGCCCTCTGAAGCAAAGAAACTTTCAAGAAAAAAAACAATCAATTCTTCTGCCTTGCAAAAAGAAGTAAAAATCATTAATAAAAAATGCTTCAAAAAAGTGATCTTTTAAAAATTTATTAAATGATTTAAGACTTTTCCTATCTAATGTTTATAGCACATTTTAAAACTATTAGCTTCACCTGAGGTAGGGAGCGGAGCATCTTTTACCTGGTTTAGGGCGCACACCGACCCGCATGTCAGTTGCCCAGCAGGCCAGTCTGCCTTATTTAATCCTAAAATTCAGCGATTTAATAAGGTTTAATGTGAAAAATACTGCTACAAAAAAGTGGTATAATTTTGCATACGCTATAATTAAGCACTAAGGAACACTGAATTAGGTACTTAATTTTTTCCCTCTTTTTAAATCTTATCGATTCTGCATTTGACATTTGCAATATTTTCAAAATCTCAAAAACAATACTCACAAAATTTAATTCTTCCCATCACCCCCATCCCGTTTAAATTTTGTCGCCATTGGCTGATGTGTAGTATGTTTAAATCGAGCTCTTATTATTGCTCTGTATTGATTTATATTTAGTTTCCACGAAACAAACAAACAAACAAACAAACAAAAAACCCTTCAAAATTTTCGTTTTCTTGGTTTTCGTCTGTAAAATGGTCAATAATTTTCTTCAACTTGTAAGGCTATTTTTTTTACAAATCGTAAAATAATTATCATCATAAAATTACTAGTGTTACATCGTACATATAGGTTTCTCAGCGATGAATTCTTTGGCTATCATTATTTCTGTACAGTAATCATCATGATAAATTTCTAAAACATTTTAATAGAAATAAACCAGAAAAAATATTTTTTGGGAAAAGTGATAGCCAGTAAAGTGATCGATGAGAGCCCTGTTAAATAAGTTTTTATTACTTTAAGATCTGAAAATCTTCAACACTCGTCTACAGAAAAGTTACAGAAAAAAAATCCCTGCCGGCTCGGGCCTACAAGCTGAGGTAGATTTCGAAGTTAAGTACTAAATTCACCAACAAAACTTAAATCAAGATTAAAGATAAACCCAGTTCCTTCGCTAAGAATGAGCTCTAGGGAGCTAAACATTTTGTAAAAATTCTAATATACACACACGCATGTATATGGAATAGGTTTAAAAATGGCTAAATCAAATTCAGAGAACCTCAAAGTGTTAAAATATGTTAATATTTCCATACTCGGTTTTTTATCATGTTTTAATACGTTTCTTCAAACTCAATGACGTTACATATTCACCTGCTGTGGTCCATTATATTTTCAATATGACGCAATATTTTGTTGTTTTTTTTAATTCGTCAAACTATTTATTTCATTTTGAATTTTCATGCAGAAATCTTGCTCTAGAAAACTTATGACGTAATATTCAATTTTTTTCAATTCGTCAAACTATTTATTTCATTTTGAATTTTCATGCAGAAATCTTGCTCTAGAAAACTTATGACGTAATATTCAATTTGTTTTCAATTCGTCAAACTATTTATTTCATTTTGAATTTTCATGCAGAAATCTTGCTCTAGAAAACTTATGACGTAGTATTCAATTTGTTTTCAATTCGTCAAACTGTTTATCTAATTTAATTTTTCACGTGAGAACACTGCATTAGAAAAGCAATTGTGGTGACAATTTTATTGCTTTTTTTTAATTGTTGGCAACAGCTATAACGAAAAATATTTATTTTATCCTGCCATTGTTGTGTAAAAGCTGGTTTTATCAGAATCATGTTAAGACGGTATTCAAAATTTTAAACCTTCCCCATTCCCATTCCCTTGGACCGATTTTGCTCATTTTCAATCCCCGCCGAGAACTTAGCTATCTTAAAGTTGTTGGCGAGTTTGAAGACGTTCCGTGCATAATTGCGACTTTTATCGTGCGGACAAAATTTAGTACATACATATATATATATTATATATATATATATATATAAACTTATTAGGTGGGGGTGGTTTTGGGTTCCTGGGGTCATGTAATGAAAAGTTATGAAGGAATTTTTCAAAAGTCGCACCATGGTAACGACTGCAATAGGTAGTATTTCTTACGAAATCTACCTAAAATCAGGCATGCTGAAACGGTGTTAGAAGAAGTTACTTGAGGCTGCAATATGGTATAAATTAAAATTTCCTTAATGGAAGTCATTTGTTTCAACTGTGTATGAAAACATGCTTTAAATCGAAATAGTTGAGGTTAAACATAAGGCAATATATTTTAGGAATACGCTGATTGTAACAAGATGTATCTATAATGATTAATAATATGATTAATAATGAAAAGAATATGTAAATATTTTTAAATAAAAATTTCTTAATTAAAAAATCTTTATTTCGCTTTTTCTAATTTTGCGCCCTTAGGATTCGTGCGCCTGGAGCAGTTTGCTCCAACTGCTCCATGGTAGCTACGCCCCTGTTACTACTTGGCGAAAAAGGAGTTTTCATGCAAGAAAAAATCCAAGATGGCGGACCCCGGGATAATAACACATCTTAGCCTATTTTTTAAACGATTAATATTCTAAACACACTAATTATGTACTTACATGGAAAGCAATTTTGCGTAGTTTTAAAGCTACTTTTTTCTGGTGATCTTTAGATTTACGATGAGCAAATGAATTAATATTTCTATAATTTGCACAAATCGAGCAGTGCACATAGTTGTCATCTTTCAAAAAGTTTCTGTATTTAGACAATTCCATAACTAAACATTCATGAGGACACTTTAATTACGAACATGAAGATAGAGTCTAATACTCTACCTTCATGATTACGAAAAATGTTTATGAATAAATAATAGTGAGTTGGTTGGTTAATTTCCAGATAAGCTACATGGAATGAACCCATGGAGTTAGAAGAGGAACCAGACCACTATCTGCCCTGCCAGCCTCGTTCGCTCAGAACTGTGAAAATAATCGCAGAGTGAGTCACGTTTCACATAATCACAGTAACTTCTACTTCGACTCTCCCTGAGCATCTGCTTGTAAAATTTTCAAATGCAACAAGCAGCACGTTAAATGTGATGGAATTGTCTTCAAAGTCGAAAACGATAAAAAAGAAACACAAGAAAAAGAAAAGTCGTTTACCTGACAATGTTTTGTTACCATTAATTGATTCAGCTGATGGTGTTTGTAATTGGTCTGCATTACAGAGGGTAAATGATAGTTTCCTTTAGTTGATCGCATATTGTTTTCCTAATTTCTTTATTTTTTTTCAGTTCAGATGTTTTACGTAGCTCAGTCTTTCTTTGACAGAATGTGCTGGCACTAGGCGTAACTGTTTTAAATCTTTAATTTAATTTAATCTTATCAAAGCGTTTCATTTGTCCAATTTAATGCATCCATCAAATTGTTTCTTATAGGGTAGATGTGCCAGTAATGGACACCCTTCCAGTAATGGACACCCCTTGATGTTTTTGGTTCATAAAAAAATAACTAATAAATATTTAGCTTTAATTATTTTTTTTATAATTCCCCCTTGTATGTTTTATAAAACTATGTTATTGTTGACGCTTTTAATCAAACCAATCAGGAAGCAGAAAATAATGTTTCAAAGTTTTGCTGTTTTTCTGTGAAAATCTTAATGAAGAGGTTAAGAGCTGGCTTCGTTTAATTAATTTATATATTATTTATTTTCTTGCAAAATTTGAATGTTTTTGTTTGAGTAGCAATAGAAAACTTTGAATTTTATATACTAATGGCCATTTACAAAATTTCATTTCTTTTTAAGATTTTAAGAGGGGGTGTCCATTACTGGGATGGTTAATGAGTCATTTTCCAGTAATGGACACCCCATGTAGACATTGCTAAAAATGCAATTTTAGTAATGTTTATGGTCCATAAAATACTTTGGCTTAACTGCAAACCTAAATAATCAAATTTAATTTTTAAATTATACTTACCAAAATGCAATAACACCAAAACCTTTATAAATATCTGCTTTTAAGTAATTTTATGTCATTAATAAAATTTCGATATTTTATTTTATTTATTATTTTTTTTAAGTTGTACATATATATACCTCACATATTTTATAATCTGGCAATCAAACCAGTCAGGAAGCAGAAAATACTGTTTAAGAGCACAGTCAAAGAGGGGCTCATAGGGCTTAATCCCTCTCCGTTTAAATAAAAACAATTAAGTTACAGAAGCTATTAAAAATCCATTTTCTGTCTTAAATGTTTCCTTATAAAAAAAAAAAAAAAAGTAATACTATTAATGAAAGTTATAGGTAATATTCATGAAACTAGTAAATCTGCAGATCAGGGGCCTCAAACATCAGTTCTACAGTTTTATTTTGAAATTATTTTATTTAGTATTTAAAATATTCAACTCACAATATCATTTCTTTCATGTATGTAATATTAATTATTATAAATGATATATCAAGTAATCTCTGGAAGATTGTTAAAAATAGTGACACAAAACTAAACATTAATATTCCAAAACTTTTTTTTTTTATTTTATTATTATTATTACCTTTTAAATCCCCCACTGTTTCAATAATTTGATAGCTGTAATTGCCTGATATTTAGTATTTTAATTTTAAACTATCCATCTAAAATAATTAAAACATCAATCTTGTGATAATTACAATAATTGAAGCAAACAGTAAATGATTATCACAAATATTTTATTAATTACTGGTATCCTAATTGTTAAATTTATTTAAAAATAACTATTTTGTTTCATTAGTATGTATTCATTAAATTCTGGTTCTAAATACAGTCATAAAAACAATTATATTTATTACTTTTTATGGGGTGTCCATTACTGGAACAGAGGGTGTCCACTACTGGGCCAGAGGGTGTCCATTACTGGGCTTTTGGGTGTTTTGATATGTTTCTGTTATTTAGAATTAAATTTCTATTCATATGGGGAAATGAGGCTATAAGAATGGTTAAATATTGTTGATAGATTAATATAATATTGAAAAAACTGGAATATAATAATTATAACTATTAATAAAAAAATAATTTTTAAAGAAATTCCTTAAGGGTGTCCATTACTGGCACATCTACCCTATATTACATAATAAATCTCGAACACTTACATTTAATAATATTTAATGATTCATCTCTGTTTTAATAATAACTGTCCAATTATTAAGTGCTTAAGTCATTCTTTCTTGTTGAAGTAAAACAGCGTTACCAAAGTAGATGTTTAACGTTTTAGACCTTTTAAATTAATTTAAGCTATGAATGATTATAAAATTTATAAAGATGACCATTTAAATAGCATAAAATCTGCATCTGATAAGTTATTAAAGATCAAGACAATTTGCTAATACTATCATAATTATTATTAACAGTATGAAAATCTGGTAATAAAGAGAAATCTAAAATTTTCTCTCTCGCTCTCTGTATTAGGGAAAAAAATGTACACCATGTTTTAATACCTACCTAGAAAAATAGTCTATATTCACGTCTTTAATGTCAATTTTATGCTTTGTGAGAATTGTATTTAAATGTGCACAGTCATGTTAAGATATGTAGTTTTTCATTGAAAAGAGTATTAAAAGGCATATATTTTAGAACTATTTTGACAACTAAGAAAAAAGACATCTCTTAAGAAGAGTACAAAGAAAAAGGACTTTAAAGTATTAATTTCCTATTGAGATTACTTTAAATGTACTAATGCATTAAATGCCTATAAAGTATACCATTAACAAGGAAAATTGGGAAATTGACTGACCAACAGCCTTTTAAAAAAATCTGGGACGAGAACAGCCAAACTGCAAATAATATGAAAATCTTCTCTCTACTCTTTATGTAGGGCCGTACACAGAGAATGTGGCCTACAATAATAATTCTTATGCACCCTTGGCTAAAGATGAAAATAAGCAGTCACCACTCGGCGACTAAACATGAAAAATTGGCGATTAAAAATATGGAAAGTACCGGCGAAATGCAGGATTTTGTCAAGGAATCGCGGGAAAACCCCCACGAATTTTGTATCACGAAAAACACACATTTCGTCAAAGGATTGCAAAAAAAAACATAAAATTCATCGAAGGATCGCGAAAATCCCCAAATATAATTAATAGATCGCGAAAGAAAGTTAATTTCATCAAATAATGTAGAAAAAATGCGACTTTTGTCAAAAGATCGCAGAAAACCCCGAATTAGTCAAAGGATCGCTAAGAAACCCAAATTTTGTCAGATGATTGTGGAAAAAACACAGATATCGTGAATGGATCACGGATAAAATGCAAATATCGTCAATACATCGTGAAAATAAAACCCACTAATTTCGTTAAAGAATCAAGAAAACCCCCCGAGAAGTTTATCATAAGATCAAGACAAAAACTGCACATTCTGTTAAAGGATCGCAGAAAAACCTGGATTGTGTCAAAGGATTGCTAAAAAACCCAAATTTCTTCAAAGAATCGTGAAAAAAAAAAAAGCAAATATCATTAAAGGATCGCGGGAAAAACACATTATCGTCAATGGATCGCGGAAAAAACGTGAATATCGTGAAATAAACATAAGTTGAGAAAGTGAAAAAAAAAATTCTATGCCTACAGTAATACAGAATTTATGTAACCCTATAACATATCATAAAATTTTGGGGAAATGTTCGGAGTGAAAACATTTTCTGCACCCCTGTATATATGTAATAACCGGCATTCAAAAACAAGATTTTCATCAAATTGGCGTAAAAAAAAAAAATTGTTCCAAACCCGGTGCGTATATGACATCAGTGCCACACCATATATACATATGTCACATTATACACTAAAACCTAATATGAAAATGTTGGAGTCTGAGAAAATTCAGTTTTAGACAGATTGTTTGTATCACATGCTATAATTGCATTGTGTGGAATGATTTTTGACAGGAGCAAGAAATTTTTTTGTTTAAAAAGCATTGTTCCATTATAGACAGTTTTTGTTGTAAAAAAAAAAAAAAAACTTGCTGGATAGTAGCTTTTTTTAAAAGTAGGTATTACTATAGTGCTACTACATATGCTTGCGTTTTATAAATAAAAATTTTATAAAATTATAATATATATTTCAATAATGTAAGTTACAAAATTCTCTGCCTTTCCGTAATATGGTCTTTACTTCTTTAGCTTCTGTGCTGCTGTTATAGGACTGACCTAAGGACCATATAAAAATTAACAATTTAAAAAAAAAAACGTGTAAATGGATTTTTAAATGAAGATGAAAAACCTTTTTTGCAATTAGAACCTATACCTCTTGAACTAACGGTTTAGGAATTACCTTCTCATCAACGATAAGAAAGGATAACCTGTATTTTCAAGAAAATGTAAATTCCAAATGCATTTTAGTAGCTATATTATAAATGATTCATTTTTTATTATTTGCTGTTTACAGGTGATGGGATCAGAAAAGAAAAGTGTAAATAACAAGACTAATCTCTATTCTGAAGAAAACAGGAAATCATATAGCCAAGCTCTAAATTCTCACCTAAAATTAGGAAATGATAATTTGATGGTTAATGATAAGAAATCAAGCAAAAGATTGGATTGTGAATCTCATTCCGTGAAAAAAGGTCCAGAAAATGATCAAATTCAGGCTCATAAATTTAATTTCAATTCAAGGTAAAATTTGAATAATGATATCATCACTCAATTTTAAGTAGTATTGTTTTACTATTTATATTAGCAATTTTTTAATTGGTTTAAAATGATAAATTTTATTAAGATTTGATAGAAAGTTCATTGATCTTATTGCTCATTAAATTTACATTTAATTTTCAATTGGTGGAAACATTATAAAAGATTAGCTATGATATTCTCCTGGTAAAAGAAAAGAAAACTGATTTTTTTCTGTCTGTGAAATAAAATAAAATTTAATTTATTTTATGCATTTATCATTTCATAATACAAAAGAAATATTAGCATAAAAAATTATGAATCTTGATTGAAAAGAACTTATGAATTGTATTTTGAAATTTTTTATTCTCTTAATCAGTTCTATTTTTAAAGATTGGAAAATGCTGGTACCGTATTTTCTAGTGTATTAAATGCTCTTTTATATAAAACACACCTGGGGGGCTCTAGGAGGTCTACCACGAAGCCATCGTATTCCCCCTTTTGTCCGAAGTACTCCTGATGTGACTTCGCATTCCGATGACCTTGTATTATTGCTACTACGAAGTCATCGAGAATTTCCCCCTTCGGATAATGCCATCGTAATCTCTTAAAAATTTTCAGACACCTCAGAAGACAGTGAGAAGAGAAACTGGTTGTCGGAAGCTCCCTTTTATAAAGCTGTTGATATAGTTTACGCTCTTCATTAAAAATGCCATCGGCATGCGTCTATTTAAGATATTTTGATAATCTTTTTTTTAAAACGAGTGAAATGTTCAGATTTTCAGCTGCCAAAAGCTCATAATGATATGCAGATAGTTTTTTATAAAATAAAAAATAAAATGAAATTTGCTTTTTTTTGAGCAAGCAAGGACTGTCCTTTAAAAATTAATAAAAAATCAACACGTTAACCTAGAAGTATTTAATAGCTATCACAAGAAAGGCCTTATTCTAGATTTTTAAATGGTATGAAAAGAAAAGTGTTTGAAGTTGTTGTTAAATAAATATAAGTATAAATACTCCAAAATTTCAAGAAATTCTACTTAAATATAAAAGAACTGGGGAAATATTATAAGCTTTGAAACTAATTTTAAGCACTAATAATAAGCGTTTTTTTTTTTGTTGTTTTTTTTTTGTAAATACTGCAAGCAATTTTTTGTAGATTTAGATCGATTTTTCTTTGTGGTATCAGGGTTCAATCCAGGCAAAATTTGGGCCCTATTTAGGGCCCTTTTACAAAAATCTATTTAACAAAATAGGCCCCTTTACAAAAATAAATTTAATAAAATGGGCCCCAATTTGGACCCATATTCCTCGTGTTAATAATTGGCCATCACAAATAACATAACATAACAGAGCCCACATGGCCTTGAATATTTGAACAAATGTTACATTTAGTATAAATAAGTTTTAGCAAAAATTATCTGGTCAACTGTTTTTCTAGTATGCAGTAGTTATAGTTTTTACTCTGCTAATTTTTTATTTTTTTTTTTATGTATATGGGAGAGCTGTTGTATATTTTTTCGAAATTTACTGTAAAATTACTATGAAATATGTTGCTTTTTGATGTAATTAGAAACCTTACAATTTATTTTATGTCCAATGAATCATGCAGTATAAAAAATATAGTATCTAAAAGTATTCAAAATCAATACTTTCTAAACATATTTACTTTTTTTTTCTTTTCTTTCTTTCTTACTTTTTTTTTTAACAACAAATTTTAAATTTAATATTTTTATCTTGTTCTAATAATAAATTCTCCATCAATATTACACAGTATTTTGTTATTTATGCAACAAATAACCAGGGGTGGATTAATCACCTCCAGGGCCCTTAGGCTCGACTTTTTTGTGAGCCCCTCCTCTCCCTATATATAATACAAATCTGAGAATATTTTTGAATCTTTTGCATACATTTTAAAATGAATTTGCAGTAAATTGACAAATAAATATATTTTTATACAAACATTTATGTGGAATTTCTTACTCTACAAAACTTTTTTTTAACAATAGATGTTATCAGAGTAAATTTCACATTGCATATTAAATGAAAATTTGTTTAAATGTGGTAAATTATTGTGTTTAAAAAACAAAACCCTCTCATATTTCTACTTACGAAACTGCTTTTCCCTTATGTAACCCATGTGTAAATCCACCAAAAAGTGGTGGCCGAAAATTTCACGAATCCAATATTTTATTTATACAAATATAGAAGAAATTGAAAACAGTGAGCAGTGTTTGGGATGCAATCTACATCTTAATGAATTGCAAGATTCAATAAGTTAGTAAAGTAAGGAATACTGCACATCGTTCCTCTTTTGTACAATATATTAGCTCGATATGTATTAAAAAAAAAAAAAAAAATATTCGTTGCCGGGCCCCTAGGCTTCAGCCTACTCAGCGTAATGCATAATCCGCTTCTGCAAATAACAAACCTTAGAACTGATACAACCTTTAATAATCTATATAAATAAATATTTGGAAATTTTGAATATTTGGTTTATTTGGGTAAACAAGGATAATGCACGCATGGGCTTGGATATTTACAGAAATGTTATATCTCTCTATTCTAAAAAAAAGTAACTACCGCTGTCACCGCCGCCGGTTTTGAATTTTTTGTGACCGGAGGTCTTTCTTCGTTAATATTAAAAAAACTGTTGCATACAAAAATATGAAAATCGGTAGTATTATAGAGAAATGTTTGATAAAGACGCTGATGCAGACAGTTTTCAAATCGAAGAATTATTTTAAGAGATATTTAATGCCAAAGTTGGACAAAATCGTTCCATTAAAAAAGTTTTATAGGAGCAAAAACTGTACATAGGAATTTAATCATTTTTAGATCATTTTATGTGTCAGAATTTCCCGGTGTGCAGATTGCAGTTAGTTTTTTAATTTGAATAATTTTTCGAGGTTTTATTTCTATTTTAAATTAAAATTTTCAGCATTTCGAGATATATTTTTTACAAATTTTAGAAAATTGTATTAATTTAAACTGTTGGCAACAGTATAAACAGTGCAAACAGTAATGTTTGCTTCAAATTAAAAATTTATTTTACACGTGACTATTATAAACAAAAAATATAAAAAGCAGGAACTCATTGAAAATTACGTCATAAAAACTATAGTTACACGTGAATTTTAAATGAGAAAGAATATTGTAAAATAATAAATTCAGTAACATGCGTTAGAAGTCCTAAGTGGGAGAATTTACGTCATATTACACTTATTACGTAAAATGAACAAAAAATAATATTGCAAAACAGTTTTAATTTAAAAAATTGTGCGAGACATTTACTTGACATTTTAAGATGATCATAATATTTCATTTCTAACAAAAGTATTTTGACGTGAATATTAAAAAGAGAAAGAAAAGTTTGGTGAAAATTATGTCAGATTATAATTGTCAGATTCAAATTATAATTCAATCTTCCGAAATCTTTTTAAAGGCGATCAAATTAGCGTGCTGTTAGAGTCTGCGGTGTCTGAACGGGGGTTGACGAGCGTAGCTCGTAGGGGGCAGAGCCCCCTAGTTTACTATAAAGAAGTTTTAGCAAAAATATCTGGTCAATTATTTTCTAGTAAGCACTGCATGTTTTCCCTGCCTTTTTTTTTTTTTTTTTTTTTTTTTTTATGCGATAGCTCTTGTATAATTAGACTTTTCTTAGCACAACACACTGTTTATTTAAAGGAAATTAATAAAATTACACATGATATTTTGTTAAACTATATTTTAATATGTACTGTAATTATTATTTTTTAATTCATATTAGAATTTACTTTTTTAATTTTGCGTTGAATTTTCATTTCAAACAGGCTGCATACTGCATCATTCTAGATCTACCAAAAACTGCATGCAATATTTTCAAAGTACGTTTATTATTAGTGTTTAAAATGAGTTTCAAAGCTTCAGTATTTTCCCCGCTTATTTTATATTTAAGCAGAATTTCTTGAAATTTTTGGGTATTTATGCTAATATTTATTTTTAAAAAACTTATAAAAAATTTATTTTCATATCATTTAAAGTTTAGAATAAGGCCTTTCTTATGATAGTTATTAAGTATCTCTAGAGTAACTTGTTAATTTTTAATTAATTTTTAAAGGAAAGCTCCCGCTTAGTCAAAAAAAGCTAATTTCATTTTTATTTATCATTTTCTAAAGAACTCGGCCGTATCATTTTGAGCTTTTAACAGCTAAAAATATGTATATTTCACATTCGTTAAAAAAAAAAAGATTATCAAAATATCTCAATTAGGTGTATGTAGATGGAATTTTTAATAAACACGGAAAGCAAAATTAAGCATTTGTTTTCTTTTCAAGCTGGAGAAAAAGAGGGAAGGTCAGTGAGAACTGTCTCGTAACTAAAGTGGTCAGTCTAGTTTTTTCCGATGTCTACTTGAAAAGGAATCTTAAAATCCGTGAGCTATTGCCGAGCGCTTCGTGGTAGCACCTAATCTGTGTTTCAGAAAAATTTTTCAGGAAGCATGTAAATTCGACCTCGGGTTCTTCTCGCTTCAGAAGGAACCCGATGCGCTTGTGGTAGGGTCCTAGGAGTGGAAAATTAAAAGAAAAAAGCATACTTTTGTATCAGGGTTGAATTTCTTCCGGAAGAAAACAGTTTCTTCCTGGACTGTGGAAGAAACTTGCCAACCCTGTTTTGTATTTTGTTTAAATATGTTTTTTTGATCTGGTTTGTTTACAACCAACCCCCTTTTATCAGTAAAATTTTGTGATGTTTTCCCACGACTGATTGAATTTCGTCCCCCTCCTGAATTTTTCGATTATTTTTTCCCTGCAACCGACCAACAAATTTCGCAATTTTTCCTACAATCAACTTATGATTTTTTTTTTTCCTTGCGACCAGTTGGCGAAAATTACATGTTTTTTCTCCAACCGATTGGGGGCGGGGGGAAATCACTGGTTTTTTCCCATGACCAATTGATGTTTTTCGCAATATTTAAACCGACCAACTGAAGACTTTTGAAATTATTTTTCTGACTATTTTTGGAACCTTCCCCCCACCCACCAAAATTGATTGACAAGTTTTGCGATATTTTAACTCTACTGATTGACAAATTTTGCAATATTTTATTTCTATCTACTGACGAATTTTACTTTTTTTTTTTCTCCAACCAATTGTCGAAACTTGCAAATGTTTTATTTATACGGTTGATGGGAGAATTTCATGAATTTTTCCCGCAGCCGATCGACTTATTTCACGCTTTTTTTTCCCCCCCTGTGAAAAGTTAGTGAATTTCTGGATTTTCCCCCCATGACTTACTGGCAAAATTTGCAAGTTTTTTTTTTTTTTTTTTTTTCATGCGTTCGATGGACGAATTTCATGATATTTTTCTCACGCCCGACTGAAGAATTTTTTCTGTAACTGACTTCTTGATTTTTTTCACATGACGATAGACAAATTTTGCTATACTTCCCCGCAACCATATGACAAAATTTAAGATTTATTCCCTGCAATTAATGTGCATATTTTCTTAGTTTTTTCCTCACACAACCGGAAAAACAAATGAATCAAAAGCGTGGGTCAAAATGGCAGGGCAGGCACATAAAATAATCAGGGATGAGAATTTTCCGTCTTTTGGCTGATTTCCGCTTTTTTGTTATTTCAAGGAATTTCCGTTTTTTCCCCTCGAAATTCCGCCTTTTTCCGAGGATTCCGTATTTTTTCTCCTGCAAAATTTTGTTATTTTCTGAAATTTTCACTTTCCTATCGATTCCGCTTTTCTTCCGATTTCGAAAGAACATTCAAAGGTGATAAAAAAACGGCAAATTTCGTTAAAAGATTGCGAAAAAACTATAAATTTCGTCAGAAGATCTTGAACAAATGGGAAATTTTGTCAAAAGATCGGGAAATGCGGCAAATTTTGTCAAAAGATCGCGAAAAAGCGGTAAATGTCACCAAAAGATCGTAAAAAAACTACAAATATCGTCAGAAGATCGCGAATAAACGACAAATTTCGTCCAATGATCGCGATAAAAATAGCAAATTTCGTCAAAAGACCGCGAAAAAACGGCAAATTTCATCAAAAGATCGCGAAAAAGCAGAAAATTTTGTCAAAAGATCGCGAAAAACTACAAATATCATCAGAAGATCGCGAACAAACGGCAAATTTCGTCCAAAGTTCGCGAAAAAGCGGTACATTTCGTCAAAAGATCACAAAAAAGCAGAAAATTTTGTCAAAAGATCGCGGGAAAAGCAAAATTTTGTCAAAAGATCGCGAAAAAGCAGCAAATTTCGTCAATAGATTGCGAAAAAGCGGTACATTTCGTCAAAAGATCGCAAAAAAGCTGCAAATTTCGCCAAAAGATCGCGAAAAAGCGGCAAATTTCATCAAAATGGCGCGAAAAATACATGTATTTAGTGCTTTTAGTGTATCCTCTCCTTCCCCCCTCTTTTGTAACCTTTCAGAAAATTTGCTGTGAATTTCAATTTTTTTTTTTTTTTTACTCACAATCGCTCCTGATTCAGAATTTACTTTAAGCTGACTGTATGTCCTGTTCCAATTAGCCCGTGTGACCAAAAATAATTAACCATTGTGATTTTCACTAAGTTTTTCATATTTTTTGCTAAAAAATTTACACACAAAAACTCTATTCTTAATTATTTCATTTTCAGGAGTGGCCATGATTCTGATAAGTCGAGCATTTCATATGACCTACACTCAATGTTTTAAGAACTGTGTGTAATTTGGCTATTTTCACTCCTGTAATGTAGTATACAGGCTTGTGCGCTTGTCTCCATTTTCCCGGAAATCAGACCCTGGTTTTATTTCTTAAAGTATCTTTCACGGATAAAATGTGGTACAATTTTTTGTTTGTGCGTGGTTTGTCTTTTTGCTTTTTTGCAATTCTCATCCCTGAATAATTAAAAAGGGGCTCGTCAGGCTCTGCGTCCTGCCAAACTGACCTAGAGTCACTAATAGATACGCCTCAAAATGTAGCACTTTTTACTACTTTTGTATTAGCCATGTGCAGGTGTTAAATGAATGGTTGAATATTGTTTCCATTGCATTTTAAAATACAGTTGGCCCCACTTAATCTGATAACGGATAACTGCATACCCCGCTTATATGCATAGAATACCGTGGAACAGAAACGGTCCCCATAAGGTTAATGTTAAATATACTCATTTTATCGCATAACAATCCCCGGTTAATCGCATAAAATATCCCCAATCTAGTAATCCGGATTTTGTGAATTCCTGTAAAGGCAACGACTGGTAAAAAATTTAGAACATAAATATATTTTATTTTGTAATAATGGTTTGTTGTCTTTAAAACTGCGAGCAAGAATCGTCGTAAAAGAATAGACTTTATTCTCTTAATTCTTGGAAGCGCATGTGAGTGTTGATTTTGAACAGGTGTGATTTTCTTTTAAAGCTTGCCATACATATAGCACCTCAAGATACTGGTCGTTCTTCTTTGAAAATCCTGGAATTGGGACAAAATACAATAGGGACGGTCAAGAGAATAAAAGAACAATATTTGGTGCCGGAAGTGGGGAAATGCAGTTGCCCGAAATAGGAAAAACAAACTTCTATAAAGAAATTTTTGTAGGCTACAAATAAAAGATAAATTGGCAAATAATGCAAAATAAAATGAATTTTTGATGAAATTAATTTATTTTCAAAGGTATGATTTAAAAACAAAAATTTGTTATTTTACTTTCCTTTTAATTTTCACTTAAATCACATTAATTAAAAAACTAAACCATGCAACGTAACTAGTATTATAATACATTATTGTTTGGTATATGTATCATTTTATATAGAGTAATAATA
This sequence comes from Maratus speciosus, assembly GCA_963932465.1. Lineage (NCBI taxonomy): Eukaryota > Metazoa > Arthropoda > Arachnida > Araneae > Salticidae > Maratus > Maratus speciosus. The sequence goes on along the minus strand of OZ010791.1, from coordinate 246,922,731 downwards.
AATTGATTAAAATTATTATTACAATAATTAGTTTTCAAATTAATGTGTAAATTGTTCTTGTCCATTAATATTTATCATATCTGTGGTATATAATTAAATTATAACCTAAACTGATAATATTAATTCTTGCCCTCGCTTAAATGCATACCCCACTTAACTGCATACAATTCAGTGGAACCAAATGTATGCAATTAAGCGGGGCCGACTGTTTATACCTTTCACTCATTTCACTTAAAATACAAAATAATAATAAGAAGAAACAATACCGTAATCCAAAACATTTTATTCCAACATCCAAAGCGTTGAAGTTTCATATTTAGACACAGAAAATAAAAGCTGCTATTGGCAAGATTTGCACCCGTCTAACATAAAAGTAACCACTTTTTTGGAAAAAGCATGAAAGTAAAACAATTGCAATACCTAATTTAAAAATTAAAGTATTTATTTAAATGTAGGATCATTCCATGGTAACTTATGTTACATTTAGAACCATTTGCTTCAGTAATTTTAGTAATATAACACCAAAAATAGAATTCAAAATATGAAGTTGACATAATTTGTTAATTAAACCTATTCTAAGCTCAATTTGAATGACGTTTATCTAACTTTTGTTTTACTTATTGAACTCTGGCAGTTATATTTATTATATAACTGAAAGGAATGTAAGTTACCATGAAAAATATAATTTTCTTTCTCATTTTCTAGGTAATTTTCATTCAAATGGAGCTTTGAATAGGTTTAATTAACAAATCATGTCAACTTTACATTTGAATATTTTTTGGTGTTATATTACTAAAATTACTGCAGTAAATGTTGTTCTAAATGTAACGTAAGTTACCATGGAATGATCCTGTAAGGGATATTAAGGTGGAATGGGACAGTAGGTTTTTCCATTTATGTGTCATGCTAAACATTTCGTCAATAACACGTAGATAAAACATTGGTAGACCAATCTTCAATTGAAAAAAGTTGTTAATCTGCATAAGTTTACAATTGTGTAACATGGCTTGAATTTCAGGGCGGGATTCGCGCCCAGAATTTTGAAGTCCCGTCCAAAATAATATCGTGGGCGGGAGACTCCCGTCCAAAAAATCTCACCATTTTCCTGAAAATTTTGCATTTTGAAATTACGATCAACTCCCGCGAACGCCTTGCAAATTTCCTGATATTTTCGCGCGACTGATTGACACATTTTGCTTTTTTTTTTTTTACAGCGAAAGATCGTTGAAATCCATGAATTTTCCATGCGACCGATAGATAAATTTCATTATTTTTTTTCTCGAGATCGGTTGACAAGTGTCCGCAACCGATTGGCGAATTCAGGTGTGATTCTGTTACAAATTTACCGAAAATTGTGAAAAATTGGTCATCAGTTCAACAGAAAAATATCGCTAATTTCGACAAATGATCGCCGAAAAAATCAATTTCGTCAATCGATCGAGGAAAAAATCGCTAATTTTGTCAAAGGATCGCGGAAAAACGTGAATTTCGTCCGATCGCGGGAAAAAAACTCGAAATTCAACAAAGGATAGCAAAAAAAAAATAAATAAATTTCGGCAAAGGATCGCGGAAAAAACATGAATTTAGTGTTTAGTCAAACGGCCGCTGAAAAAAACCTTCGAATTTCATCAAAGAATCGCGAAAGAAATGCGAATCTCATCAAAGAATCGTGAAAAAAACGCGAATCTCGTCAAAGAATCGCGAGAAAATGCGAATCTCATCAAAGAATCGCGAAAAAAGCACGAATTTTGTCAAAGAATCGCGAAAAAACGCGCATTTTGTCAAAGGATCGCGAAATTCGTCCAGGGATCGCGAAAAAACCCACGAATTTCGTCAAAGAATCGCGCAAAAAACTCTTAATTTCGTCAAAAAAATCACAGAAAAACGGTAAATTTCATCAAAAGATCGTGAAATAACGGCAAATTTCGTCAAAAGATCGTGAAATAACGGCAAATTTCGTCAAAAGATCGCAGAAAAACGGCAAATTTCGTCAAAAGATCGCGAAATAATGGCAAATTTCATCATAGGATCGCGGAAAAACGGCAAAATTCGTCAAAAGACTGCAAAAAAACGTCAAAATTCGTCAAAAGATCACGAAATAACGGCAAATTTCGTCAAAAGATCACGAAATGACGGCAAATTCGTCAAAAAAACGCAAATTTCGTCAAAGCAGCTCGAAAAAACACATATAGCTAGCGCTGGGAGTAATCCCCCCCCTCCCCTTCATCCCCTCTGTTGTAATCTTTCAGAAAATTTGCTGTCAGTTTCAGAAAATTTTTTTTAAACTCATAATCACCCCTGTTTTCTTACTTTTTTAAATACAAAAAACATTTTGCATCATTATTCTGAGTTGTTGATTTAAATTGCTTCAATGGTATTTTGTCATGCCTGTATTAATGCAGACATGACAAAATAATTAATGTAAATCTTTAAAAAGTATGTAAAATAGCAGTGGGTTTTAGACTTTTTTCTCCCTCCCAAATAGGTCAACTCCCCTCCATTTATAAATGTTGGTAGGGAGACTCCCCTCCTATGAAAAATTGAATTTCAAGCCCTGTGTAAAGAAAAAGATTATTTCAAAAGTCAAGCAAATTTATATAGACTGGAAAAGTCAGGTCAAGGAAATTTGAAATCTCTGAGAAAGTGTTACCAAAAATTTGAAAAAATTTCTTATTATAAAACTAAGGATTTGAAATTGCAGCGTCATGGAAATCAAATTTTGCTCTTTTTAATTACTGTAAAGATTATTTCAACCTGTCATGCAAATAATTTTGTCTACATCTTAAACCTTTCTTGTAACTTGGAGATTTTCAACTTTAGCTTCTCTGAAACTTTGTACTGAGTGTTGTAGGATTGATTAGATGTTTGTCTGCTTACTTGTCTTTGTTTTGGAACTAAACATTTAACTTAATTTATTAAATATTACTTCCATTAAAATATGTCAAAGCAACATGTATTTAACTCAACTGTGATAAAGAATTTCATCCTGATTGGACAAAATGGATAGAACCGGGTGCTAAAAGTGTATATCTGCAAAATGTTTAGCATGTAAAATGGTCAACAATTTGTAAATTTTGCAAGAGTTAGTTTAACAATTCAGTAATTATTACTTCAGAATCGGTTGAGAAAAGCTCCACTCTCAAATTCACAACTTTTTAAAAGTTTTTGTGTGTAACATCACAAAATCTCGATATTTAGAAATGTCAGGAAAACCTCAAAAAGCCAGGAAAATGTTTTGCTGATATGGAATAGACACCCTGATATGGAGATGTAATAGTTTCCCTATTTATGTAACATTATACTGTATATTATCCAGGATTGTTTGTTTTAAATTAGCTTGATTTAATTTTTTTTTTTTTTTTTTTATCTTTGATTTAAATCAGTTATTTTTTAACATTCACATTTTTACAAGCTGAATAAAAAAGCTGAATCATTATTCATGTTAAAGTAAACACCATCATTCATATCAGATAAAAAATTGTTTTAATAATGTTAAATAAAACTTTTATAAATTGAAAATATTATTTTATAAAAGTAAATGAAACACAGCATTAAAAATATTATCTATCCATGGTGCATTTCATAAAAATTCCAATAAATGTTCTCTCATTTGCAAACTTTTTTCTTATCTAAATGACACTTCATTTTTGCAAGTTAGATGCTTAAGCTAAATGTATTTAATATAATAGTATTTTCTGTGGAGTGTTACTTCCTCTAAAGCAGATTATTACGTAATTCACAAGTTTGTTTTATGCTCTCCAATACTAACTGCTCCAATAACTGTAACTCCAATTGATCTGGAGTTACAGTTAACTGCTCCAACTGCTCCAATTAATCTAGCAGATACCCGTAATTATGAAAAGTAAAAGAAATGAAACAGATAATTTAAAAGTAGACTTTAAAGAAATAAAGCAAGGTTCATGGATAGAAGTTAAGTACCATTTGCAAAGTCAATCAGCTAAATTCATCTGCCAAGTGATAGAAATTATGAGTTCAATTACATAAAGTATTTGACTAAGTAACCATTGGGGGAGCTTTTTACACTTTTCCTGCTATTGATGATAAAGATTGTTGAGAGTTCAGTAATACTAAGTGAACTTAATTTTGATAGTCATGTTCAGACATTATTTCTTTAGTTAAATAAAATGTAAAAAAATATTTTTTATGTGCTTGTACCTTTTAATATAATTAAGATATTTATTTTATTTTTTTAGTGTATTATTTCAAAAACAAGATTTTTATTTAAATATACACCAATTTTAGAACTACCTCCACTTTCCCCACTATATCTTCTGAACTTATATTTAAAAATTATACCAAAACCTACAGTATTTAAAATCCTTTTGAGCTTTTTAATAATTATTATATATTTAATAATTGCTCTGCTATTTATTTATCAATAGATGCCTAGAATAATCTATTATTAAATCACCAACTGTAACTAAGGATGAAAGTCCTCCGTTGATCTGTGATTTTCTTTCTTTAGTGTAAAATGTGTAACTAACAAGACTAATCTGCATTCTGAAGAAAACAGGTTAACATATAGCCAAGCTCTAAAATCTCACCTTAAATTAGAAAATTATAATATGGCTATTATTGGAAAATTTTCTGGCAAAAATTTAGATCATGAATTTCCTTCTATGAAAAAAGCTCCTGAAAAGAATCAAAATCAGCCTTGCAAATTTAATTTCAATTCAAGGTAAGATTTAAGTAATTATGCCATTGCTCTATTTTAAGCAAAATAGTGTTGCCAGCATTTACCATTCATGCTAAAGAGCTTTTTTTATTAATTGTTGTAAATTAGAATTCTAAGAATGAAGTATTAAAAAAACTGAAGAGAGAAATAAGATTAGATTTTACATTTTGGTTGAAAAAAAAAAGTATGAATTGCATTTTTTTAATTATTTTAAAAATTTTACTTTTTAAGAAATTTACAACATTCTTGATCTTAAGTCTCTATTTATTACAATATTCCAGTTAATAGATATTTTTTTCAGAACTTTGAACCCAGGTGTATTTTGCAAATAAAATTTCCATTTCATAAACACATTTTCTATGTAGCAAATGTTTTCTGCACAAGATAATTTTTGGTAAATTAAATGTTTCTTTATTTAATATAAATTGGCAATTGTTAAGGAAACTAACAAAGATTTTGCTTTTTAATTTGGAATTCCCTGTAACTTTTTTTTTTTAAATTCATTGATTGAATTACTAAATTCTTCCTTGTTTTTAACCCCCTCACTGACAAGTCCATGTTAATACGTTCACTAAGTTCCAGGTTTCACTGCAATACAAGCAATATTTAAAGTAATATAATTCTATTGATTTAATGTATTTTTAATACATTGAACAATGATTAATACTTCCAAGGATTGCATTCATATTCGTTATTAAGTTTTTTTATAAAATGTTCAAAGAATAATTTTTTTTTTTTTAGCATTTAAAACAAAATGCAGAGAAAAAAACATTACAATTTTGCCCTTTTCCAAGACAGTCTGAGTGTTAATACTGTTTTGTTTAATAGAACTCTGTTTTGGTATGTAAAGATGGAATTTTGTAATTTATTTTTAATCTCACTTCCTGTTATGCTAGAACTATACAAATTATGTACAAGTGTGTGTACAATGACAATACAGCATTTTAATATTTTTGCAACTTAATTATAAATTAATACATTAATTTCTATGCATTGTTCAATTAGCCTTCCACAGGTGATAAATTGCGAAATATTCTGTATGAAAGTTGAAACTAATCGGATGTGCCAATCTCAAATTTTTCTTCTCATTTCTCATGCATGTTAATATTTCAAAAAGTTGTTACACATGTTAATATTTCAATGTTATTACTTCAGTACTATACCAACTTTGATTTTCATTTTAAATTTCTGCTTCATTTCATTAGTCGGAGTATATACCAGTTAATCTCAATCATAGTATTTGATAAAATCAATACTTTTTGTGATTGTGTTTAGGGATGCAACGAATAGTGATTTGGCCGAATACCGAATATTCGGCCAAGCTTTAGGCCGAATACTGACTTTATTTTTTTTTTTAATTTTAAAATCAAAAGTTAAATTAAGGTCTAATTGAAATTAATTTTTTGTTTGAGTGTTCAAAAATCATAACAGCTGAATGTATTTATGTATTTTTTGTAATATTTTAAATATTTTGTAACAATTGCCTTTCAAAAATGTAAATAATAATTTAATTCATAGTTTTTTATTTAATGCACAGATAGTTCTAGTAATTTATATATATTTTATCTAAAATAGAAACTCATTACCTCTGTAAAAATGAAACTTTATTTTAGTAAAAATCATTTCACCCCCCCCCCCCAAAAAAAAAAAGGTGCATGTGTCCACTGTCTTTTTATATCCTTTCTCATTCAACTCAAACTAAATTTACATTCTGTATGTAAAGAAAAAGGTTGTTTTCTTAAAATATAATTATTCATTCCATTAAAATATAATTATTCTTTTCTGCTACCAAGATATACTTTTCTCTTTTCTTTCTCTCAAAAGTAACAAAGCCCTCATAATCAGGGTTCGCAAAAACCCATTTTTTTTCTTTTTAAACCAACCCACATGGGCTTTTTCTTATTTTTTCATGAAAAACCCAATTTTCCCCGGGGAAAATAATAGTGTAAATATAAAAACAGTATTATTCGGCCTTGGCCGAATAATGAACTTGATATTCGGCCGAAGCCGAATATTCGGCAGACAGGCCGAATGGGCCGAATATTCGTTGCATCTCTAATTGTGTTGTACGTCATCTGCTTGCGAATCGGCAAATTACAGTGCTTGTAGAAGGGCCTAATGCTACACAAGCAGTCGATGTACAACAGAACTACAAAAATTCTTCTTTTTTAATTAAAATATCACCCATATTATTACTTTAATGCATTTGCCTACTATATTATAATATGTTTGTTTTATTAGTCTAATTTATTTTTTTATGATTCTGTGCTTTTACACCAAAAAAGGAGAAAATCGTTATCACATCATCCCCTTCTGGAAATATATCTTCAGTTTTAACTGAGACCTGATGACCATAGTCAAAATGCAGAAAATACTCAAATTCAACTGGGATCTGCTGTCCATTGCCAAAAACATATATAAAAAATTTTCAATTCTATGCTTAACTTCATGCACTTTACGTAAATACAAAGAGGACACATGGATGGACAGACATTTTGAAAAACATGTTTTTGGGATCTCTGACCCCTAAAACATGTAAATCTGTCAAAAAAATGTTTGATTACAATACTTTTTTTCTATTAAGGATAGATGAAAGTAAAAACAATGGATTTCGTTATGTGTCGATAAACGCTCACCAAAATATGACATATTGTGAAACTTTTTAAAGACTAAAAAGTAGAAAATAATATGAAAAAAAGAAGAGTATGATATGTGTTTGAAATAGTCACTTTTATCCCCAGTAGCAGAAAATTTTCCTAGTGCCTGCGGCAGATACTTCAGGAGCAGAAAATAATCTGAAGCACTTTTTCAATCGAAGTGTTGATTAATCAAACAATCACTTACCTGTAACATCTTTAATCATTTTTATTACCGTAATTTCGGGTAGATAAGCCGCCCTGGCGTATACGCCGCTACGTCCGAAAATGGTAAAAAAAACCTGAAATTCCATCGTATACGCCGCACCGGCGCATAAGCCGCACTTATTGAAAGTGGTGTATGTACTACTATAGACGCCATATTGAAGATTTTCGCACATTTTTTAAAACCATTTTAAAAATTAGAATTTTAAATTTAATTGAAATAATGAAAATAAATAAATAAATAACTTTTGGTTTGTGAATTTATCCAATTGCATCGCACATTTCAGCCTTGGATCGGCAAGTAGAAATATATTTTATGGAATTCTTATAAAACATAACGCTAGTATTACAAATAACACTATTTCTTATTCGAATCCATCGATTAAATAACACAACGTAAAATTCTGAAAATAAGTAATGATAAATAATCATTTTGACAATATGAACTATTGGCAAAAGTTGGGAGAGACGTATAAAGATATTTTTTTTTTAAATCCCTTCACTACTAACTGTAAACATTAATGTCTATTAACAGAAATTAATTGGTATTCGATTTGATATATTCTGTAAATATTTAAAATAAAATGTTCTAAGAAAGTTTTAAAATAAACAAAAATTAAATACATGCGTTCATTATTGAAAATAAAAAATACAACATTCGATAACACTGTGATGCGCAGTTTCAGTGATGCGCACACTTAAAGAAAACAAGATAATCTACTTTCTTTTCTATTAAAACGCCGCGAAAAAGGATTCCTTAAATGTGTCAGCGACTTCACTTTGCGTAAGTGCAGTAAAAAGAAATTATTGAGCTGCAAGCAAACAGAAAAAATAATTTAAAAGAAAAAAAAAACGAAAAGCAAAATCCGTTTTTTCTTAGCTATTAGAAAAAAAAAAATCTCTATTATTAATTGTCCGATTTTGTTCAAATTTTCAGCAAGTTGCAATAACAGTAAATTAGGCTGTGTAACAAAATTTTATTAAAATATAAAAAAGTTATTAGAAAATTACAGCACTCCCCAAAACCCCTAGTTTATGAAAAAGAAAAGAGCCATCTGCAGTTGTTTATTCAACTCTGTGGTGGAGTGGAAAGTTGAACGTTATCAGAATGAGATCATTTTCTTTGAGTAATACATTTCGTTATGCAGAAAGAAACCATGCATAGATTTTTTTTATTTTTTAATGAAATAAAAAAGAACTTCCCGATATTTTTTTAAATGATTGTTATTTCTAATCAGTGAAACATTTTTAATATTGTTTTCAGATTTTCACTGTATAATATTACATGATCTGATTTATTTTTTTTTTTCTGGAAAAAATCGTTTTTACTTCGTATACGCCGCACCGGCAGATAAGCCACAAAAGGTAAAATTTAACTTTTAAACACGTATAAGCCGCGGCTTATCTACCCGAAATTACGGTAATTTGCCCTACCAGTGGCTGAGAGGTTCTGCTCTCGAAACTGGGAGACGGGAAGTGCTGGGTTCGATCCCAATCGCGCCTATCGGCCTAATCGTTCAGAGTTTTCGTGGTTTTCTTCCAACCATGGATTTCCATGCGTTAATACGGGTTAGGTTCCCTTAGAAAGACCCCCCACGAAGGGCACTCCCCCTCGGGCCTATATCCCTAGTGTAGATAATCGGCCGTCACAAAATCAACCAACCAACCAACCATTTTTATTAATAGTAAAAATCTTAAGTTTGTATATTAGTAATAAAGAGATAAACATAATATAAAGCAAAATAAAGTTCTGATGGAAAAAGAATCTGCAAAAGAGAAAATAAAATCTGTGACGTCCATCTCCCGTCTTGAACTTTCTGCTACCAGGCTTTTATCAGTTAATAGTTTCATATTAATTTTATAATTGTACATTAAGAAATCAATGTAGAAATCCTTAAAAAGACAGTTTAAATAAAAATTCCTTTTTTTCTTGTTGCCCTATCTTAAAAAAGAAACAAAGCAAATTCTATATATTTTTTAATAAAATTCAGTAAAAAATTTTAATAATAAAGTTCGGTTCCCATGCCAAATTAATGTATTGTAATGGAAATTTTAATTGTTGGGAAAAAAAACATGAAATGCGGTAAAAAAAAATGAGGCATGATTTTCAAGATAGATGTTGAATGCTTATTAAAAAAAAAACTATTTTTACTTTTATCCTTATTTGTAATGTCTCATTTCATACAAAGCAATGTAGGTCTGTTGAAAATTTTGTTATTTCCATTATATTGTTAAACTTGAACAAAACCAAAGTTCAAATTTAGGTGAAAAATTTATAATTTTGATTGAATTAGTGAACTGTGGTCCTAATTTCCATTACAAGCTAATTTAGCAGAAAGTTCAAAATTTTACCATTATAGTATTATCAATGCAAAAAACCCTTGACGGGTTAAAAGTTTCTGACGCAGCACTTTATCTTATGCTCTAAGAATTTTAAATATGGAACTTAAAAATACTGATATCAAATTTTGAGTGACGTTATGCTATTTCTTAAAAAATATATTTGTATTTATTTCACCATTTTATTTTTGTTTTATTTATAATCGCATGTGCAAAAGTTATGTTCAACATGAAAAGCTGCATAAAATTTTATTCGCTGTTGCTTTATCATTTACATCTCTCATAAATTCAAAATATGTGTTTTAAAAGATATGATATAAAATTTAAGTGACGCCTTGATGTGACTTTAAAAGGTTTGTTTTTTAAAATTCAATTTAAATTATTTTTGACTTGGTTAAAATATTTTTTTTACATCTACACAATACTTTTAATTTTCCAATTCACTGTTAAATATATCACTTTCATTGAATCTATACTATGCATTGAAATGTATTTATTTCAATAAATTGATTTATCTTTTGTGTCACGCTATTCAAAATTGTGAGTAAGATTTATGTAAATGGTTTATTTGCGTCAAACTATCCTTTTTCATACATTTCATGTAGTTTGGACACAGTGACGCAAAGAAACCATTTACATAAATCTTACTCACAATTTTGAATAGCGTGACACAAAAGATAAATCAATTTATTGAAATAAATACATTTCAATGCATAGTATAGATTCAATGAAAGTGATATATTTAACAGTGAATTGGAAAATTAAAAGTATTGTGTAGATGTAAAAAAAAATATTTTAACCAAGTCAAAAATAATTTAAATTGAATTTTAAAAAACAAACCTTTTAAAGTCACATCAAGGCGTCACTTAAATTTTATATCATATCTTTTAAAACACATATTTTGAATTTATGAGAGATGTAAATGATAAAGCAACAGCGAATAAAATTTTATGCAGCTTTTCATGTTGAACATAACTTTTGCACATGCGATTATAAATAAAACAAAAATAAAATGGTGAAATAAATACAAATATATTTTTTAAGAAATAGCATAACGTCACTCAAAATTTGATATCAGTATTTTTAAGTTCCATATTTAAAATTCTTAGAGCATAAGATAAAGTGCTGCGTCAGAAACTTTTAACCCGTCAAGGGTTTTTTGCATTGATATCATTACTTTTTTGAGGTTAGTGATAAAATGATTAAAAAAAAGATACTTATGGAATTTAATGCAGATTTGATTTTTACTATTTTATTACAATTTTCCTTATAGCAGTTTGTATATAAAAACAACTGGGTAAGTATAATCGCAGATCGCACAGAGGGTTTCATTTGATATTCCTTTAAAAACACTTTATCCTTAAATTAATAAATCCAAAATGTTAATTTATAATTATTAAATCCTTACATAGATGTAGCACCAATAGTTCCAATTTTCATGGGGCAGGGAACGCACTCTTTTAAACAAACCACCTTCCAATTGAAGTCATCAAAAACCAAGTTGAATAAGCCAGATCCCGTTGTGTTGTTTGACAAACAGCAGTCTCATGTCCCCTCCTTCCCCCCTTTTTCAAAATTTTTCAGACCAGTACCTAAGAATGGAACCGAAATATTTTTTTCTCTTCAGAAATTACGATAAAAAAATAGTATGCAGTACTCATAAATTTACTTTAATGCTATATAGGGTGATTATTAAGTTAATTATAACGTTTGGAATCTGTTGCATTGATGTCCGAAAGGTAGTTTCTGAGTTATGGAAGCTGGACCCATAAGGCGCCATAGAGGGGCGAAGCCCGCTAGTGTCTATCATAATTATATCTGCCATGTTGACTAATTGCGATATTTAATCAAAATAGCCCCCCCCCCCTCCTCATCCCCGGAAATATAACAAATACAAAATGTGTCTTTATAAACATATCGTCAAATAGGTTTTTATTTCTTTTTCCCTAAAAAAAAACATGATTTTTATATCCGTAACGTAAATAGCAGACGAAGCCCGCTAGTTCCTATCATAATATATATTTTTAATAATTTTATATAGTCTATAATAAAAATCAGACTTAAAATAGTCTAGTTCCATGAGTACTTGTAGTGTCAGTTACATGCTACGATTTTTGGATACCAGTATTTTAGAACGGGAAAATGTGACTTATTTTATCGGAGATATCTCATTAATTGAATAAGGTAAAGCAAACTTTTTGAAAAAAAGGTGGCCAACAAGCATGGCAGTTATCAGCTATGTGACTTTGTGCTAAAGTCCATTAATTTGATCTGCTTTAAAAAGATTACGGAAGATTGAATTATAGTAGAACCTCGATTAACCGAGCTTCGATTAATCGAGGTTTCTGTTAACCGAGCCGATAACAAAGTCTGATTTTTTTTTCCCTTTTGAATGAGCCTTAAAAATAACCACACTCTTTAGCTCACTGTCCGTGCTATACAGGCCCTTCTGCCCCCAAAAGCCCTCAACTCCAAAGAAACATTGGACCCTGAGAAGTCAATAGCGAACAATGCTTTGTTTCCAGTGGCTGTGTGAACTTTCGTAAATTTTTCAATTTGCATTTTAAAATTTACTACTGGTAGTTGATTTTCTTTTTAAATTTGTTAAGCTGTGAAACAGAACTTTACATATATTTACTTTTATTATTTAAAAAACGTCCTATATATTTTTTTAAAAGAGATGTTAAATTCGCAAGCACGGCGAGTTTTTACACACAGTTTCTATTAACCGAGATTTCCGATTCCGATTTACTAACAGTCCCAATTAGCTCGGATAATCGAGGCTGCTCTGTATAATTAAAAAATCAATGGCGATCTTACTGTAAACGGGTTTCCCTTTTACTGAGGGATTTCAAAACCGAATCAGCTGATGTTAGTTGCTGTTTCCCTGCTTGATTAAATAAGATTAGTTAAACATTTGAAAATTACCAAATATAAAAGGAACTAAGTCAACAGAGTCTTTGCTTTATGGTATTTTTTAACAACGCTATAAGAAAATGATTTTAAATAAGAGATTTTAAATGTAACGTTTTAAATCTGACATAATTTTCGCCAAACTTTCCTTTCTCTTTGTAACATTCAACTGAAAATATTTTTATTATTAGAAAGATAATATTATTATTTGCGCTACCTTAAAATTAGCAACTATAGTTAAAAATATCATCTCGAAATTTGAAATAAATCTCTCATATAAATATATTTTTTAATTTACACTGTTTTGCAATATGTTTTGCAATGTGTTTTGTAAACTGTTTTGGCCACTTTGGCCAATATGACGTAATTTCCTCCATTTACGACTTTTAACACATATCAATGAATTTATTATTTAAAAATTTTCTTTTTCTTTTAATATTCACGTGTAAATATAATTTTTATGACGTAATTTTCAATGTTTTCCTTCTTTTAATGCGTAATCATTTAATTCTAATTTGAAAATAATTGATTATTTTATAATTTTCTTTCATTTTAAGTAAGCATGTGTAAAAACAATTTTTATGACGTAATGTTTAATATTTTCCTGCTTTTAACACGTTATCATTTAATTCTAATTTAAAAGGATTTTTTTCTGTTTATAATAGTCACGTGTGAATAAATTTTTAATTTAAAGGATATATTATTCTTTGCGCTGTTTTAACATTTGGCAACAATTTAAAAGAACCTTTTCTAAAATATGTAAAAAATATCTCTGGAAATTCTGAAAATTTTAATTTAAAATTGAAATAAACCGTCAAAAAATTAGGCAAGTTAAGAATAATAAATGCACTCTGCAAACTTCGAGTTTCTATTGAATGATTAAATTGAATGAAAATGATTAAATTCCCATGTATATTTTTTTTTCCTATGAGACTTTTTTAATGAGACAATTTTATCCAGATTTAACATTAAATATCTCTTAAAATAATTCTTCGATTTAAAAACTGTCTACTTCAACATTTTTATCAAACATTTCTCTATAATACTACGCAATTGCGTCAAAAGATGGCGACACCAGAATTCTGATATGCTTATTATGTAAACTGTAAATATTGCAAAGAATTCTCTCGGGGTTATCAAACTTCATTGATATTTATAAATAAAACATTTCAACTAAATTATTTATTATAAAAGAATTATTACATCACAATAGCTTTTATGCAAGGAAAATAATAATTATAATAATAATAATATTATGGATGTCAGTGATTATATATTGATTGACCGTCATAATAATAAAAAATGATATTATAAAAAGAAGAGCTGAAATGAATTATTTTTTTACGTTTCTGATCGTGTGATTTATATTCAAATAATAATTATTAATGTATATTTTTTGTAAAGTGATTGAAATTAAATATATTTATAAAATTTATGGTAATATTTTTATTGTTGAAAAATTGCCAAGAAATAATCATCATCAAATTGTAATTTTATTTAACTTAATAGCAATTAAAAAAATTACAAAGGAACTGAGAATAATGGTCAACTAGCAGACTTTAAAAAAAAAAAAAAAACATTCACATGTGAAAACACGAGTATCGAACTGCCTATCTCAAGGTCAGTAAACGATGGCCCTTAGCCACTCAGCCAGTGGGAATACAAAATTTTTCTCCCCAAAAGTGGTTAAAAAGAAAGCGTGTGTATGAATACACTGTCATGCATTTTCGGTGAAATTTCCATAGAATGGCGAAGAAATATAGTCCGATTTTTCATGCGCATTATAAAACGAACAAGAGTCTTGCTGGAAACAAGTAAATTGTTATTTGGTTCATCTGAAACATATTTATTTGATTTTTAAAAAATCGCCCGTGTCATTTTCGAGAGAAAAAAAAATCGAATTATTTAATGAACGAGAGTTTTCCCAGAAAAAAGAAAAGTGTTATTCACCTCGCCTTAATCACATTTATATTATGTATCAATTTAAAAATAATCGTTAGAACCGTTTTCGAGATTTTCAAATTAGGAACTTCCTCGATATTATACCAACGTTTTCACTTTAAAAATGGCTATTTAGATCTCAAAATATACTGCACGTAGAAATGCAAAAATTTCAGTATACGATTAGACTGCAGATATAAGACTGTTCTAGAAAATTCAGAACAATAAGACATATATCTGCTAAGTTATTAAAAGGCGGCTTTTCGCGTTTTCTTTGATGTCGAGTTAGCTGTATATATGAGTTCCGCCATCTACGGATTCTATGATACGATACGATACGATTTTAACGATACGATACGATACGATTTTAGGCTTAAGGCTGCGTCACTCGAAATACTACCGTCTTCCATGATTTCTTCGCCTTACATTCCTAAAATATTTAGAAGTATGCACCCCTCACCTTACTTTCAAACAGGACAGCAGAATAAAGACAAATTTTTTAACGGATCAAGTCGATGAAAAAAAATCCAGTGTTGAGATCGGCATGACATCAGACAGTTACATTGTGTCTGAACTTGGATTTAATTTTTTTTTCAACAAACTCAGGCTGGGATCAAGCATGCATTTTTTGTCTCTGAAATTGGACTTAATTTTTCCCAGGACATGTCGGGCAGGCAGTTCATTTTGTAAAATAGTACGATTGCTAATGAACATCTGTTAACAGAATTTTTTACAATAATAATTTAGTAAATTACAGAAAAATATTTCCAAAAATCTACATTTTTTTTTAATTATATAGCTTCAAAAGTTGTGTTACATTAATCAATCAGGAGTGAATTCACTATATTTTAAAAAAGCAGCATTTTTTTTTTTTTTTTTTTTTTTTTTTTTTTTTTTTTTGCTGATTTAAAAAAAAAGACAGAATGTTGTGCCCTTAAAAAATAGGTATCTTCTTCAGTTCTACATATTATGGTAAGTTTCATATTTCTGCCAAATGATGCGAAACACTATGTATGAAGGTAGTAGTACTTGCTTAGGCACAAGAACAATTCCAGAGCTGGATAAAATGGCATTCACAATGCTCAAACAGCAGATAAAAAAATAATATATCGTAGCAGTTCCCAGAGGAATGGAAGAGTGAATAGAACTGCTGGAAGACACGTGTGCCAAAAGAACTAATATGATTTATTAACTAATTATATGGAGACAGTATGAAGCTGTCTTATTTATAGGATGTTAGGCATTAGCTTTAACGAGTTGAAAATCATTTGGTGTGGATAAAATTAATTTTCTTCTTCTAATACAAATACAGTTGAACCCCGATTTAAAGAATCGTTCAAGACTATCAACTTTGTGGGTTAAATCGAGAATATTCTTTAAATCTGGATAATCAAACGAATATTTTTATACAACAGAACAAGTTTTAAAAAAAAATTGGCAATAAATAAGAAGAACAATGCTCAACATTTATAGCTTTAAGAAAACACTCTGTATAAAAATTTATTCCTCTTTTTTTTATGTACTACTATAAATCAAAAGCATTGTTATCAAGAAAAAATTTCATTTATTCAAATTTCATCGATAAATTATAAGACATCTTTTATAGATGTTTCTTTGCTTTGTTTTGATTTTGTATTCCAAACTTCTTTATCGATTTTTTTCTGAAGCTGTGAAAACAGTGTCATTCAACATCAACTACAGTTAGCTATCAACTACCGTTTCAAAGTATTAAAACTGCTAACTGCTTTTTTGAGTGTTACATGCTTGATCTCTATTTCATCTCCTTCATCCGATCCCCACTACTACTCATTTAATAACCTCGGTGTAACATGCATTTTTTGCATGCAGATATTTCTGCATCACAAAGTACATATTCAGGAAATTAAAAATCAGGGACATTGAAAATTTATAATAAATATTCGAAAATTTCTTCAATTTTTCATTTTTTTTTTTTGGCATCGAAAATTATTTGTTAAATCGGGATTATAAATTCGTTAAATCGAAGTATTTTTATTCCATTTTCGTCGGGACCATAAAAAAATTTGCTAAATCGAGAAATTCGTTAAATCAAGGCTCAACTATATTAAACTGGCTTTTTTATTATATGTTTAGAAAATGTTGCTTGTGCATTTTTTTTAGATTATACTTTTAATCATTTATTCTTTATTTCTGTTTAGTGTTAATAGTTCACCAAAGAGAAAGAGTCCTAAAAAAGATAAAAAGAATAAATACAATGAAAAAAAGTAAGAACATTATCTTTTCATTTTCTTTATTTTAATTAGTGCTACCGAACTGAGTTTCCATATTTATTTAATTCAGTAAATATATTTTGTTGTACATCTTAATACATTTGTATTAGATAAATGGTTATATATCTCCAAACTGGGATCTGCTGGTCCTAGTCAAAAATCTGTATATGAAATTTGGTTCAGTTGATGCATAACTTCGTATACCTTTCGATGATACACTGAAGACATACATACGGACACATGCACAGGCAGACAACATTTTGTAAAAACATGTTTTTTGGGATCTCTGACCCCCTAAAACGTGTAAATCTGCCCAAAAGCGGAAATAGAACAAAAATTTTGATTACAATATACTTTCTTCTATTATAGATAGAAGAAAGTAAAAATGCAATTTTTTAAAACACAAGTAGGGCAGCTCATTATACATAATACATGAGTTTCCCCCAGACAGTTTAAGGGAGTGCTGCACCCTACCTGCCCTTTGGTTTACAAAATAGCAACCTTGTTGCCCCTCAGTTAAGGGAAAAAAAAAAAAAGTTCATTTTTTGCATTAAAAAATTTGCTTGCATAGTCGGAGAATTTAATAAAATTTCATGGTGAAGTGTGAACTTTGTCCCATGACGGATGAGAAAAATCTTCCATGTTTTCGCAGATTCCATTTTTTTTTTTCTTTAGAAATTTCATCCTGGAATTTGCACTTCTCATTCTTCACTCTGAAATATGTTATTTCCCTTCCCCTTTGCCCAAAGGACTTAAGTCATTTTGTGATAGTTGTTGAAGTGAACTATGGTTCAGTATGCAAGTACCATGAAATCTTGTTTTTTGTAAAGATAGGAAAAAATTTTATTTGAAATTTTATAACCATCATATAACTTTTATTAGGAAAGCAATTCCTATTATAACTGTAAGAGCAGGTGTTTTGGAGGGATACAGAGGTGAAATTTTCAATCAGTATTATCTGAATTTGATAAATTTTAGTAATGCAATATTTATTTTACCCTTGGCCTATACAGCACATAATATACTACTAAAATGATTTTTTTTTTAAAAATACACCTGGGAAAGTCTGACAAAAACTTTCTTTTGTTATTATACATAACATAAATTTAAGCACTTTGTTTTGTTGGTCTTAGTAAAAAATTCTTTTTATTAAGGGCATAAATGAGTTTTAAAATAATGCTTTTACTCATAAATATTTTTATCATAGATTAACCAAGTCTGTTGCAATGGACTGTGAAATGGTTGGAACTGGACCTAAAGGTGAATCATCTATAATTGCCAGAGTGTCTCTTGTTAATGCTTATGGGATTTGCCTTTATGATGAATTTGTGAAACCCAAAGAAAGAGTTACAGATTTTCGTACAAGTATTAGTGGTGTAAGGCCATCGGATCTCAAAAATGGTATTTATTATAATTATTATATAATTATAATAAATTTATATATTCTTCTATATATAAAAAAAAAAAGTAAAAATTTGGAAATGAACCAATGAAAATCTGCGTAGATACCACAAAACACATCTGATTGGCGAAAGCTTTCTGACGCTATAAAGGGGGTTACCAGGGGGGGGCGGTTCTGTCGCCAAACGTAGACAAGTTTATCGCCAAATTTAGCGACCAAAAGTGATGGCAACTCGGCGTTATTTCTAGTATTTTGCCAATTTCAATAGACACCCGTTGAAATTCAATAGGGTTTACTTGCTTGCAGAAAATCAACAAATTGGGATATTTCAATGCAACAAAAACTAATATTATCTTATGAATAGAGCTTATTCGAACTATTTACAATATTCGTAACACTATATATGTAATTTTACACACATATGTTGGCAGAGAAAAGGCGACAAAGTGAAAACTTCAGAGGAGAGGAGATTTATATGATAAGATTATTTACTGTAACTACAAATTATTGAATGCATAGAAAATAAAGGATTGCGAACCCATCCAGAATCGAAATGCAGATAAATTACGTTTGGGGTTAGCTAGAAAATAGGGATGACTTAGCGATACCGAATGGAATTGCGAAGCGATCACGTGGGGAGTTTGTGAGTGTAGCGAGCAGGGGGGGGGGGGGCAGAGCCCCCTAGTATATATATTTTTTCCTTTTTTTTACTAATGTACAGTTGTTTAACTTGTATCACTGAATTACAATGATTGATAAGTTGCAAAAGGCAAATTAATAGTTGTGTATAAAATATATCCTAGGAAACAGTGTTTGTCATTACTTGCTTAGACTAGTATTTTATTCATTTAGAATCATTTTTACTCATTCTGAAGATGTTGAGAAGTAAAATTATCCATCAATATTTTTAGAAATTTTAAAATTATTTCACCTTATTAAAAACAGAACAAGAACATTCAGTAAAATACTTTCATAAGTACTGAGTTACAACATTCTGAGAAAATTAAGAATATCTGTCAATGATAGCCTTATACAAATTTGTATCTCAGGATAAACACATTGAGAATAGCATGTTATGTTTCCAGATTATAAAAACTTACGTAAAAACTTTTGTTATCAGACTGATAATTTCTGTTTCTAGTACTCATGTGAGAGAGATTTTTGAATAGGGATTGAGGTTGAATAACTGTAAATATACTTTTGGAAGACTTTAAGTATTCGTTTTCATAATGTAAATGACGATATAGATTTTAGAGTCTGTAAAAATATTATTTTTATGTATGTAATTTTTACTCTTAAATTTTGTCGATCAAAGTAACTAACATTCTTTTTCCTAGTATAAATAATTGGTACTACTTAGTTATCCCATCGACCAAAAATCTATTGCCAAACTATAAGATTAAATGTCAATAATGGTTGAACGTAAATGTCACATTCACTTGACTTTAAGCAATTTACACGTGTTTGTGTCATCAAGTGATTTTTATTTCGACGTTTTATTTGAATTTTTTTTAATATTATACTAATTTATTTGTTCTTTCATTATTTCAAATAAAAATTATGTCAATTTGTATAATTTGGCGAAATTGGTTGACGGGATAACTATGTAGTACCAAATAATTTTTTTTAAAAAAAAAAGGAAATGTTTTAAAAATGACTACTTGAAATAATAATTTGACTAATGCTGCTGTGGTAGAGAAAATGTTTTTTTTTTTTTTTTTACAACCAGGTTTAAATCTCTTTACAAAACGTCTACAATAATTTATTTTATTTTGTAATATTAATGTGTTTTTACCACTTTCCAACATTGTTCAGAAGTGTTTGGTTTGTCTGTATGTATATGTTATTGGTGTTTACTGTTGCATATTCAGTATTGAAAATGAAGTGTCTAACATTTACGGTTAATTTACAGATACACTCAAAAGAATTCAGTTTTGTTATGAGGTTATGACCTATGGAGAAAAAATCATTTGCGGTATATTTTAATGATATTACGCTATTTTAAATACAGTGATCTCTTAACATTCGCAAGGGTTAGGTTCGCGGAAATCCCCCCGCAAATGTTGAGACTACCTTCCTGTGCATAAAAGAGGGTTAGGTTTTATGATTTTTTTTAATTGAAAAAAGCAATTGAAATGTAAAAATCAGGGTTCACACAGACTCCTCAGACTCCTTGGAAACTCCTTAGAAATGAAAACATTCGCAAGTAGTACTTAGAACTACTTAGATAAGCAAACTACTACTTAGAAACTCCTTATATTCTATTGCGGCTTCGGACGCAAGTGATATTGCTGCCGAGGGGGGAAAATCTTGATTGAAAAACGCACGGTAAATCCTTTATGCACATCATTCATTTGAAGCACAACATTGATTGAGCAAGGCTCCCACTAGGTCCGTTTTTCAATTATTATGTCCGTAAATTCCGTTTTTCGACACTGTTAGCCGACCTTTATTTTAAATTTTATCGATGTTCGGCATTTAGCCAAGAATCTCGGAAAAATCGCATTTTTCGCAAATATGTTTTAAAAAAAAATACCGTCAATTTCGTCAATCGATCGCGGAATAAATTCGTAAATTTTGTTAAAGGATCGTGAAAAAACGCGAATTTCTCCAACAGATCGCGGGAAAACTCGGATTTCTTAAAAAGACGCGAATTTCTTTAAAAAAAACAGCGAAAAAACGCGAATTTACTCAAAGGATCACGAAAAAACACGAATTTCGTTAAAGATCGAGAAAAAAAAAAGCAGATTTCCTCAAAAGATCGCAAAAGAACACACGGTTTCCATCTAAAGATCGCTAAAAAAACGTTAGTTTCGTCAAACAATCGAAATAAAACGCGGAATTCCATTACAAGATCGCGAAAAACGCGATTTTCCCCAGAAGATCGCGAAAAAAACCCCGAGAATTTCCCCCAGAAGATCGCAAAAAACACGAATTTCCTCAAAAGATCGCGAAAAACACTCGAATTTCGTCAAAGGATCGTGAAAAACATGCAAATTTCGCCAAAGAATCTCGAAAAACATGCAAAGAATCGCGAAAAACGCGGTTTCCATCAAAAGATCGCGAAAAAAATGCGAATTCCATTAAAAGATCGCGAAGAAGCGAATTTTCCCAGAAGGTCGAGAATTTCTCCCAAAAGATCGCGAAAGAAACGCGAATTTCCTCCAGAAGATCGCGAAAAAAACACGAATTTCGTCATAAGATCGCGAAAAAAATGCGAATTCGTCAAAATTTCACCTTCAAAGAAAGCAATTACCGCTATTCCAAAAGAATAAACTCAAAACTTGTTATATTTTTCCTTGTATGTTGCATTTAGCATTCTTTTTTTTTTTTTTTTGCTTTTTAAAATTTTCTTTAAGATGTATCATGTATGTGATATACATAATAAGTGTTTGGCGTTTGACTAATCTCTATTTATATGACCTAGGGGTGGTTCTAGTCCGAATTTTCGAAAATGTTAGGCATTCATTTCCGAAAATTTTAAAAAATCGGTCACCAATCTGAAAATTCGGACATATGGTCGCCGAAAAAAATTAATTTTGTCAATCGTTTGCAGAAAAATCGCCCATCTCGTCAAAAAATCGCGGAAAAAACGGAAATTTCGTCAAAGAATCGCAAAAAAATGCAAATTTCTTCAAAAGATCGCGGAAAAACCCACAAATTTCATCAAAAAATCACGAAAAAAACCACAAATTTTGTCGAAAGATCGCGAAAACCCAAAAATTTCGTCAAAAGATCGCGAAAAAACGGCAAATTTCGTCAAAAGATCGCGAAAAAACGCACAAATTTCGTCTAATGCTTGCGAAAAAAACCCACAAATTTCGTCAAAAGATCGCGAAAAATGCGAATTTCGTCAAAGAAAACGCATAGCCGGTTTCGGGAGTGGATCTCCCCCCCTCCTCTCTGGTGTAACTTTTCAGAAGGATTTGCTGTGAATTTCAGAAATTTTTTTACTCAGAATCACCCCTGTGACATGACCATTGATTGGTCACTGTATAAAAAAGTAGATGGTCAATTTTGTATTTAAACTTATGAAATCAATAAGCAATATATTGTGAATAATACTGTGCAATTTCAGCACTAAAAATTAGATTCTAATAGAGTAAAATTTGTTTTTGAAATGTTTTTCTCTCCAAATTGGGCATTAAAAATTGGAGTGTGCATACCACATAACGATGCAGCACATAAAAACATCGACAAAAAAAAAGGCGGGGGGGGGGGGCAAATCCTTAAAACTTTTTGGACTCCTTGGATTTTTTCTTCCCAACTCTGTATGAACCCTGAAAAATATATTTATTAAGCATTAAAAAGATGCTATAAATAAATTTGAATAATTATAAACATTGTGTAAAGTTTAGTTACTAGTTGATGGCTTAAAAGATTTCTTGATGTACGATTGTTTGGAAGAACAGATCTTTTGTTTATGAATTTCTATATAAGGAAAAGTTGCTGCCTCGATTTCTCTTTTAAATTTAAGACTAACCAGTAAAGGATCGCATTCTATTGCTTTCTCAACAAGTTATTGTTGAAGCTTTAAAATTCTCCATACAATTTTTGCAGAAAAATTTTCACTTGCAGTAAAAATTTTGAATTTTAGAAAATTTAGGATTTTTTTTATTTTTAGCATCAAGTCATTGTTCGAGTTTCTCAGAATTACTTATCTATATTTTGCCTCAATATAAGGGCTGAAATTCTCAAAACTTTATGGTATAATGCAGCTGTCCAGTGTCAAATAGTTTACGGAATTGGTTAAACAAAGGAAGTTTACTTTGTAAAAATATATTCTTTACTAAGCAAAATTTGTGAATAACCAAGTTAAGTAATCGCGAATGTTGAAATGTTCTACATTTTTTATTTCGCGAATAATCAAAACTCGCAAATGTTAAGGGATTACTGTATGTTGAAATTTGTATGTATCACTGTGTTATACTACAACATGCTTACTGTAGAATCTGGTGTGTATATAATTTATCGCTCAGTCACAGGGACACACAAAAGTATTTGGCTACAGTACGGCCTATGAAAAATAATTACAGGAAATAATGCATTTTCAATTGTAATACACATTTTTAGATTTAGATGTGTATAAATTCTATAGATCATATACAGGGCTACACAAAAGATCTCGAATATATTTCTGTTTATTGACGGAAATTGGTGAATGGGAAATTTCAACTGTGTTATGCATTTAATTGAGCTGACTTTTAGCATACTATGTAATATACATACAAATCTATGGATCATATACAGGGCTGCTCAAAAGAATTTGGATATTTATTTGAGTATCCATGATAATTGCAGAAATTGAGTTTTCAAATGCATTATGCAATTTCTAGTTTTTTAAATTCTGATTCAGACATATGTTTAATTGAAACAGTAAACCTCATTCTAACTTTTTAAAAAGACAAGGAAAAGTAAGTGCAGTCGTTTTCATAACTCAAAACATTACCACCTATATCTCTGCATAAGGATATGTTTGTTTCTGTTAACAGTTTTCTTAGATTAGCTAAATAATCAGATGGCTGAAATTAACTTAACCAACCTCATTTATAATTTACATTTTTTATCTCTCATTTTACAATTTATTTTAATTTCTTATAATAGAAGCCTAATAATCAGGAATGAGGAAATACATCATTTTACTCACCACTGGCAGGCATATTATTAGAAAGGGCAAGTGAATTTTTAAGCAGTCTTTAAAAAACTGCAGGCCATGGAAGAATGCAAAATACTTTGTTTTCTTATTTGTTAGCTACATTGTGCAACTTTCCAAATTACAGCAGTATAAACGTTGTACTAAGTTCTGTCCTTTTTATACCAAAATTTTTCTATGTTGTATATATTTCTTAATTTTGTAGAAAAATGAAAATGTAGTAATAGTAATTAACTATTTTTGCCATTGTGTATGTTTTGTCATAAAATTTTTTAAATGTGCACTGCATCTTGCTGTCTGGTAAGATTTTCTGAACCTCCACTAATAATATTGAAGCAAATGGGAAAAAAATATTAAAATAAATTTTAAACACATTAAGTTATGAAAGTTCATAACAATTATTCATTTTGATACTGTACGCTTTTAAATTGTTCATAGTACAGGTCATCAATTAAAAAGAACTGTACCTTATGAAATAAGAGCTCATTTTGTGGATGTGTGACCTAAAATTGTCCCCTATTGTTAGCTGAGAAGCGTGACTTGTACACACAGTATGAAAATTTTCTGTATCAATCTGCATCTCAACAATGTTGAAACAAACTTACTAGCATGTACAAGAAATAATAGTAACTCCTAAAATAAAGAAAACACAATAAAAAGATACCATTACTACTATAAATCTAGAAACTTCAAGTAAATTTTAGCAATATTTTAAGTGCAGCTTTTCTCTTTAAGTTGTTGGATTAATCTGCAAGGTCTGTAAATAATTTGAAGAGTCTACTGTCGTGCTGCACTGTTTCTCTACTGGACATATGAAAATTTACAAGAAGGTAGCTAAGAACAACAAGTTTTTGGAGAAGAATAATAATTTTTCATTTAATTCTTCAAGGATCTGTTTAAGAGGAAATTGGGTCCTTTAAAGGACCCTTCACAAAATTTTTCATCTCAAAACAGGACCCTTCACATAACTTTTCATCTTAAAACAGGACCCTTCACAAAATTCTTCGTCTTAAAAATTAGGCCTTTCACAAAACTATTCCACCTCCAAACTGAACCTTTCATAAATTTAATCATTTAAACGTAAAATCTGATCTGTTACTTTTATATATAAAAGGAAGAAAATACATTTATTTTACATACATATACTTTCTTAAAAATGTATAACCAAGAACCTGAATCTAACAATTATTTCAAATTCACAAAATTCTGAAAAGATTTTTTCACAAATGTGAAAAACTGTTCACAATTTCATAAAAACAGGATTCTGGGAAAGTCTGGACAGACAGATCTAAATATATTGTCATATTGATTGCAGAAAAGCTGGTTTTATATCAGACTAGCACTTATAAAATGAAGCCATTGTTGCCTAATAAGTTTATTTGTTACTAAAATGTATAAAGCCATAAAGCTACATGTTTTCCAAGTAAATTTAATGCTAAAATTGCATAAAAGGCACAAGTGGGCTTGCATTCCCCTAAAATTCCTATTTTTTTTTTTTTTTTTAATTTTGATGTCCTAAAAAATTAATAAAATTTTCAATGTTTGCCTAAAAAGAATTAGAAAAATTAACTACAAAAATGTCTTTTTCTTCAAAGCACGTTCTTTGTTTAGGGAATCTATAAATTTCCATTGTTTTAAAATTACTACATTCCAACTCCCCCTCTCTGAAATTTCCACTCTTTTGTTTATTAAACTCTTTAAAGTTCTTTAATTTTTAATTTTCTACCCTATTTATTATTTTGTAATAACAATAAATTAATAATAAATCATTTGAATCCTCTCCCTAAATGTCTGCTTCCTCTCTTCTCCCTACCCTCTGACAGGTTTTGCTGCCAAATCTTCAAAATTCTTTAATTTAAAAATATATGTATATTTTTAGTTAGGCATTAAAAATAACGTAAATTCCCCCAAATGATTATCAACCTCCATTTTTGATCCCATTAGTATACAATACAGTGTTTAAAATTTAAAATCAACTCCCCCACCGCCACCAATCCTTTTTTTTTTGCTGCAGTAACGATATAGATTGCTATAAAAGCAATGTTGCAATGAATTTGCATCTCTTAACTTTTCCCTATTTGTTACTTTGCAGTAAAAGTAAATAATCATGTAACCCCCCCCCCCCCTCTCCTACCACACAGTTTATAATCTTTAAAACACTTTAATATTTTGAAAATTTTCTGGCCTGTTGTGTTACTGTGCAGTAACAAAACTAATCATTTAAATAATAATCTTCTACTGAAATGTCTGCTCTGTTCTCCCCTTCCTTTTTGTCTCCCTTAATATTCCCCCGGGATTGCACTTATATTCTAAAGTGAAAGCTATGTTCCTGGCCCTGTCTCCCTTAATATGCAAGTTTAAAGGCTTTAAAACTAGTTATTTTTATTTATTTATTTATTTATTTATTTTTTTGTCTTATTCTTTACTTTGCTATAATGTTATATAAGTATGCAAAAGCAAAGGTGTTAATAGTAGGTTAATGTTTATATTGGATTCAAAGTTTTTTTCTTCCTCTTTTTTGTTTGTAATTTTTAGTGTTGTTTTCTCCATAACCTAAAATGAAATTGTATATCCTTTATTTTTGCATAATTAGGTAAAGATCTGTTCCAAGTACAAAAAGATGTTTTAAATATCATTGACGGAAGAATCCTTGTAGGACATTCCATAAAGCATGATTTAGATGTAAGTGTTCTTTCTATATAAATTGTAATTTCAATTATTCTTACGTTCCCCTTACCGACAGAGAAAATAACATGAAAAGGGTGGTTATAAATTATTATCCAAATTTCTTCGAATCCGCTAAAACTCAACTTAAAAAGTTCAATGTAAATTTAATTGCTAGACCCCCTCCTAAATTAAAATCAATTTTAACCACTAGAATTGACCCTATTGATAAATTTGACCTTTCCAGTGTTTATATTATTCCTTTTCTTAAAGAAGGTGGTTATAGAAATTATTATATTGGCATGACTCAGAGAAAATTCCAAGTGAGATGTAAAGAGCACATTGCAAACATAAAATTTAATAGAGGTAAGACCGCATTATTTAGGCTAAATAAAACAGAAAACATAAATATTTTGTTTAATGAAAGTAGATTAATTTATAGGTCAGATTTTTATTTGCAACTTTTTATTAGAGAATCTATTGAAATTTACGTCAGAAACTCAATGGTCTGCAATGATTCCTTGTCATTTCAAATCCCAAATATTTGGATTGAATTGTTAGATAATTTGAAAATAAAATAGGGCAACGTGAAACATGTTAAAATATTACGCGCGTGATTTTTATTTATTTATTTTTAAATTTCATTTGTAATAGTTTATTGTCATTTTCCATCTTTGTGTTTATTTGTTTTTCTGATGATGATTGAGTAAATTCAATCGAAACATGTCAAATTATTAAGATCTTTTAATGTATTTTATTAACGTTTGACGTCCTTTTTAGCAATTAAATGTTTAATATATATTTTGAGTGTGTTTTTAGAATATATATTTTTGAAATATTTTTAATGGACGTATAAGAGAACTTCTGTTTATAATTTAATAAATTGTAATTGTTTATTCATATATAATTGTGTCACAAATAAGTTTGTTCCTGTGTTTTGCAAAACTTCATTAACCCCTTGACACCCAGACCACTTTTTTCAAGTACAGGCGCATATACCAACGTTTAGTGTAAATTTGCATTTTCATATTCCACATGGACGAGGACGTACAAGAGCTGTACGCCTGGTAGTTGTCAGTAATAAAATCAGGATGTTCGCATTGTACATCCTGGATGTCAAGGGGTTAATATAATAATTTTTATAATTGTATTAAGAGAAATTGGGCGTTTTTATTTATCATTAAACAAGAGTAAATACTTACTACTTTTACGAAATGTTTTTACGTTTTCGTATTTGATTGGCTTAGTATTTCTTGTATTTCTGTCCTCGTTTATCCTATTTCAGTTGTTAGATAATCATTTTAATAGTCTACATTTACAGATCAATTTTCATTGAAATGATTTTTAAGGACACATTAAAATACATATTTTAGTAGTTTTACATTTTCATTCACTCTTGAGAAAATGAGTTTTCTATATTCATATCTTTGTATTTTGAAATATAAATGTTTAAATAAATAAATACTTCAGTTTTTAGAAAGCAATAAATATTTTTCGTATTAAAATAAAATGTTTTATTGCTTTTCAAAATGCTCATCTTTAGCATTAGTAAACTTTTTATTTGAATAAACAAATTTTTAAAGCAGGTATGAAAATGTATATCCTAAAAACATAGGATTTATTAGATTGTAACTTCTTCTGGGCTGCTAAATCAGTGATGAAGTATTTTATTTTAGATGAATTGGAACAAGAAAAACCATTGGGTACTAAATCAGTCAAATAATGAAAATGACTCATCAATTAATTTTTTTTTTTTTTTTTTTCTTGCTTCAAAAAATTGATAATGCAGAGTGCTTGTGTTGCTATGGTTGAAAAATGATGTGATTTTGCACTTTTAAATTCCCCAATTATTTCTGGCAAACACACTGCCATATACAAGGATGCCACTTTTCTGCATATCCACGGATTTCTGCTTTTCTTGTATTTAAAAAAAAAAAAAAAAAATGTGTCAAAAAAGAACGCAGCAGCGTGACGCAAAAGAATATATGCATAAAAAAAATTATGCCAAGAAAAGAATAACTCTTATTCCCTCTTATTGTATTTGTGGCTCAGAGCAGCAGTCACAGAAAAAAATCAACCATTCAATTGGTTGAATATTTGTACTTGAATTTAAACATTTGCCTCACTTCCTTTTTGTATAGTTATATAAACCATGTTTATGTAGTTTATAACTGATTGGAGAAATTTGTCTCTGTGTTTATATAACTGCTCTCCATACACTTGAAACCACATTATTGCCGACATCACTCATATTTGTCGCTAACCTTTACTTAAAACTTGATTGCAGAACTTATCCTATTTAGTTTTATAAAATCCCTAAATCGGTAATAAAAGTGGAACACACTGGTGTAAATTTATAACTCTCATGTCTATCTTGAATGAGCTATAAACATTTATTTCAACAAATTTATGTAACATGAATTTATCCAGTACATATTAAACAGTATATTTGTTATCTTAATTGTTATTGTTTATTAATTTTAGGTCTTATTTATTAGTCACCCTCGTCATTTGATACGTGATACCTCTCTATATAAGCCTTTCAGAGAGTTGTGTCATGGTAGGACACCATCTCTAAAAAAATTGACTTCTATGATTCTTGGGTGTGAAATTCAGAGTGGTGAACACAGTTCTGTAAGTATATTTAAAATATATATTGGTATATAGATAATTGTAAATTTCATTTGAAATTTTCTGAAAAGGTTTTTTTTATCACTTTTGGTGAATTTTTATTATTACTACCTTGTCTTTGTGCACTAAATAATCTTTTATGTATCTTATGGCATTATTTAAGTGATCCCATGTCAAAAAAAAAAGATTGTTTAAAGAATAAATGAAATGTTGTATGGTTGCATCAAAGTATATTTAAATTTCCCTTTTGATTGTTCGGCAAAAAAAATTTAGTAAAATATTTATGGGGATGATGCAGTTTCTAATAAAACCAAATATATTACACTATCATATGTGGCACAGAAATTGCGATTATTTGCTAATTGTTTAATGGCAATGCCCGAATGAAGCACATCTCATTGCTTATTAAACATTATTTAATGCATCTCCATACCTATAAGGGGGGTTACCATAGGGGGGAAGGACCCTGTTATGTCACCAAATGCTGTCAACTTGGCAATATATTGCCAAAATCTAATATTTTGCCAAATTCCAATAGACTTCCATTGTAAACCAATAGGGTTTACTTGCTTACAGAAAATCAACAAATTGAGATATTTTAATGCATCAAAAACTAATATTAACTTAAGAGATTATATTAAGTATATTTAGGGGAGTCCAAGTAAATTATGAATAAAAGTAACATGATACTATGCTTAGCATGCTTTCCTAAACATAAAATTTAAGGGAGACCAAACTGGTGAGCAAGTGTGGCTAGTAATTTGTATATTTCTTGTAATTTAACCACTTCAATGGCAGCAGGTATAGGGAAACAGTGCTTTTACCCCCGACTTATCTCGCGGCAAACATTGAAGAGGTTAAGGTATGTTAGTGATTAATTAGCTTATAAACTTATCTTAAAATAATGAAAAAAGTGAATCTTATAATATTTAAGTTTCCCTATTGTTTATTAACTGCAAATATGTTGTAGTAGTGATGGGCGATTCTTGAAAATTCGACAATCGAGAAAAATCGTCATCGTAAAAAATCACAATCGATACAGCCATCGATTAATTCCTAGAATCTACAATCGAGATGTTTTACAATCGATTATAACGAGAGAGCTAAAAACAATTGTTGGAAAACTTAGCTATTATTCTGGCCGAAATTTTCATAGTAGTGATAGGGTTTGCTCGATAATTCTGCTATTGTAATTATTTCCTCCTGATTTAGGCTTAAGGGGTTACTTCAGTCAATTGAAAAGACCTGCTCGCTAATGCTAATCTTATGGAAGAAATTTATAAAGATATCTCATTTGAATTTCAGTATTTTAAAATGATTTTCTTTGCATTGAATAAATTCCCCTTTCTTCATTATGAAACTGCAATGTCCAAATCTCGTAACTATGGCGCATTTGATGAATCAAATAACCTTTCTACTGTTTAGATATCTCCAAAAAGTTTGATACAGCTTAAAGTTCCCCTAAATGTCAAATACTGTGGAATTTCTCCATTGATCGAAAACAAAAGTTTCTTTCGAAAAACGTAAGGATAGTAAGATAAAGATACCTGCCAAGAGGGAACCTGCCTATCACGGAAACTGTTTTCCAGTACCTAGCGATTCCAACATGACTCTTTAAGTCTGTATCGAAATCCAAAGTAGCTACTTTATGACACATTTAAAAACTCATTTTTTATTTTAGACGCATTAGCTAGAATCGATTAGCATTTTCTTCTTTTCGATAAAGGCAGAAGGTTTGATACAAATTAAAGTTCCCTAAATGTCTAAAGTAAAGTATATCAAATGCTGTGGAATTTCTCCGTTTATCGAAAACAAGACAGCTTTATCGAAAAACGTAAGGATAACCTGACATATATAACTACTGAGAGGGAACCTGCCTAACACGGAAATTGTTTTCCAGTGCCTAGCGATTCCAACATGATTCTTCAAGTCTGTATCGAAATCCAAAGTAGCTAGTTTCTGACACATTCACTAGCTCATTTTTTATTTTAGGCGCATTAGCTAGAATCGATTAGCATTTTCTTCTTTTCGATAAAGGCAGAAGGTTTGATATAAGTTAAAGTTCCCTAAATGTCTAAAGTGTGTCTAATGCTGTGGAATTTCTCCGTTTATCGAGAAATATAAGGGCAACCAGACAAATATAACTGCTAAGAGAGAACCTGTCTAACACGGAAATTGTTTTCTAATGCCTAGGGATTCCAACATGACTCTTCAAGTCTGTATCAAAATCCAAAGTAGCTAGTTTCTAACACATTTACTAGCTCATTTTTTATTTTAGGCGCATTAGCTAGAATCGATTAGCATTTTCTTCTTTTCGATAAAGGCAGAAGGTTTGATACAAGTGAAAGTTCCCTAAATGTCTAAAGTGTGTCTAATGCTGTTGAATTTCTCCGTTTATCGAAAACAAAGGAGTGTTATCGAAAAATAAAAAAGTAAACAGACAAATATATCCGCTAATAGGGAATTCTATAACTAAAATAAAACATCAATGGACTTCATTTTTGGTATTTTGGATAATTTTAATTTTCCAAGCCTTACCAACGTGGTATTAGATGATGGGTCTGGAAAAGGTAGAAGAAACGCCCCCCCCCCCCCCCCCCCCAAAAAAAAAAGGGGGCTTTAGCCCCCAAGAAACAAAACTTTAAAGTGCCCTCTTGAGGCGAAGAAGGGAGTTAAAATTAAGAAACATATGCCCATATTTTTTATTCGATTTTAGACACAATTTGATGTTAGTCCTTATAATTTTCCTATGAGTGCAAGATACCGTACCACAGTACGAAAAAAACCGCTGCTAAGTATATTCCTTTAGAGCATTTTAAGCCCAGGGGTCTAAAATTAACGGTGGATTGACAAAAGGAAGGTAGATTTAGAAAGGTTATGAGATTACCCTTATTTTAATATGTTACATGAGTGGGGTAAAATAATTTTGAAAAATCCTCTTTCCTGAGGCGACACTTAAAATCTTGAAAACACATAATTGCAGGGCAGTTTTGTTTTAACAATAGCATTCTAATATTAAGAGATATGGGACAGCTTAGGAGGGCTTAAATACGAGAAACATTGAAAATCAAAGACAAACTGGCGCCGCCAAATTCACTAGAAATCTTATATCAACAACTGAAACCCGAACTGATAACTTAAACCACTATGCCTCCTAACAAATATCAGTTAATAACAAAAGCGAATGGAAAAGAGCATGTACTCCTTTGGGAAATCATGACTTACACCAGAAGCGCGGTAAGTTTGACTCTTCTGAAAGCTTCCTTTCTCTCGCCCTCTCTCTCGCACTTCGAGATATATTTTCTGCTGCTGCAAACTCCTCGTTTACCTCGAGGAGAGAACTCTCTCGAGGGCAAACCTCTCACTTGCTTTGAGATATCTTCGAGATTGTAACTCATCGCCTCCCATTGCCATTCTCGTTTCTCGCTCTCGATCTCTGTTCAACATTTCATATGACATTGTCGAGAATGAGAAATCAGTTTTCGTCCTTCTTCGAAATGTTACTCTCGATGATTGTCATTTCACGCTCGGCCAAGAAGGGCCGAGATGAGATATCGAGGGGTGAGCTGGATAGAGAAATAAGCATGACAATGATGTGTGAAATGAAGCTTTAATTTTCAATATTTTTCTTATTTTAGCCCTACCAAGCTGTCACATACCCGGAGCCCTCTGATAAATATTATTTATTAAATATAAAGATTTCAAAGAGGAAGGTGGGTCGGGTGAATTCCGAGGACGTGAGAGTGGGCGGGGCGCAATTAAAAAAAAATTACCGAACTCTTCCGGTGACATATTATCGAAAAGCTTCCCCCCCCCCCCCCCCCCCCCGGGGAGGCACTTTTCAAAATTTAGCCAAGACTTCTCATGTGAGATATTGTTAGAAAGGTCTGTGACTACTTATTGATGTTATGCACCTCCGGTGACAGTCCACCCCACTTTGCCTCCCGGGGGACACTTTTTCAAATTTAGCCAAGACCCCTCATGTGGGACATCGTTGGAAAGGTCTGTGACTACATATTGATGTTATGCTCCTCCGGTGACAGTCCCCCCCCACTTTGCCCCTTCGGGGGACGCTTTTTCAAATTTAGCAGAGACCCCTCATATGAGATATCGTTGGAAAGGTCTGTGACTACTTATTGATGTTATGCTCCTCCGGTGTCCGTCCCCCCACTTTGACCCCCCCCGGGAGACACTTTTCCAAAAATATAGCCAAGACCTCACAAGCGAGATATCGTTGGAAAGGTCTGTGACTACTTATTGATGGTATGCTCCTCCGGTGTCCGTCCCCCCACTTTGCCACCCGGAAGACACTTTTTCAAATTTAGCCAAGACCCCACGTGTGAGATATTGTTGGAAAGGTCTGTGACTACTTATTGATGTTCTACATTTCCGGTGACCGACCCCCACTTTTCCCCCACGGGGGACACTTTTCTAAATTTAGCCGAGACCCCTCATGTGACATATTGTTGGAAAGGCCTATGACCACTTACTCATGTTATCCACCTCCCGCACCCCTCCCCCCTCTTTGCCCCCACGGGAAGGGCATTTTTATAAATTGAGATCCAGACCACTCATGTGACATGTGGTTCGAAAGGTCTAAAGACCTGTAACGACTTATTCATATTATGCAGCTACTGTGTCCCTCCGCTCACTTTGACCCCCTCCCCCAAGAGATCTGGTCCGAGGTTCGTTCGTTTCGAGATTATATTTTTTTACAAGATTTTGTAGTGCGTGCACACCACGCCTGCTATACGGTGTCGTATATAGCGGGTAACCTGTTCGTGATTTCATATTACAAGATTACGTAAAACTTAGGGGCCCCGATTAAAGAAGGGGCCCACTAGCGGGCGAAGTCACCTAGTCTTTATTAACGCCGACTCATTCCAGTTCACCCGCAGACGATTCTTGATAAATGTATGACGTATATAATATATGATGTATAAAAGCAATTGGCAAACTGGAGTCATCGAGAAAAAATTTACACAATCGAAAAATATCGAGATGTCCATACAATCGAGAAAAACATCTCGTTATCGCCCATCACTATGTTGTAGATTTCTCAAAAATTAAACTGTAGTCTACAGAAATACTCTTATTTTTTACAGTAAAGTCTGTTTTCATGTGTAAGAACCGTTCGCGTAAACTAAATGCAACGGTAACTACAGATATTTGGCAATATACAGAAAAAATATATACCAGAATCCTTGCTTACCTGTAAAGTCAGTGTGAATGATAAATGATCTGGGAATCGAGATAAATTGAAAGTTCACTTTAGAAGTCTAGGAAACAGCTTATGAAATGCCAGTTTTTATGGAGTTATTTCGTGTCAGTCGAGGCAGCCATGTAATCCACCATCGCAAATTTAAATGATACTGTGTGTATTTGTTCTTACCATTAATATATAATCACCTGTAATTTTTTTTAATAGTTTAAATATTTTTAGAACAATTTTAACTTTTTCATATATATTTATACTCTTTGTTCTAAATTTGGATCTATCAAAATCTCTGCAAATATCTTCTTTCCAATTCCTTTTCAACATTGAACATTCTCAACGTATGAAGATAATTTTATCTTCATATGAACTTATTTGGAATAAGTTACTAAAGCTTTTAGATGCAGTAGAAGAAAAAAAAATTATACTTTAACAAAATATATCAGTTTTCTAAGCCATCAAAATCCACTCTTTGCTACATATGGATGATATAGATAGTTTTATTTAAATAATACATATAAATACCAGAAATCTGCACATCTGGTCCCAAGCTGTGCAGATTTAAGGGAGTCTACTGTATTTCTCTAATGGTCATAATAAAGGTAATTTACTTGGTATATTAATGTTTATCAACTTTTTAGTAAAGACATTTATGAGTGCACCAAAAATAAATTAATGGGAATTGGCTGTAAACTATCTATTTCTGTAAAAGCTGACTTTTTTTTAGGTGGCTAAAAGGGAGGGTGTGGGACTTTTTTGGCCTGGCAACTATGTCCAGGAGACTTCTAGAATCCTGAAACACTTCTAAAAATGTGATGTATTTTTTAATAAAATGAATCCTTTTAGTAATAAGTTGAATTTGATGTATAGAATGTGAAATCATGTCTTCTTAAAGGATTACTCCACAGAATTTTCATCCTAATGCATCAGTTTTTATCCCTGACCAGTTTTTGAAATATTCACACAATTTTTGTGCTGTAGAATATTTGCAGCATCACTGATTATTTTAATATGTCTCTATGAATATATTTGCTGTTCTGACTGAAGAATTATTAATAGTTGCTTACTGCAAAATATTGAAGGAAGTGTATAATTTTTATAAAAATGCATTTCATTGTAGAAATTTTGTTTATTATTTTGTCATTTTAGATTTATGCATACCTGACATTTAAATATATGCTGCTTACTGAAGTTTTAAAAAACTTTCTAGTGTTACATAAAATAACTTGCACAAACTGCCGTTTAAAATATCTATATCCTCAAGAGTGTCCCTTTTAAAGTTTTTTACTAAAATGATAAAAGTAATAACTTTTTATGGGGAAACATTCTTTTCTGTTTTATATTTAAAAACAATTTTCCTTTATTCTTCAATAGCATTCTTTGTCTCCAAACAGTGGCGTCTACAAAATAGCTTTTATGGATAATTAATGGTAATAAATGTTTACTTATTATCATGAATTATCTGTAAAAGAAATTTTGTTTGGATCTATGATAAAAGACTTTATAAGTGGATCACGATGTTCCTATTTTTCTTTTCTTGTTCAAAAACCAAAAGCATAAACTTAAGAATTTTACACAGCATTGGTTGAAAATACACTGCTCAAAACAATTAGGGGAGCATGTGGTTTTAACAAAATTATGCAAATACTTACACTGAAAAATAACGAAAAATAAAACATTCATAATTTAAAGCGTAGTAGAAAACAGATGAAGGAAACTTAACATGCAAATCAAAGTTTATGACGTCAAAAACTAGAAAAAGGAGATAAGTGCAGAAATCGGGATTTTGTAGAGACGTCTGTTTCACTGTCTCTCATTTGTAAAATTCAATTGCTCAACTTTTGTTTTGAAAAAAGGTGACTTGAAAATGTCACAACAATGTGATCTACCAGAATCCATGGCTTGTCTTATTATTGGGCCAGCAAACACAACAAAGTGTAGCAGCCACTGTTGAAATGGCAAGAAGTGTCAGTTCAAGGCTGTGGAATCTATTCCGAGACACAGGGTATGTTAGACGTCGACCAGGGCAAGGTAGATCATGTGCTACCACAGAAACTGATGATCGATATATCCTGTTAACAGCTTATTGAGACGGAGCAGCCAGTGCTACTCAGCTACAAACACAGTTATTCTTGGCCACAGGATGAAGGATGTCTAGCCAAACAGTCTGAAATAGGCTTCATCAAGGTCGTCTCTATGCACGTAAGCCAAAGCAACGTTGTTGGAGTCATGGTTCAGTCAGGATGTGTCATTTGATGTGTTGGGAATGTTGATTTGGATTGATTTGGTATGTAGGGAAAGGGGCACTCGAAATAATACCACAATCATTC
Organism: Maratus speciosus; assembly: GCA_963932465.1. Lineage (NCBI taxonomy): Eukaryota > Metazoa > Arthropoda > Arachnida > Araneae > Salticidae > Maratus > Maratus speciosus. Next base: position 246,885,836 of record OZ010791.1, on the reverse strand, counting down.
ATGAAAGATCACATTACAGACGAGGTGGGTTGATGGTATGGGCTGGAATCAGCATAGGTAGACGTGTACGGGCCTGCATATCATTCGGAATGACACTTTGATGGCCCAAAGTTATACAGATGAGATACTGAGATCTCGTGTCATACTTTACGCTGCAGCAATTGGCGATTCCTTTTTTTCCCATGCATGATAATGCCAGACTGCTTACAGCTCGTCTTGTGGAGAACATGCTTAAAGCTGAAACAATACAGCGCATGGAATAGCCATCATGAACTCTTGACCTGAATCCGATACAGCATGTTTGGGACACTCTGACGGCACATTGCAGTGAGGCTAAGGCCTTCTTATATTGTCCAAGGCTTAGAGATTGGGGAGCACTGTTCCACTGCTCAAGAATTGCAATGTCTTAGCAATAATGTCATCAAATCCATGGAAAACAGATGTGCGGCACTTTTATCTGTTTGAGGGGACCCCACACCATATTAAATTATACCTTGCATCATTACTAAACATTACTTTTCTTGTCATTTACATGTAACCAAATTGTTGCCCTAGACCATCTTTTCATGTTCTATCCATCATTTCAAAGAATTAAAGCTCTCTTGCAAATTTTTTTGCATCTTTTATTCTGTATTGCGCATTCATACACATGTACTCTCCATTTTATGCTCATGCATGGCTGTCTCGCAATGTTCACTTCACTTTTTTGCTTGATCCCTAATTTTTTTTGAGCAGTGTAGATGAAATCATACTAAGAATAGTAGTCTTAAGTGAATTTTAATCAACTCTGCAAAGTGAAATGTATTTTATAGGTTGAAGATGCACAGGCAACAATGTTACTGTATTTGAGGCAGAGAGAAGAATGGGAGTCAGAAGTAAAAAGATACTTAACAAATAAATTAGTTAAAAATAATTTCAATTTCCCTTGTCTTCCAATTGTTCCAGGTATTTTTACATAAATTAACAATCATCCCTATTTTTGTCTTTATTTTATTAGTTAATTGCCTACCTATGATGCTTAATTAACTTAATTATATTTAGTATAAGCATTACTTTAAGTATATGTCGCATTAAAATGTACTTCAGTCACTGATTATGTTTTCCCCTTATTTCGATATTATCTGTGAGTAACAGCATGAAGTAACATCAGAAATGTTGGTTATACTTCTGGTTCTCCTTTCTTTTTATTATACTTTGTCAGCAGAATATGACATTATATCTATCAGATACACAATAAAACATATGATATAAATCTATAAAGGTAAGTAAAAAATACTTACCGATCCAAGGTAGGCCGCCTTCTTTAGAATCAGAACTTATTCATTCCACGATAGATTCGGCAATTAAAAATAATTCACATCAAGTAGTCGGAAATGAAGAAACATCTCTTTCATTTTAGACTATTTATATGGCTAACTTGTACAAAAAAATATTTACATTATATACATACGATGAATTAATCTCGAATTCGTTAAAAAACATGTTTGATGGGGAAAAAAACCCACATCTCAAAATCGTTCTTTCGTTCGATCTACAAAAACAAAAAGTTTCTGTTGCCAAACGACAAAAATAAATAGTCCTCATTCGAAGGGAAAATGTCCAGGGAGGTCGGGAAAAAATGTCCGTGGAGGTCGTGTTTTGTAATATCCTCCCACCTTTGAGGTTCAGTATAGTGAAACTCAAAACTTCATAAATTTAGTCGTTGCGGCTGTTTCAGTTTTCTACCAGCTCGAGATCGTCGATTGCCATCCTCAGGTATGGAAGACTGGTGCACAGGAGCTGGAGTGATATCCAGAGGATCAGCTACAGAAGGGGAATCTGAAGACACTGGCAGTGGAGCAGGAACGCTATCCAAAGGTTCAGCTACAGAGACAGGATCTGATGACTCGGGCTCAGGAGCAGGAACAGAGATGCTATCCAAAGGTTCAACTACAGAGGCAGGATCTGAAGACTCTGGCACAGGAGCAGGAACAGAATCGTCGTCTATAGGAGCAGGAATTCTGTCTACTAAAAAAGGAGGCATTAGTTCATTATTGATTTCAAGAGGATATAGTCTTTTAAGGGGTCTCAAAAAAGAACCCGTTTTGGTTTTAACTTTGGCTACCCGGAATTTTCCGTCTTTGCCGGTATATAGTTCTTCAATTTTTCCTAAAGGCCAATTAATACGTTTTGAATTATCGTCCCCAATTAAGACAATATCGTCTTTTTTTAACTCAGTTTCCCTATTTCTTCCCGCATTTTCTCGAAGTTGCCCCAGGTATTCTATTCTAAAGCGTTTTCTAAGATCTTCTCGGATTCTTTGCTGATAAGCAAATCTTCTTTTCATTTTGTTGAATCAATTATGTCAAATTCGGGAACTCTCGAATCTTTGATATCTTGCAAGAACATCGCGGGGGTAAGAGGGTCAAGATCATCATCATCATCTGCGATATATGTCAGCGCTCTAGAATTGATTACACTTTCCGCGTCACATAACACGGTGTATAATTCTTCATAATTTAGGCTGGCCTTTCCAAGCACTCTTCGTAAAATACCTTTTAACATTCCTATCATGCGTTCAAAAAAACCTCCCCACCAGGGAGCTGAAGGTGGATTAAATTTCCACTGTATTTTTCGTTCAATAGCAAAATTTTGCAAGCGTTCAAAATTTATAGACTTCAATTCTGATGATGCTTTCACTAGATTTCTTCCGTTATCAGAAATAATAATAGAGGGTCTCCCTCTTCTTGAGATAAATCTTCTCATAGCTAATAGAAGATTTTCCGTTGAAAGTGAAGATACCAATTCAAGATGAATTGCGCGAAATATGGCGCATGTAAAAAGAACTATCCAAACTTTCGAGCCATTTCTTAAAAATAACGGTCCGCATAAATCGAGACCAACACTTTCAAAAATTGAAGCATCTTTGACTCGTTCTTCAGGGAGAGGGGCAGTAGGTGTCTCAGCAGGTGAGGCAGTGAATCGTCTACATGTCATGCAACTTTTTATAATTTTTCGAACTGTACGCCTGCATCTTAATACCCAAAATTGTTCGCGCAAAACTGACATTACAATTTGTATCCCTGCATGAAAAAGTTCAATATGTTTTCTTCTTATGAGCGAATAGGTAATATTATGATCGAAAGGCAGAACTATCGGATACCGGAAAGAATGGAAATCTTTTCACATAGAGATTCGTGTTACTCGAATTAGACCTTCCTCATCAGTAAAAGTCTGTAAAGAGGTATAACATGGTTTAGATTCACTTAATAAATATCTCTGAGCATATTTCAATATGACGTGTTCTGCGTGATTTATTTCCTCAGATGTTAAAATTTTCTCTAAATTTCGCTCATTCGGTGTCTTTCTGATATTTCCAAAAAATCTATACATCCAGGCAGTAACTTTTATCATTTTCAAATATGAAGATGTATTTTCATATAACTCAATTGGAGTTTGAGAGATATTTACTGCACTGACAACTGTCTTTCTTTTTTCAGAGTTAATTATTTCAAAATCGGGATTCAAACTACTTTTTGGCCAAAATTCTTGAGGTTTTTTCAACCAATCAGGTCCCTCCCACCAGAGGGATTGTTTAAGGGATTCCGCGGAACATCCTCGGGAAGGTAGATCGGCTGGATTAAGAGTTCCAGGCACATAGTGCCAATTTTCTGGATTACTAAGAGATCGAATTTCTTTAACACGATTGTATACGAATGGAGCCCAGTTTTCACTTCTTTTTATCCAGTACAGCGCATTACTAGAATCTGTCCAGAAAAAAGTTGGAAAATTTTCTAATTTTAAGTCGGACTTAACCCCTTTAGATAATCGTGCACCAATCGTACATGCGAGGAGTTCAAGTCTGGGGATGGTAACACATTTTAGCGGTGCTACTCTGCATCGTGCTTGGATCAGTTGACATGATGTTGATTTTTCGTTCTCATTTCGTAAATATATGCATGTAGCATAAGCTACCTTGCTCGCGTCACAGAATACATGCAAACTTAAATCACCGATGTTATCTGGGTCGCTTATTAAACATCTAGGTACAGCAATATCTTTAAGTTAGCTCAATTGATTTTTCCATTTCTGAAATTTTTGGGCAATCGGAGTTGGTAATTCAGAATCCCAAGTTATTTTCTTTTTCCACAAATCTTGTCAGGGCTGGCTATTTGCTGGCAAAAAAGGGTTTCTGCCTTGCCAGTGGCAGAAACTGGTTATAACCGGTTTTAACCGGCAGAAACTGGCAACAACTGGCATAAACACATTTCATGACATAATATGGGACTTTTTTACTAGTATTAAATTCCTTAAGTACATTTTATTTCGTATAAATAACAAATGAAATATTGTGGGTAGTTTTAATTAAAAAATAAATAGATTTGTATTAGAAAAAGTGAGTAATGTAACAGATAAAATTTTTGTTATAGTATGGTTATATAATTTTATATGTAAACAATTATTAGAGTATTTTAAAATTTCAGTTTAAAAATCAAATACAAAACTATATCCAATACTTATTTTAAATTAAACAATGAAAAGAAAAGAAAAATATTCAATACTTGCTCAAAATAATTTTCTGTAATTTAACGTATTAATTTAATAACACTATAAATTATCCCTCATAGAAATGTTATAGTTATATGTGGATCTTGTAATTCCATGAATTTAAAAAACATTTCATTTAAATACAGTATTCAAAGGAACAAATCTGACTTTTTTTTAAATCAATTTAAGACTGTTATAAGCATAGATCAAACTTTGTGCGAATTTTAGTAAAAAAGCTAAAATCTTTAATAATGATTTTAGGCACAAATAACGTACAGACACGACAAAAAACGATTATATGGGATATTTTTGTCGTGTCTGTATGTTATTTGTGCGTAAAATCGTTGTTAAAGATTTTAGCTTTTTTATTAAGACTGTTAGTTGAAAATGTTCCAACCACATTTTGCACTTACAAAACAAACAACTACAAAGGTTCAAAGCAGATTTGATACAGTAATAACCGACTACCATATGCTAACTTATTTACTTCATCCTAAGTATATGGGATCAAAATTGACATATGAGCATAAAGAAAAGGCAAAGAAATTGCTTTCTGATATTAATCCCAATTTTGTGCCACATATAATATCTTTTGAAGCAAAATCGACTCCTGCCTCAGAAACATATTTCTCCAAGGAAGCCCTAGAAAATGTCTTGCCCTTACCTTCTATGTGGTGGTCATCTTTAAAAACGAATACTGGGGAAAATGAGGGTTTTTCAAATTTGCATCCTCAATAATGACATTGCCAGCAAGTAATGATAGTCTTGAAAGAATATTTTCAAACTTTTCTTTCATTCAAAACAAAGAAACAGTGTGTTCAGAAAGATTAGCAAAATTTTGTCCTATGCTATGGAATGTTCTGTGGAAAAAGTAATAATAGTATATTTGAGTGGCAATTTTGTTCTTTCAATATTGTAAAATAATTGTGCAAGATATTTCATTAAATTTTTTTTTCTGTTATTTATTGTGCTTCAATTATTTACTTATATATTTTCACAAGAATCATAATCTTTAAGTTATTGCATTGCATTATTTATTTTAAAATACTCTGAAAAATACATTTGTTAAAATATCACAGATTTTTTTGCAAATTTCCTTTTTTACTTTTAAATAAAAATTCAACTCTAAACAATAATATAAAATAGTTAAACTTGTACAGCATCAGACTACCATTGAAATTTTCTGTTTTTCAAGTGAAAAAAAATTAGTACCTATTATTATTATTATTATTATTATTATTATTATTATATAAACAAAGTATATTTATATGATAATTTTGAAACTTTTTTACAACTTTGAATAACATTCATAATCTTTAATTTTAATTTTTAACTTAATTGTTTACACATCAAATACATGTATGAATTAAGAATCATTGCACATTAAAGTTCTTATTAATATTATTTCTGAGTTTCTGCCAGTTTTTGCCACTTACTGGCAGAAACTAGTTTCTGCCATGCCGGTTTTAACCGGTTATAACCGCTGGTTTTAACCACTCTGGCAGAAACTTGCCAACCCTGAATCTTGTAGAAGTATTTTGGGGAAAAGAGTTACTGGACAGGTATAACCGATGGGGTCAAAAATTTTATGAACTTCCGACAATATTTTCCTTTTAGTGATAAGTTCATCATCTTTATTAATTTCCCTTACATCTATGGAAAGAACATCTGAGGGCAACAGCCATCGTAGGCCTAAAACTGGGACAATTTTGTTTTCTAAGGAAAAATCTGGTTTCATTGAGGAGTTAGAGTAACTGTGTTCCCAACCTCTGAGGTCAAATTTAGCTTGGATGAGAATGTATTTTGACTCTGTTATAAAATTATTGAGTTGCTTTTCATTGTCAACACTAGTGACACAATTGTCAATATAAAAGGATTCTGAAAGTTTAGAAGCTGTTTCCTGCATAGAGGGAGGTGACTTTTTTAAGTGGTGTTGCAAAGTTGCTCCCAATAAATAGGGACTGCATGTAAGCCCGAAAACAACTCTTCGATGTTGGAAAATTTTCGTTTCTTCAGAATTTCCCTCCTTCCACCATAAAAATTTTAAAAATGCTCTGTCATTTTCATTTAAGCAAATCTGTAAAAATGCTTTTCTTATGTCTGATATTACACCAATTTTCTTCAATCGGAACCGATTTATCAATGAAGGGATAAGTTCTACTAAATTGGGGCCTTTCAACAAATAATCGTTAATAGAGGGTGAGCCTTTTTCCCTAGCGGACCCATCAAAAACAGGGCGTATTCGGGTAGTGGAATTTTCTTTTATTACTGCTCTGTGTGGCAGAAAAAATTCAGCTTCCGTTCCTGGAGTTGATTCGACTTCCTCAATAATGCCCTCTTGAAGCCACTCATTAAATACTGCTTCATAGGCAGCTAAATTGCCGGATTTCTTTAATGAATCTACGCAGTTTTTTTAATCTACGTTCTGCAATTTTCCGAGCACTGGGGAGAGGGGGGTGACCAACAATCCATGGAAGACTAATCTGATAACGTCCTTCATTGTTTATATGAATATTTTTATTGAAATGTTCTTTTACGGCTTGTTCGAGTTCTAAACTAGACCCTTTGTCACCTGGATCAAGAATTCCTAAAGTGTCTAATCGCCATAAATCTGTGAGTTTTGCTTCATTTACATGTAAGGATAAAACAACTTTTGTGGAATCGTTTGTATCTTTTTCATTAGTTTTACCCATCAATGTCCACCCCAATTTGGTCTGTATAGCAGTTAAATTACTATCCAAGGATTTAATTTTCCCCGTTAATAACTTTCCATAAATATCTGCTCCGATAAGTAAACTTATTTCTTGTGCATTTGTAACTTTTTGCTTCCCTGTATATGCATCGTAATCTGTGAATTTTATCCCATATTTTTTAGCTTCCTTTATCCAAGGCCCATTTTTTATTTTTGGAACCTCAGTACATATTTTGTCTTGATCATAGATATCAAAATTACATTTAAAAGTATCTTCTAAATTACTTAAATATATTTTATATCGCTTATGAAAGTGTGTTTCTTGAATACCACCAAAAAGACCGTGAATCATTTTTTCTTCTCCTGTTGCTTCGTATCCCATTCGATTAATAATATCTTTACTCAGATAAGAACGTTGACTACCTGTGTCTATCAAACAGCGTACTAACAAGTGTTTATCTTGATCCTTTGATTCTAAACGGACAGTTAAAGTCTGCATTAATACTGCGCGATTACAAGTTTTATTTGATAATGTCGTGCTTTCATTATTTTCTTGTGATCTGGCATTTTCTTTTTCGGGACATAAAATTTTATAATGCCGTTTAAAACAATTGCTGCATTTAACAAATTTTTTACAATATTTTGCTATGTGCCCTGCATTTTTGAGACAAACAAAACAGTAACCGTACTGCTTTAAAGTTTCTTTTTTATCCTGTAATGATTTATTTTTAAATAACTCGCATTCGATCAAAAAATGTTTTTCTTTACGTTCCGGGCATTTACTTTGTTTAGAAAATGATACCGTTTCATTTATTATGCCAGATGCTGAAGGAATTATTTTCGGCGACTGCTTGTCGCGCACTGGCCTCCCAGACGTAATGTCTGCGTTCGAAGACTCTTGATTAGAAATTAAAAAAGCAGTTCTTTCTCGGGAAATAACTTTCATTTTCAAATAATCAATTATTTCTGTAACTTTTAATTCTTCATCGTTACCACATTTTTTTGTTATTTGTAACACTATGTCAGAAGGTAATAATTTAATTAGAATGGGAGAGAGTAACGCTGAATAATTTTCAATCTCCAATCCGAGAGATTTCAGATTTCTGATTTCGGTCTGGCAAGTGTCCAGCAATTTGCGGAGTGCATAAACGTCACTGGATTTCTTTACTGAATTAAGTGATAAAAGTTTATGAAGGTGTGAGCTAATTACCAATTGTTTCTTACCGAAACGTTCTTTTAGAGTTTCTATTGCAGATAAATAGTTACTATTAGTTAAACTATAACCTTTTATACAGTTAGCAGCATTTGAAGTCAGATATGACTTTAAATAATTGAATTTTTCTACTTCAGACAATTCTGCATTTTTATGAATTGTAGATTCGAATTGGTCCCAAAATCTTTGCCAATCCGAAGGATCGCCGTCAAATTTTTCAATTATTAGCTTGGGTAAATTTATGCGAATGGATTCTAACCCCCGAATTACAACTGTTTCGTCGGATTTGTTTATTGTTGTAGTAGAAACATTCGAATTAGATTTAGTTTCTAATTTCAATTTAGCCCTTTTTACTTTCGTTTTCCAAATTACCAAATTCGAATTATACTCATCACATTTCAAAACTTCAGCTTCTAATTCATCTAATTTACTAGATTTTTGAATTTCAGTATCTAGATAATTAAGCTCTTTTTCTTTCAAATCTAACTCAGCGAGAAACTGTTCTAATGTATCTTCATCGGCACTATTTTCTGAAATTGCCGCTTCTATTCTATTAATTAATTTCGTAGTTTGAGACCTAACAGTAGTGCGTTTTGTTTTATTAACTGCATCCATTCTCTTAAATCAATATTATAACTAATAAAATTTATCAAAAACAAAAATGGTTGCAATTATCGTATATAAACAAAGCACTTCAATAAAGATTCTAATTCAACGAAATTCTTATTCTGACTCAAATATTTTAGGCAGTCGCTGTTACGGGCGCCAGTAAATTATCAGATACACAATAAAACATATGATATAAATCTATAAAGGTAAGTAAAAAATACTTACCGATCCAAGGTAGGCCGCCTTCTTTAGAATCAGAACTTATTCATTCCACGATAGATTCGGCAATTAAAAATAATTCACATCAAGCAGTCGGAAATGAAGAAACATCTCTTTCATTTTAGACTATTTATATGGCTAACTTGTACAAAAAAATATTTACATTATATACATACGATGAATTAATCTCGAATTCGTTAAAAAACATGTTTGATGGGGAAAAAAACCCACATCTCAAAATCGTTCTTTCGTTCGATCTACAAAAACAAAAAGTTTCTGTTGCCAAACGACAAAAATAAATAGTCCTCATTCGAAGGGAAAATGTCCAGGGAGTTCGGGAAAAAATGTCCGTGGATGTCGTGTTTTGTAATAATATCAATGACTTTTGGTGATAAGATGTTGGATATTCAACATTATTTTGTTATAGGCATACAGATGAACTTAATGTAATTTAATTATTTGTAATTTTACGAAATTTCTGAGCAGTTCTGCAAAGTTTAATGCATGCCTGTTTGTGCTCCGGGGAATCCCCGGAATTCCGGGGATTTGATAAAACGTGCCCCGGAAATTCCGGAGTTACAAAGGCATGAGATTCTTCTGCGATTTTCCGCTTTTTGTCGTTTTCCGAATTTTGCCGTTTCTCGCATTGATGATTTGTTCCGAAATTAAAAAAAAAATCGGTCATCAGTCCGAAAATTCGGGCACAAAATATCACAAATTTCGACAAGTGATCGCCGAAAAAACAATTTCGTCAATTGTTCGCAGAAGAAAATAGCCAATTTCGAAAACTATCGCGGAAAAAATGCAGTTTCGTCAGAGAGTTGCGGAAAATGGCAACTTTCATCAAAGGATCGCGGAAAAACACGAATTTCGTCGAAACATGGCGAAAAAACAGGAATTCTGCCAAAAGATCACGAAAAAACGCAGATTTCGTCTAAGGATCACGAAAAAACTCTGAATTTTGCTAAAAGATCGCTTAAAAAACACTAATTTCGTCAAAAGATCGCCAAAAAAGTGAATTCTATGTCAAAGAATCGCGTAACAAACGCGAATTCTGTCAAAGGATGGTAGAAAAAACGCAAATTTCGTCAAAAGATCGCGGAAAAAACACGAAATCTGTCGAACAATCACGAATTCTGTCAAGGGACCGCAAAAAAACGTGAATTTCGGCAAAAGATTTCGGAAAAACGCCTATTCTCAAAAAAGATCGCAGAAACAACGGGAATTTTGTTAAAAGATCGCGAAAGAAATTGGAATTTCGCCAAAAGATCGTGGAAAAAAAACGGGAATTCCGTCAAATAGCAGGAAAAACGCAAATTTTGTCAAGGGATCGCAGAAAAAACGCGAATTATGTCAAAAGATCGCGGGAAAAACGGGAATTTCGTCAAAAGATCGCCGAAAAAACGCGAATTTTGTAAAAAAGTTCACCGAAAAAATGCGAATTTTGTAAAAAGATCACCGAAAAACGCGAATTTTGTAAAAATTTCGCCGAAAAAAACGCGAATTTTGTAAAAAAGATTGCCGAGAAACGGGAATTTTGTAAAAAGATTGCCGAGAAACGGGAATTTTGTAAAAAAGATCGCCGAAATAACGCAAATTTTGTAAGAAGATCGCGGAATAAAAGCGAATTTTATAAAAAGATTGCGGAAAAACGCGAATTTTGTCAAAAGATCGCCGAAAAAACGCGAATTTTGTCAAAAGATCGCCGAAAAACGCGAATTTTGTCGAAAAAACAGGAATTTTGTCAAAAGATCTCCGAAAAAACGCGAATTTCGTCTAAAGATTGCTGGAAAAAAAAACAGTAATATTGTCTAAAGATTGTGGAAAAAACGGGAATTTCGTCAAAAGGTCGCGGTTGCGTGATGCCGTGAAAGTTCAGCCTTTTTTTTTTTTCAGGGGATTTTACCAAGTGTTACAAACAGCCATGTTAATATAATGTAATGCTTTTGTACTTCAATTCAGACAATTTATGTTATATCATATTTTTATGAGAGTCTTTATAAATGTTATTTCTCTACAAAATAAGCTGCAATTAACTAACAAGGTTTTTTCTTTTTCTTGTTTTTTTAACCAATGCCTTTCTTGTCACAAATTTCTTAGTCAAAATATGCAAATTATTTGGAGATGCAGAAACTTGTTAAATAATAAGCTTGAGTTTGTGATTTGCTTTGATTTTGACTTTTATTTTTTCATAATATATTCTGAATGTAACTTGTGGATCTGTTAGTTATAATTAACAATTCTATTACAATTGCAGCTACCCAAATTGTAAAACATTTACAAACATTGTAATCAGATAACAAGATTGTGAAAATTAGCAGTACATAACACATGGCTGATTTGTTATTTCAAATTTTAACATCAGTTTAAGCACAAGTGTGAGCAGTAAACGTGTCTTATCAGTAGTATAAACAATGGTTCTTTTTATTTTTCTTATTATTCTCCAACAGTCTTGCTTTAGATTTAGTAGTACCGTAATTTCAGGAACATACGGCACCACCCACTGTTAGCATCGCACCTCCAAAAATACATTAAAATTTTACAAACATTCTGCAGAAGCATTGCACCTGCCATAAGCGGCACTCTACTAAAAATACACCAAAGAAAATTTTGCTTTTTTTTGTATTTTGTGCTGTTTTTTTTCGTCATTTATAAAAGGAATCCAGAAATTCATTCTTGGCCATTTAACAAATCATGCAGTCACTATGTTATCAAATTTAATAGTTTGTATAAAATTATTCAATATTTTTTAGTTTTGAATTTTCTTCAGAATTTGTAATTTTATGCATCTGCCAAGTCTACCTGATTTATAGGAAGACTTCCTTATTTTCAGTGCTTGTCAGAAGATGAAATATTTCTGATTTTAAGAAGTTTTTTCTTTTTTAAAAAACCGGAGGGGGGGGGGGGGGACGCTTCACCTTCCAGTGGTGCCAGGAAGTGCTGTAGTGCATCATTTAAACAAAAAATTAGAGAAGGGGATGAAAAAAAAATAGAGGATATTTTCTGTTAAATAATTGAATATGTCTTATTTCTAAAAGGATCCACTTTTGTAGTGGAAAAAAAAAAAAAAAAAGGATACTATCATTTGATAGTGTCTGGGTCCCAGCGACCAGGATTTCAAAAGTCTAGCAAATCACTGCTTCCTATAAGCTGCACACACCAATCCCTGTCCGGGCCCTATGGCTTCTAAAAACATGTTAATTTAACTTTCCTTTACGTATTACTAGCAGCCTTCACCTGCTATGCTGGTCTTTTTCTCCAAATGAACCTGGAATCGAAATAAATATATCTAATTGATCATTTACTGTAGTATCATATTTCTGTATGACTTTCCCAATAGCTCTGTAACTAAGCAACATAGAATATGTTATATACTAAAACTGTACCATATTTATCTTTCATTATTTTCATTTAAAATATAAACCTTTCACTCATTTCATTTAAAATAGGTCAAGCAAAGGGATGAAATTTAAATAAAAAGAACAATATATGATGCTCCATCATAATAATAGACTGTTGACACACATATTTATAGACTATTAACCATTCACAAATATATTTAGAAAGAGCTCCCATTCTCCCTAAAGTTCCTAAATTTCCTTATAATTTTACCTCCGAAAATTCTCCCAAAATTTTCTTTTTGTTCTTAAAAATATATATTAGCTCGTTAAAACTCTGTAAATCGCAAATTATTTTGAAATCGCCAAATCATGTTACTTTCCTTCACTTTGTTTGGTTGAAAATCCTACCAAGTTGATTCTGTTCCGAAAATTTAAAAAAAAAAAAAAAAAAAAAATCTGTCCAAAAATTCAGACATAAAAAAATATTGAGAATTTCAACAAATGGTCACCGAAAAAAAATATTGCGAATTTCATCAAAGATCGCGGGGGCAGGATGAATTTCGGCAAGGAATCGAGGAGGGGGGACTCAAATTTCGTCTGAAGATCTTGTGTGTGTTTTTTTGGGGGGGGGGGGGGGGAAGGGAGCGAATTTTAACAAAGAATCGTGAAAAAACTCATATTGCAACGACCATGCGGTGAGGGGGCGGGGGGGGGCGAATTTCAGCAAAGAACCACGAAACAAAAACTCTAATTTCATCTAAGGATCATGGGGAAAAAAAAAAAAACATGAATGTCTTCAAAGGATGGCGAAAAGATGTAATTTTTGTCAAAAGATCTCAAAAAATATGCAAATTTCATCAAAAAGGTGTTCAATAAACATGAGTTTTGACAAAGAATCATGGAAAAACTCAGATTTCGTCTAAGGATCACGAAAAAAACGCGAATTTCTTCCAAGGATTGCAGAAAAAACATGAATTTTGTCAAAAAAAAATCATCAAAAAACACGAATTTTGTCAAAGAGTAGCAGAAAAAAATGACCATTTTGTCAAAGAATCTTGGAAAAAACACAAATTTTGTCAAAGAATCTTGGAAAAAACACAAATTTTGTCAAAAAATCATGGGGAAAACTCAAATTTTGTCAAAAAATCTCTTGGGGGGGTGGGGGGGAGGGGAATAAGAACTTTGTCTATGAATCCCAAAAGAATTGCAAATTTTGTCAAGAGTTTGCAGAAAAAATACTAATTTCGTCAAAGGATCGCGAAATTTTGTCTATAAATAGCACAAATAAAGCGAATTTCGTCAAAGGATCACGAAAAAAATGCAAATTTTGTCAAAAGACCACAGAAAAAACTAAAGTGTCCTCAAAGAATTGTGGGAAAAAAAAAAAAAAAAAAAAAAAAAAATCAGAAAATTTGCTGTGAACTTCAGAATTATTTTTTACTCATCACCCCTGCTTCCTACTACTTGTTCTCTAAGTTCACTGACAACATCCAAAAGAGAGAGAAGGAAAGTATTCATTCATTCTGATTAGGCTAAATCATGCGGGAACTCCGAATGCTAATTAATACAGTTACAGTAAGTCTTCATGACGGTTTGTAATATGAAGCTGGTTATTGCTCAAAATTAGATGTTTTCATTCGGCTTAAACAGGTCAAGCGCATGGAACAAGAGATGAATTCATTTTTATGATGGGAATATTGCTTGGCAGTGTACCACATGTGCCTGACTAGCACAAAATACTGTTATTACGAGGGTATGCTGATTTAAATCAACTTGATTTTAATCACTTTTTTTTTTAAATCATTTGATTAAAATCACACAAGTATCTTTTATTTTTTTCATTAATAATGTTTAACTATACTCTAAATCAAAATAATTTTGAAAAGAGTACATTTTATTTAAATGAAAAAGTAAATAAATAAAAGTGTATATTTTCAATACAGTCAGAGAATGTTCTTTCATTTTCAACAGCAATGCTCTACATGCTTTTCTTTGTAGACACTCACTAAAGAGATAAGGGAATTTATTGAATGGGATAACAGTAATCTCCCAGAGTAAATATATAAACAAAGAAAAATTTCCTTCTATTGACCACTGACCAATAGGTATTACATACCTGTTTTTCAAGCTTACTTGAATCAACTTTTGCTTGAAGTCACTATTTCACACTGAACTGTAGATTAGATAGCAATATTTGGTGTAGTACAGGACAAATTGAAAAAAAAAAAAATTTGTAATACAAAGATAGGAAAAAGCATCCTATATGGCCCAATTTTTCAGAAATTGCAGCAGTTTCTGGTAAAGCAGAAAAATAAATTTTTTCTACAAAGCATTAAATTTGCATTAACTAAAAATTTTATTATTACATTTCCCGATTTAAAGTAAATAAGTAATTGGTTACCTTGATACTTTGTTCAGTTTTTTCTCTGAAAATAGTGGAATAAGAAATTTCTATTATAAAAGAGTTTAAAAGAACTTAGGTTTATAATATGGCCAGCTATAAAATTAGTATTTTTATTACAAAAAAAAATTAACTCAGAAACAAATTGAGATACAGCTTTCACACAAATTGCATTTAAAAGCACATTTTTTTCTCTATACGACGATATAAAAAGTAATATTGTGGGATGTTTAGAAGTTTAAGAAATAAATTTCATTTAAAATTGGCCATCAGATTTCTTGGAAATCTGACGATGGAAAAGCCTTTTCCCGAACAGCCAATGAAAATGCTTGGATAATATGTAAGTTTCAGGTGGATAATACATACGAGTCGCAGGCGATTTCTGTCACTTGCAATTTTTTCGTGTAATAACACTATTAATGTTTAATTCATGTCGTACGTAATGTATGATCAACTCCGTGCTATTTTTTGTGTCTTAAATTTTAAGTCTTTGAAAAAATCATTTTCCAAATGGTCGTTGTAATTTGTTAAATTGCATTTTTTTTTTCTTGATTTGCAAAAAAATATATTAGTGACACTGAACAAAGGATTCATTAGTACTTTTCTGGATGTTTATACTGGATTTAGTCTTGAATTTGTTTACTGGTGAATTATACTTTTATAGATTCTAGTACTAGTAACATATTTAAAATAAAATGTATTAATTGGGGGTTGTTTTGGTGAGTTGGTGCAGTAAGGCAATGGATAGTGCCTTTAATGGTGGTAACACATCATGTTATTGAGAGTTCTTATGTTCTTAAAGTAGGTGATGTAATCATTACACAACTTTACTTAATTAAACTGTATATGCATTTAAAAAAAAAAATACTACTTTCAAGTTTCTATCTTAATTGTATTTGTAAAACTATTAAAAATGACATGTTATAGCCTTCAAAGTTTAAAATAACTGCATTAATTAATTTTAATTAAAAAAATCTGATTTAAATCAAACTGATATTTTTTATTTTAAAAAAAAAATCATGATTTTTTTCATACCCTGGTTATTACATACTTGTAATGTTAAAAATATCACAATTGCCCCTAAAATTTTGAAAAATTCTAGTGTTAGTCCTGCATACTGTTTACTGGTTTCATTTAAAATGGTTTAAATAATAATAATAATTAATACCAAAACATTTTATTTCTACATCAAAGAATTATTTCTAATTTGCATACCAAAAATTTAAATATTACTATTGGTGAGATTTGCACATGGCTAACATAAAAGTATCCAATTTTCTTGTTAACCTGAAGATAAATCACCAAATAGCATAAATTCCAATCTCTTCCAATTAAAATTTTTTTTAACCCATACAAACATTGCTTTCATATTTAAATTAAATATTTTCGTTTTACATATTAATTTCTCAAACCTTTTTCTTTGCATTTTAAGTTAAATCTGTAACAGTTTGTTTTTTATTTTATTTTGGGGGGCGTATTTTCTTTTTTTTTTTCTAACCATTTTAATTTTTTAACCAAAAGAATTGATTAACAAAAAGATTATATTTGAATTTCTTCCGTTGCAAATGAATTATCACTTGTAATGTTAAGTTTTTGTGCCAAAGACATTTTGCCAATTTAGAAAAATATTAAATATCTAACAAACTATTGGACTTAGAAGAATTTACTTGATACCATTCGATTCAACATACAAAAATTCATTAAAATGTATTATCATTTGTAGGTATGCACCGAATAGTGATTTTGGCCGAATACCAAATATTCGGCTAGCCAAATAGTAACTGTTATTCCGAATACTGAATATTCGGCTGACCAAATACTTTTATATTTCAAAGTTTAAAGGCATTAAAATGTTAAATTTTAAAACAATTTTACATAACATTTAATGCAAAAGCTTTTATTTTGATAAATAGGCGCTTTTTACAAGTAAACTTTATACTGAAAAAAATCTGCTTTGAGTTATTTAAGAAAAGGATATTGTTATAAAACTCAGAAAGAATAACTTTTCTGTTCCTTTGATTTAGAGCAAGGAAGAGAAACACTGGTTGTGTTAACTGCAAGCCGAAAATGAATTTTCGTTCACAACTTTATCAATAATGAAGATATTTTATCGAGATTTGTTTCATATTAATTTTGCTGGTATTAAATGTGATGATATCATTGAAAATGACTGAATTTTGGCCAGTGACACTGTATAAATACTGTCAACTCCATTCTTAATGAAGGAATGTCTAAGCTCATAGTTGTTTAGATATGAATGGGTGCAATTTCCAGCACTTCTCATCATATCATATTTCACAGAAATCAAAGCAAGTCTGTTGAAAATATAGTTATGATATCTTCGTTATTGTTAAAGTAACAAACGAAAATTCAAGTTTGACCTCAAGTGAGATGAGGTACACTGTATTTATGGCTGAATAAGTAAGTGGCTTGCAATTATGTTTTCCTCGACAAAAATTGCCAGTCTTGATGTCTATTCTCAACCCTGAATGATTTTCTATTTTGTTTAGAAACACCCTTTTTTGTTAAAAAGGGAGAAAGATTATTTACTAGACAATGTTCAGGAACGTGCATTTGTACATCATTAATTCCTATGAAAATCCTCATTAATGGTTAATTTTCTTAAGTGATACTTAATAAACAGCAAATAGTGTAAAAACATTTTCTTTTATTTAAATATGATTCTGTTTCTAATTATTCTGAATATCTTTATAAGTTGACAGTTAAAACAGAACTTGTGTAAGGTTTTTAAAAGTATGCTTTAAAAGTTTTTTTAAGTATTCGGTTCAGCCAAATATTTGATATTCGGCATACCAAATAGTTTAATATTCGGTAACATGGCTGAATACAGAATAGATACCGAATATTCAGTGCATCCCTAATCATTTGACACATAACGATATTATTCGATTTTTAAGGAATTTTTTTTAAGTTTGTTCCCCCTTTTACCCCCTTAGTGGTAGAAGTTTAAAAAAATCCTTTCGCATACATCATGTATTTTTCCACTAATTTTCATGTTTCTAGGTTCAGTAGTTTGTTTTGTGCATTGATTATGAGTCAGTCAGCACGTACTGTTTTATACATGTATAGATTATCTGTGCTCCGTGTAGGGTTGCCAGATTGTGCATTTTTCCCCGTAAGTTGTACGTTTTTTAGACCTGTCATACGGTGTACGTTTAAATTTTTCCGTCCGGCTATTTCTTAAGTTTTTATACCGATACTTTTGATAGTTTCAAAAAATTTTCTTTTCCAGTTTCCTTCAAAATTTCCCCTTTTGCCTGAAAAAAAGTTATATACATGCCCTTCAAATACAAAAATGGCTCATTTCCAATGAAAATGACAAAAATCTTGAGAGTTGTGTAATATTAACGGCTTATTTGCGAACTCTTGGTAGCATTAGGTCATCTGAACTTGACATTATTATAAACTATAAGTATCTACATTATAAAATTGTTAATTTAATACATTTTTATCTTATGGTTTAATATTTTGTTTGATTTATCTTTTTTTTTTTTATGTTTAAATACAAATATTTATTTTTGTAGGTTGTCCATTCCTAAAATTTTCATGATCATCATTGAATTGTAAGATGTTTTGATTTATTTTTGTACTTACAGTTTAATTAATTTTTCATTCATAATGGGACATATGACTGTAAAATTAGTTAAACAGTGTTAATAGAATAACTTAATACAAATACAATTGGAAAATAATGATGAAATTGATCAATTAATAACCTCTTTTTAAACAGATTTGTTACCAAAAACATTATTGGCATATTCAACATAGTTTAGTATGGTATAAAAAGGGGCAATAGCGCAATAAAATTATAACTAACATCAATCAAAATCCTCTGGTTTTTTTCTGAGATCATTCTGGCTACCCTGGGTACATGTATAATTAAAGAAATTATTCATACCGTGAAAATGCACAAACAAGTTTAGGAAAAAAAAATATACAAATTAAAAAAATTATTAGACACTGCACACCATAATATAGTCAAGTATTTCCCTGCAAAAAGATGTTAAATTGCCATGCATAGTTGTTGATGCTATAAAACTTGAACTGAACTAGCTTCGATGTTTTCAACATTAAATAGCGCTTAAAATAATTCTTCATTTAAAAAATGGTCTGCTTCACTGTGTTTATCATACATTCATCTATAAAACTGGTAGTTACTATGTTTTTATATGTAATAGATACTTTCTAAGATGAGCCATGAAAGTAAAAAAGGCACCCTAGATTCAATAATAGCGGTAGAATAGAGATATAATAAAAAATATTATTTGCATATTTTTTTTCTGTTTTAATCGAAAGATTGATTCAATTTTCTGCAAAATACTGATTACATCCTATAACAGTGACTGATAAAAATAAATTGTTACATATATTGTTTCTCCACCTGCTAGAAAACGAAACAGCTAATCATGTACAAATAAATGCCTAAAGAGCAAATGTGCAACTTTGGGAAATTCTCCCATATTGTTGTTTCATCTGTTTTGGTTTTGAAAACAATTTGACTCTGGTGTTCATAATCTTGTGCATTTCTATGCTTGAAGAAATTAATATTGTGTGATATTTTTACTGTAAAAGCCTTCTACTGTGATTTTTAAAAAATAAATTTCTGCATCATAAAATACTTCCTTGTTTAAATGAAATCTTCTTGATCTGGATCTTACTGATTTTTAGTGTGAGAAGTTGGCAGATATGCTAATAAATAATACATGGATTGTTAGTTTAAATTTTTTTTTAAAGGAAAAGAAACTTTTTTTTTAAATTATTAATGATAATGCAAGCATATAATAATAAACTAATCACTTTGGTAAAAGTGTGCATGATCTTTTATAAAATTACCTTGGTGGCATCGTTTATTATTTTGCCTTGTTATCACTTTATATGCATGTGTAGAATTAATGTATACATTTTTTAAAATATTAATGTAGATGAAAATTTTCAGTTTTTATTCATTGTTTTTAGATTGAAGATGCACAAGCTGCGATGTTGTTATATCTTCGGCAAAAGAAAGAATGGGAAGCTCAAGTAAAAACACAAAGAAAAAGAAAACCAAGAGTTTATGAAAATTCATCATTTAAATTAAATTAATTTGTATATATATTTTTTTAAATTGTGATTGTACAGAATTAACCTTAATTTAAGGCAATTATTAGTAATATATTAAATAAATTGTTGTACAGATAAACTGCCATTTAGTCTTATTTATGAAGTAGAATATCATGAAGTATTTGCTAAATTATGAATATCTCAAAAATATAATAAGGATCATTCAAGATCTCTGTCCAAGATTTCTTTTTCCCTCAATATTCAAAGTACATTGTAGATTAATCAATTTGACAGGCATGAAAGAGTTCCTCCTAAAGGAGGAATCCCACCTTTTTAAAATCAAATTTGGACATTCTCTGGATTGATGCAAAAATACAAAGAAAATATTATTAGCATATGGGGGGGGGGGGGGGGAGTCTAGAAAGCTTAATAATTAGACATTTTGTCTATTCAAATCCTTGGAGTTTGTTTCTGAATTGCTGTACTATCAAATCAAAGGCAAGCTTTTATTATAAGCATCTGAAAGACATGTAAATTAAGTTCTTTAACTAGGGAAAGGAAGTTTTCATAAGGTTATTTTGAAATAGAATATTTTAATCTATTTATAAAACACTTCTGGCTAATTTCAGTGATGCATTTTTGGAAATGTATTTCTGGATCAATTTGGCGTGCATGTATTTAGCATAGATTTTTTTCTTTTTAAGTAAATTCTCAAACGTTGAAATCATTCAAAATAATACATTTATTTTGAAAAATTAATTTCTGTGCTTCACATAAGTTCAGTTACATTTGGATGGATTTATACTTTTAGCAAACTGTTTCCAATTTTTTTTTTGATTTAATGAATTTATATTTATTGTTATTTAATTTTTTTCTTTTAATAATTTCTAAGTTATATATATATAAAAAAGCAATCAAACAATCATATGTACAGTTATAATTCATTTTATTGTATGAATATCTGTTGAAATACATCTAAATTATACAAGTTTGTCCTTATTGTATAGATGGGGAAAATTTTTCCACCTTTTTCCCATTTCCCACTTTCATGCCTGATTTGGTAATACTCATGTAGACTGAACTAAACCTATTTGAGAAAAAAAATGTTAGCTTGATAGTCAAGGTGTTTTGATATTTCTACTCAAAATCAATATAGATAAAATCCATAATGTAAAATGTTTTTTAAATTGCATTCTTTTTTAATGCACTCTTTAATCTGGCTCATGTATGTAAAGGTAGAATTTGTAATTGATTTTTCAATCACTTCCTATTGTGCTAGAATTATAAAAATGATGTACATTGTTGTCTTTCTTAAAACCATTTTAATATTTTTAGAAATGAATTATAAGTTAAAATATCATTTTTAAGGCATTTTTCCGTTAACTGGACAGAAGTGATAAATCACCAAATATTCTTTGAGGGATCGTACTTATTGTAAAATAGCCTTAAGAGTCAGGTGATCCTTCCTGAAATTTCACATATTTTGACTTGAGATACTGTTTAATCCTGCGAAATACAGCCATCGCCTTAGATCTCAACTGTATGTAATGCGTGTAGTGTGTTAATAACACATTTACTTATTAAGTGAAATCCAAATAACACTTTATTGTGTTTTATTTATTTTTAATTGTATACACCTAGCTTTTGGAATTTTGATTTAGTTTATTTTTTATATAAAGAAATAAATAGTAATTTGATTGATAATTGTGTTTATTAACATGTACAAATAATCCAAAAATATATTTTAAAAAAATAATAATTTAACAGATTTTGTGATTTTAAGGTAATTTTCTGGAATTTTGACTGCTTTTTTATTCTTATCATGAATAGTTGGCTGGTATAAAACTTTGATTTATAGAAAAATGTGTATATGTACAATGATTATAGTTTATCTAGATGTCAAGAAAGTTTGAAAACTTGTAGTGGCCACTAATGAAACTGAATCTACCGGCCACTGGCTACTAACTCAATTTGCCAGTTTTCACCTATATCACCTGATAATGAAAACCATGAATTTTCTGAGGATAAATTAAACACTCTGTGCATATTTTAATATGTAAGCTGAAACCAATTACGTACAAGCATCACGCAAAAAAGTGCATACAGCCGTTTCGAGGATTCTTGGATTCCCCTTCCTCAGTGTGAAAAAAAGATTAAAATGGGTTGAAAGAACCCTTCTGTTATAGCCCTGAGTACTGGCTAATGAATTGATTGAAAAGGTGAAAGCAGCAATTTATATCTTAAAGAAATGGCGTAATTGACCAGAACTAACTGAAAAAAAGGAGTCACTGTGCAGGATATTCCTCCACGCTAGCATGAAAAAAGGGCTGTTGGTCATATGATTCAGTAAGGAAGAAGTGTGTTTATGAATATAGTAAGTCTAGATCCAAAACTGAATTAATTTTTGAATAATTTTATCCTCTTGATAATTAAACAGGTGGTTGGAATTCCAATAATATTTAGCTATTGTAGATTTCTCACATTCCTGCCTTCTAACACAATTCTGGTGTTCTTTCAGCCTAATTTTAAGAGCACCTTTCGTCTGCCCAATGTAAGAGAGGCTGCACTCACAAAATATTCTATAAATGCCCCTGGTATTATGGTCGTCAATTGGTTCTTTGAGATTGGAGAAAGAAACTTTATTGGTTAAAGAGAAACCAATTTTGAAACAACCTATTGAGAATACAAGAAATTTGTGTACCGATTTTAGGGAAATAAGGTAAGACAATAACATTTTTAAATTCTTTATATTCTTGGACAGAATTAGTGATTGTCGTAATAACTGTTAATGGAAAATACTATTAATGATATTCAAGCTAAATCCACGATCGATGGTGACGGCTTTAATATAGTTAATTTCAGTGGTTTCTAGTTACCGTCTGTGGCAAACTGTGCTCGTTTATATGCTTTACCTAAGGTTCATAAACCTGATATTCCATTTCGCCCTATCGTTTCCAATATTGGTACTGCGTCCTTATATGCTTGCAAAACATTTAGTTTCCAGGTTTCTCCCCTCATGGTTAACAATATTTATACGTCTAAAAACTCAGTTCAATTTGCGAATAGAATTCATATCTTCAATCCAACAGGTTATATAGTATGGTTTCATTTCTTGTCAAATCTCTTACAAATGTTCCAGTACAAGGTGCTTTAAATTGTTATGAAACAGATTCAATGAGTTTCACTATTTTCAATATGAAATTGATAACCTGATTTCTTTAACCAGCATTTGTTTGTCTCAAAATACTTTTCTATTTCAAGGGCAGTTTTATAAAATGTCAGAAGGTTTTGCTATGGGTAACCCTTTAAGCCCAGTTTTAAGTGATATGTATATATGCATTATTTTGAAGTTAAATTAATACAATTTCCATTTTATATATGTTATGTAGATGATTCCTTTGCTTTACTTGATTTATTTAATTCAATTGATCCATGTATCCAGTTTACCTTTGAAATTAAAACTCAACAACGTCTAGCTTCTCAGGATGTCCTGGTAATTTGAATTGATTGTGTATTTTGATAAGCTTATCATAAACCTTTTGTTGTAAGTTTGCCCCCTCATTATAGATCCAATCATCCCTCACTTCAAAAACTTGCAGCTTTCAATGCACTTATTTTCCGTGCACATAAAATTTGTTCAAATTCTGAGTTATTTATTAGTGAAATTTACTATATTAAAACAGTCGCCATCGATCGTGGATTTAGCTTGAATATCATTAACCATATTTTATCTAAACCTCCGACAATCACTGATTCTATTCCAGCATATAAAGAATTTTAAAATGATTTTCCTAAAATCAGCACACAAATTTCTCGTATTCTCAGTAGGTTTACTTTCAAAGTTGATTTCTCTCCAACCAATAAAGTTTCTTTCTCCAATCTCAAAGATCCAATTGACAACCATAATACCTGGTACATTTATAGAATTTTTTGTGAGTGCAGCCTCTCTTACATTGGGCAGACGAAACATGTTCTTAAAATTAGGCTGAAAAAACACCAGAATTATGTTCCAACAAGCAGGAATGTGAGAAATCGACAATAGCTAAACATTGTTGGAATTCCAACCACCAGTTTAATTATCCAGAGCAGGGGTTCCCAAACTTTTAGACTGGCGTACCACTAAATAGAAGTTCATACTTCCGCATACCACCAAGTGACAAACTAAAAGCTAATACAAAAAAGCCTGTGTAAGCGGAATATGTCTAAAACGTAAAAAAATTCCAGTCTTGTGCTCCCATCTGAGCAGATTTTACTGTATTTAATTGCATGAATACATTATTTAATTTGTACCTAGATTTATTGCTTTATATTAACATTCAAATAAAACATACTACACTGCTTTCAAACTCAGCTGAAAATTGCTAAAAGGGATAAAAAATATACTTAAAAGGCATATAAACAAACAGGAAATTAATCACAAGACCCCATGTATAATGAAAAACTAATGCAAACATAAAATAAAGTAAAAATGGATATTTGGGAATATGAATTAACTTCTACTATTGTTTCTTATTCTGCAGAGCATCTCTTTCCAAATTTTATGCAACTCAATGGAGGCTGAATCATTGAAAATATTCTTGTAGCATATATCAATACAAAAACCCTTAACGGGTTAAAAGTTTGTGACGCAGCACTTTATCTTATGCTCTAAGAATTTTAAATATGGAACTTAAAAATAATGATATCAAATTTTGAGTGACGCTATTCTATTAATTATAATCTCCCTATATATTATTTATTTCATCTTTTTATTTTTTTATAATCACATGTGCAAAAATTATGTTCAATTTAAAAAAATGTATAAAAGTTTATTCATTGATGCTTTAACATTTACACCTCTCATAAATTCCAAGTATGAGTTTTAAAAGATATGATATCAAAATTTTAGTGACGCTTTGATGTGGCTTTAAACGATTTGTTTTAAAATTAAATTAAAATTATTTTTGTTTTGGCTAAAATATATTCACACATCTAAATAATAGTTTTAATTTTCCAATATACTTTAAATATGTCACTTTCACTGAATTTATATAATGCATTTAAATGTATTTATTTGAATAAATTGATTTATCCTTTGTCCAATGCTATTAAAAATTCAAAATAAGATTTACGTAAATAATTTTTTTGCCTCATAGTATCCATTTGAATACATTTCACTTAGTTTGGATACAATGACGCAAAAAAATTATTTACGTAAATCTTATTTTAAATTTTTAATAGCACTGGACAAAGGATAAATCGATTTATTCAAATAAATACATTTAAATGCATTATATAAATTCAGTGAAAGTGACATATTTAAAGTATATTGGAAAATTAAAACTATTATTTAGATGTGTGAATATATTTTAGCCAAAACAAAAATAATTTTAATTTAATTTTAAAACAAATCGTTTAAAGCCACATCAAAGCGTCACTAAAATTTTGATATCATATCTTTTAAAACTCATACTTGGAATTTATGAGAGGTGTAAATGTTAAAGCATCAATGAATAAACTTTTATACATTTTTTTAAATTGAACATAATTTTTGCACATGTGATTATAAAAAAATAAAAAGATGAAATAAATAATATATAGAGAGATTATAATTAATAGAATAGCGTCACTCAAAATTTGATATCATTATTTTTAAGTTCATTATTTAAAATTCTTAGAGCATAAGATAGAGCATGCTGCGTCACAAACTTTTAACCCGTTAAGGGTTTTTGTATTGATATCATTACTTTTTTGAGGTTATTGAAAAAATAAATAAAACAATAAACACACACACAGACACAAAAATTAAAGACCAATACAAAGAATTCATAGTCAGGATTTCCATTCACCTTCAATCTCTCCCCCCTCCCTTCCCGCAAAAAAGGATGACCATACTTCAATTTTAAAGAGCACCGTGCAATGAGATTTTTATAAGAACTCTTTGGTAAGATATGGAAGTAATGTACAACATGCATGTTTAGAGGGTATTTCTGTTGGTTTGTTTCAGAGATATAAAAAGCTATGTTAAATTTTACTAGTATATAAAAATTTACTTTGTTAAGAAAAAAATATTACTCTTTATACATATATATATAACAATCATCGCTCACTTATAAAAGTAATTACATACATTTATATTAAATCCAAAACTACAAATTTCTGCTTCTCCCTTTTCTCATTCCTAGTGCAAAAAAATTAAACATTCTTTAATTTTATATAAAATAATCTTTCACCATCCCTATTTAAAATTCTTTATTAACAATAATAATAAATCATATAAAATAATCCCCTGAGCTCCGAAGATTCCACTTCTGCTTTTGCACCCACCTCTCCAGCTTACCTAAATAATAAAATCTTTCAAAAATTAGTTTGAAAAAAAAAAAAAAAAAAATCTGCAACATTTGTTGCTCACTAACATAAATAAATAAATAAGCACTAACTTCCCTAATGTACAGTCATGGAAAAACAAAAAAGTAAACACCCCCTACTAACTCCTCAACAAATTACCGTAGAAGAAAGTTACTGGTACCGAACGATTGGAAATAAAGTCTACTTTTAAATGATGTATATAAAATTTGCTTAAGGGGTCATCTACATATTAAAACGAACCATAACTTTGTTTTTTTTCAATAGCACTACACAATTCTTATAGCATAAATGAATTCTACACCATTTAATTAGCCTAAAAACAAATTTCTATGCAATTCGTACCATAAGTTTCCGAGAAATTAATTATTTTAAAACAAACGTATTTTAAGGCTGTATCCAAATTGAAGTTCGGTACTCGATTGTTAACCGTGAGAGCCCCCCTTCTTGATCAAGGCACCATAAGCATCACTCAAGCAGTCAATGAAGTCTGCTAAATTACAGGACAGCGTAAGACATTTCAAAATATCTAGTCACTTCTATCATAGACGGCCCCTTAAACCATCATTTTGCCGTTTTTTAAGCATAATTTGAAAACTAATTGGAAGAAAAATGTGAAATTTTAGATTTCCATAAAGCAGGACTTAATAAATCTAAATCCATCAAAAAAATTGTAGGTTACAATTCATAATTTTTTCGAATATTAATTTCATAATTCATATCATAAAATTATAAAAACTGCAAATTCAACGTATTTATGTTTGGGTATATTAGTATTACTGCTACACAAAAAAATAGCACATTAGGAGCATAATTTCAGGAGATATGAATAAAAATATGAAAATGTAATTTAACATTAGAAGCACTAAATTTTGAATGTTAATAATTCAAAAACTTATAATTCAAATGACTTGAAATTTGGTGCCTAGGCATAGTTTGAACCGAAGATTTGAAATATCTCGTTAAAATTGGGTATTGCCATTGAAAAAAATGAAGTTTGGATTTGTTTTAATATGTAGATGGCCCCCTAAACAAATTTTATATACATCATTTAAAAGTAGACTTTATTTCCAATCGTTCGGTACCAATAACTTTCGTCTACGATAATAATTTGTTAAGGAGTTAGTAGAGGGTGTTTACTTTTTTTTTTCCACGACTGTACATTTCACCTCTTCTCCTCCCCCCTACTCCCCAGCATTAAAAAAATTTAAATCTTTATTTTTATACAGAAAATTCTTCTATATAAACCACCCTCCTATTCCTCAAAATTATCACTTTCCCACTCCAGCCTACAGATTTCAACCTTTAAAGCTTTTTAGAAAAACGGATCTGCAAAGTCTGTTGCTTAATAATAAAATATGTAATCATGTACACTTTTAATTATTTTTCTCACAATCAAGTGATGTCATGATAATAGTTGTTCTGAGCGAATATTGTGTTGGCTGGGCTGTCGTACAGATAGCTCAAAAGAGTACTGGCAATTAAAGCCAAGGGTTATTAAAGTTCACTGTAATTCAAGATGTTTAACCCCTTCGTGACAAGAGCCCTTTGGTTAATTTTTAACCTTTTACTACAGGTTTTTAAAAACACAAAATTTTCTGTAATTGAATCACAGAAATGCTCCGATTAAAGAAGGTAAACTTTACAATTAAAAATAAGTGGTGAGAATAATGAAGGATTCTGAACACCTAGTGGCCAAGTATACCAGTCACTCATCCCCAAGGGCTTAAAGATGCTTTTTTGCTATTATAACCTTTAGGATTTACATTATAAAAAATTCTTAATCACTTCTGAGGTAAATAAAGTCAGTGGAAAAAAATCAAGATGGCAATGTTTTGATTGGCAAATTCTAAGCTGAGTAATTTGTGCTACAGAATGAAAAAAATATAAAGTTGTAATAATGTCCTCTTACAGATACTAAATCTTTAAGGTTTTTGATGTGTGAACTACATATGAATACAGTAGAAGATCTTTATAATGCACACCTTGGTATGAGAAGTTGTGCGTATTATAGAATTTTGCATTGTATAGATCATATTTCATACATCATTAAATTTACTTCGTATACATGCTTTGAATTAAATTCCTTGGAACCAGAAATTGTGCAAATTATAACATTTTACATAATAGGTATAGATCACACACTATTAAATTACCTTAAAGCATGATCCAAATATGCCTGGGCAAAATAATTATAAACAGTGGTAGCTCGTTACTGACAGTTTTGGGGACACTAAATGCATTGTTGGCAAATTTATTCCTTTTTCACCATTTTTAATAATAATGAAATCTTTGCCTTATTTTTGGCAGAACTTTCTTCCATTAAATAAGGCAAAAATTTAGTAAAAAAAAAAACTTTTGGAAGGCATGCAGTTTAGTGCTGCAAGAAAAACCTGTCATGAGCTACTACTGATTATAACACCCATTTACAAAAAAAAATTTAATATAATAACAATGTTTTCATTACTCCAAAATAGTGTGTTAAAGACGATAATGCATCAAATTTAGTGTTCCAAGAAATAGCAATATTTGTGAAATGCATGTGCTTCTTAACTGCAAAATTCATTGCTTACATATGAGAAATACATTACATTTTTGCATTAAAATGTTTTAGTGGCAGGCTTTTGTGATTGAACAAGAACTGCTTGCAGAGTTGCTTTTAATGATTTTAGAATATAAAATTATGGCTCTTAAACTACTATTAATCCAATACAGTAATAGGGATAAAAAAATAATTAAATAGTTCATTTAAAAAAATTATTTGTATTTTCATCAGGTATACCGATTATTACTACCATATGTTATATGTAACATATTTATTAGAAAAGTTACAACTATTTTGATGAAGTTTTGGATCCCCCCCTCCCTGACATACTGTCAAATTTCGCGAGAGTTTTTCTTCTTGTGATGTTCTTCCCCCGACTGAGAATGGAGCAGGTTTTTTATAATCTACAGATTAATTTTGTTTTTCTTTTATTGCTACTTTTTTATGTTAGTGTGGTGATCTATCAAATGCTATTGCACAACTAGGCGATAAACGCGCTACTCTGTAAAGCGTCGTTTGTTTACACGGAGCGAGTTTACTAGCTACAAGCTGGCGAATTCACTATTTGCTAATAAACTCGCCCCATGTAAACACGTTGGCTAGCGAACTATCTGGCAGCTCAGTGAGTGTGAAAAAAGTTGAAAGCTCGGCTACTTTTCTCGCTACTCGCTGGCGTGTTAGCTATCTGGCTAGTAAACTCGCTGCGAGTATTCGATGGTTTGGGGTTCTGTAAATGTAAACAATGTCGACTGAAGTAGTTCGTGTCGGCGTGAATGAACAAAATATATTTTTCGAATAAACTTAATTAGGATACCAATAATTAAAATATTTTTGAGAATTATTCATTGTTTGAAATAACTACCGTAATTATCACAAGGTGAATATTTTAATTATTTTAGATAGATAGTTGAAAATACTAATGTCGGGGAATTACAGTTATCCAATTATTGAGACTGTACAGGGTTTAGAGGGCAATAATCGAAAAAAAAAGTTTTGGCGTATTAGTGAATAGATTCGTATATTTTCCACTATTTTTCTCAGTTAAACTACCTGAAAGTACTTTTAGTAATTAGTATTACAAATATGATAGGAATGATACTGGGGGTTGAATGTTTTAAATACTAAATAAAATAATTTCAAAATAAAACTGCAGAACTATGATGACGTTTGAGGCTACTGATCTGCAGATTTACTAGTTCAATTATTACCATAGATTTTATTAATATTACAATCATTTTTTGTGAGAGATGAATAAGTAAAAATGTTTAAGACAGAAAATAATAGATTTTTAACAACTTCCGTAACTTAATTTTTTTTTTATTTTTACGAATTTAATATTTCTAACTGAGCGAAAAAATGCCCAGGCCAGGAATCGAACACAGATCATTGGCTTACAGGGTTAATGCTCTACCGTTTAAGCTAACTGGGCCAACAACCGGTGAGCATATCTGCAAGCCAAGGATCTGTGTTCGATTCCCGGCCTGGGCATTTTTTCGCTCAGTTGGAAATATTCAATTCGTATGATAGCTTTAGCAATCAGTTTG
This sequence comes from Maratus speciosus, assembly GCA_963932465.1. Taxonomy (NCBI): domain Eukaryota; kingdom Metazoa; phylum Arthropoda; class Arachnida; order Araneae; family Salticidae; genus Maratus; species Maratus speciosus. The sequence continues at coordinate 246,855,339 of OZ010791.1, read as the reverse complement.
ATTGTGTTAAAATAATAGTTTACGGTAATTTCCCGCGTATCTGCTACGGCTTCGTTAAGTCTTTTCAGACCGGAAATTTTATTGAAAAAAAGAAGTCAAATAAGTGACAAGCAGAAGCAAGTCACATTTTATTTAAAATAAACTCTCGTAGGAAATTGAGTTATCCGAGGTGCGGCAGATGGACGCGAAATTACGCGCTTTAGTTTTTATTTAAATGGGGAGGTGCTGAGCCCTATGAGCCTCTCTTTTCCATATGCCCTTAAACAATATGCTTTACTTCCTGGTTTGTTTCATTGATTGGCAGATAAACTAAACAGGGCAGAGTTATAAAAAAAATTATGTGATTAAAATATTGAAAATTTTATTAACCACATGAAATTAATTAAAAGCAGCACTATTTATAAAATTTTGATGTTCCTATTAAACATCAGTGAAATTGCAGTTTTAGCAATGATTACATGGGTGTTCATTACTGAAAATAGACTAATTAAACGTTACAATAATGGACACGGGTCTTAAAACCTTAAAAATTAATGAAATTTTATAAATGATCATTAGAATATAAAATTCAAATTTCATCTTTTAATTTCGTATTGAAGTAATCTGTGTGTTTTATTTTTTATAACACAGGGTACTCTTGGTATACATTTAAAAACTCGGCAATATCATTTGCATTCCACTTCAATTTTCCAAGGACACACACACACACATTAAAAAAAAAAAAAAAAAAAAACAGACAGGAAAACTCGGCACTTAATATAAAAACAAACACTGTTTTCAGAAAAAACATAAAAGAAAGCCTTAGAACGCAGCAAGTGACGCAATAGCGAGTTGGCTACTGAGCGAGCAAACAAGTTCGTGTGTAAACGATCACTATCTCGCTAGCTGACTCGCTCACTACTTTTCTCGCCGGCTTGAAGCTAGTAAACTAGCTCCGTGTAAACGAGCCTTAAAGTGGCACGGCAACCCTCCAGTGTACAGGTGGAATTGATTGATAAAAAGAGTTTTTGTAGTCGGAATATGCGGAATGTTAAAGAATAGTGAATGGTTTAATGAAAGCAGAATAAAAACTTAATATTTAATTTAAGATGCGAGTCGGATTAATATATTAATTGAAATGGTTACTGGTTAATCACTTTATTAGTTTATATAAAGTCTAATTATCATGACAGCTACAATGCAGCTGCTAATGAAATTTTGTGAAACCAATCTTTTCTAAATAGTAACATGTTCTGAATTGTTCTTATTTACAATAATACTTCATTACCACAAATACCATATAAGGGAGCTGGCTACTTTTATATTTTTTAAAAGTAAATTATTTAAAGCTTTCTTTTAAGCATATAAACTTTAAAATTAAATAAAAACAAGTATCTTACTTTTGCAAAAAAGCTGTTTTATCTTATTTATCTATAAACTTTAATTACTAAATAAGGAAAAGTACCATGATGAAAATTTTTACTTTTAGGAGCTCAAAACAACCAGTCAGGATAAAATGGTTCATTTTGAGCTAATCGTGATAATTTAAGTATATAAAGTAGAATTTACTATCAGTCAAAAATATGTCCAAGACTGAAATCAGTCCTGAGACTGAAGGTCTTGCACCCATGGCTGTAATCAATTAGCCTAAAAGAAATGTTTCAGGGTTTTTTTTTTTTTTTTTTTTTTATTTTCTTCTGTTTTTCTTTTGTTACGGAGATAAACGGCAATATGAATTTTTTTCCCCTTTAGGTTTAATTTTATAAAAATAAAATACTACGATGCTTTAATTTTTGAAGCTGAAAAGAGTTATATAAAAAATAAATAAACGAAAGATACCCATATTTCGAAAAAGGTGTCAATTTTCGTTTATAATGTTATTAGAAACGATTCGCAAATGAATCATTTTATAAACGGAATTGGAAATCTTAAATTTGATTTCGTCATACCTTTTATTTAAATTGTGCGTTCTTTAAAAAGGCAAGATTTTGTTTAATTTCTTTAAAAGAAAACTCAAAACACAAAATTAAATTAGTAATCTATCTGTATTACACTCACATATCACAAGAAATACCTATGCCACACATGAATGTTATTTTGTAAGGTAAACAGTTATAAGTATTGTTGAAAATAAAAACAATTCAGAATATTATACTAATTAGAAAGGATCGGTTGCAAAGAATGCTGTTTGGATAATTAGAAATTGTACTCACTTTCTCCCCTTGGAATAATACCATTTCAAGATCTTTGATATTTCTATTTCTTCAGTCGCATATCGCGTAGTGATACATGGCGAAGTCTTATGGCGAACGCGATGAATTTTCATTTCGATACGAGAATTTTCGATAAATATCGAATTTCGATGCGAGAATTTTTTTAAAAATGTGAAATATTTTCTCCTTAAAAAATGTTTACTTAGTATAAATAACAATGAAATAAAGTACATATAATTATAAACTACTGCTCCATTTTAAAAAATCAGTCTAAGTATTTTAAAGCACATAATAAACTGTTTTTGTAGTTTAAAAAAAGATTCATTGCCAATATTCAGATTTTTAACTGTGACCTAAACCGCGCAAAACCGATGTGCAACGCTCTGTCTGCTAGCCCATAGAATAACATGTAATCCGCGATCCTAAGAAGTCCAATTTTTCATGCGGATTATACAAAAATTAAGAGTTTTCCTAGATACTAGGTTAGTCTTATCCACTTCATCAAAAACAGATTCATTTTACATATTAATGTTTTTAAAAAAATCTAGACCGTTTCGGAGGAAAAAAAAAGACAAACTTACACCATCGAAATTGCTTTCAAAATGGGTTTACAGATCTGAAAATGTACTGCACGTAGAATTGTAAAAAAATCAGAATAGGATTAGACAGCAGATATAAAGACTGTTTTAAAAAAATCAGAACAATAGGACCTATATTTGCTGAGTTATTAACAGGCGGCTTTTCACATTTTCTTTGATGTCGAGTTAGCTGTATATATGAGTTCCGCCTTCTACGATACGATACGATATGATTTTAGGCTTAAGGCTGCGTCACTCGGAATACTACTGTCATCCATGATAAATATATTACAGTTCATATATATGTAATAAATAAATAGTAACTATAATAAAAATAATGTAAAGGTTGGTTTTTTTTTTAATTGCGAAAATATTTGTATCAGCAAAGATCTTGAGAATGCCGCCATTTAAGTGATTATACATATGTCGATATGAATAAATGTATTTATATGCCTTTTAAGTATATTTTTTTTTCACTTTTAGCAATTTTTAGCTGAGTTTGGATGATTTTAAGTGATTTTCATACATAATTTTCTACACAGCTTTGTTAAACATGGAAAAACAATACACATATGAAGTCACCTTGTTCGTCAATATTTTGTTATATCAATATTAAAATACATTAAAGACAATTTAATAATTGAATAACCTACATAAGAAATTCACATACCTTCTGAAAATAAATTGCTTATTAATTTCGAGATCAAAGCTCATTGAAATAAGTAATATACACACATACAATATAGAAATAGATGAAAACTTTTTTTATTTTTCAGGGGGCATGAAAGGTCAACTCAACATCTACCGAAGCATTTGTGCCATTTATATAAAAATTCTAATTGAAATTACATCAAAATAAGAGAGAGTGCTGTCAAAGCAGAAATAACAGATCCCTTTCTTGATTTGTCAGTTCACCATGGAGCCAGTGAACTGAGAAATCAAGAAGTAGGAGGGGGAGGGGGGATTGTGCTGATTTTGATTTCACATGCTGTATTTTTTTTTTATTTCATTTGACGTACTAGTATCGGTCTTTCGCATACCAGTACTGGTACGTGTACCATATTTTGGGAATCCCTTATCCAGAGGATAAAAAGATTTAATAAATTGACTATAGAAATTAATTGCAAAATTCATGAAGTTCTCGAGCTTTTTACATTGTTTAGATTGAAAAGGGAAAAAAATTTCATTGTTAACAATCTGTGACAGAAATCACAATTTGATTTTTCTCAGTCTTTCCTCAATGAAAATATCGATTTAAAGCCTTTCCATATTTCTTGCATATATTATTTTTTATATTTTTATAGCTATCTTTTTTAAAAAATAGATAAGCTTTCATTTAAAGATAATGTTATCATTAGTGGAGGCCACTTGCTTTTCTGAAATTAATGCCATTATCTGTAAAGTAAATACTTTACAAGACAATATTTTCAAGCCACACAAAATAGAATAAGCTATTTTGTTGAATTTTTTGCTTTTTGCTAGGAAAATCCTATATTTTTTTGCTACATGCACCAAATGAAACCTTGTCAGGAAGTGGCTGACCTTTTGACATTAAAACAGGGCATTGTTACACTAAAAACTGGAATATGATGGGTTTCAAGGTCCTTGTGCATTGTCCAAGGTGAAACTGTTAGCAATCAATCAAGAGTATCTGTGAAACTGGTAGTCAGTTGGAGTGACTTTGTTCCATTATGTCTACAGATTTGTGAAATTGCACCATATGGAATGATGCAGAACTGCCACAGGTCTAACCATGGGACTTTTTGTAGACTTTGGAAAGAGATGACATGAAAAATACCATATTATGATTTGAGATGATCCGGGTAGGATCTGAGTGTGAGGGTGTCTATCTTCACATATTAATGTTAATAGTTTCCCCTTTCCCCCCTTTAAAATTATGCCTTTTCTAAATTCTTAACTTTAATTATCTGTCTGCATTTGGATTCTAATGCTCATTTCCTTTCATAAAATTAAGCAGTCAATACTCATTCTCTTTAATCTTTTAACCGCAGTGCACTGCATTTAAAAGAATAGCAATAATATCCTTTTCCGCCTAACGTCTTTCAGATTTCATTCTAGTGCCTTTTTTTATGCTGTGCAGAAATTAGTCAGACACTTTACACTGTTAGCGGTCGTTACTCCAGATGCAATATATTAGTCATTTCATTATTGGTACTCTGTCTTTAATTTATTTTATTAACGTTTGTTTTTCGGTATTTCAGTCCCATGAGACTTTTGACAACCCCTGTAGAATGTTGTCTTGTGGTTTCGGCTCCCATAAATTCTACGCATATCATTTGGAGGTAAATAATTCATATTACCCTTTTGACGCCTTCCATTGAGTTATAATTAACGAATCTGACCTCATGCCTTCACTCAATGTATTCTTGCCGTATACCGTACGTAATTGGCACAAATGTATATGTAGTCCTGCCAATACTCGATCATTTGGAGAAAATGTAATTTTCACCACTCCTCTCTTGACTGTTGTACTTACAACATAAAAATGTAAAAACTATGCTCTTCTCTCCAGCATCGGCACTAGCCGAATAATCTCGTCTGTGTTAGAAAGAATTCCGATGTGCAATAAAGACCTTCAAATATTCTACCACTGATTTCACTTAATTCAACAGCCTCCTGTCATTTATTCAAATTATTAACATTTGATTTACAATGTTTCTGGAATATCATCAAAAATAACCATCCTGCACAAGAAATCGTCTTCATACTGAGAACAATTCTTGAAAGAGTAGCTAGCAATAATGATTCTGAGTGAAGAGATTTTGTCTCTACTCTGAGCAGTGTCTCCTTGTTAGTTTTTGTAATAATTTTTTCTAATATGTCTTAAATTTCCGTTTGTTGTAATGAAGAACCATTAGTTGCTAAACATAGCTATGTCTCTCTGAAACAAGGTAGCAATTTCCTTGTCCTTTTACATGAACTGTGGTATGCTATGCTACAATATATTCCTGCATTCTCATTTATAAAGCTGAGAGAGTTTACTAAGAGTGCATCAGAGTAACATAATTTTTTCTGATTGTTGTTTTAACAATTTTTGTGCACTAATGCACAGAGTTCCATTATTGTGATCTCCATGTTTTATTTGACCGGAAGGTCCCTATGATTAACAGGAGAAAAGCAGAGTGGTTCTACTAGTCATTTATATATTGAAATATTTTAATATTAAACATAGTCATATCTTTTATTGCTTCAAGGTTTTTCTTGCAAAAAATAGAATGAGAATGAATGATACTTTTTCAAAAAAAATTGTCATATAAGCAACAACAAAAAAAAAAGTGCTAGTAAATATGGTAATTTCTTGATTAGAATAACTATATTATATGACGTTTCTTGAATGTTCTTATAAGCATTCATCTGTTTCGCCATAAGTTTTTATATTTTGTACAGTGCCAATAATTTGAAAAAACATATCATGTTATCATTTATATATATGTTACGCTATCGTACGTAGCACAGAAATCGCGATTATTTGTTAATTGTTTAATGTCAACACTGGAATGAAATGCATCTCATTGGTTATTGCACAGCATTTAATGCATTTCCATACCTATAAGGGGAGTTACCATAGGGGGACCCTGTTCTGTCGCCTACTTGGTGATATTTCTAATATTTCTTAAATTCCCATAGACTTCCATTGTAAACCAATAGGGTTTACTTGCTTACAGAAAATCACCAAATTGTGATATTTTAATGCACCAAAAACTAATATTAGCTTAAGGGATTATATTAATTATATTTAAGGTAGTCCAAGTAAATTAAATTATGAATAAAAGATATAGCATGATAATAGCATGATACAATGCTTAGTATGCTTTCCCAAACATAAATCTGCTCTAGAACTCTCAGTAATGTCCAGAACAATTAAAAATGTGTTAAAAAGTGCCCAATGCTTGAATTATGCTAAATTAAAAGCCAACCTAAAACTACAAAAAGCATCACATTCATGCAAGACTAAAATCTGCATTTCCCAATGTCTTAAAATTTAATTTATGTTGCAAATTGGTTTTTACTAATGAAAAAATATTCATCCTTGATGGTAAGAATGATTTAAGATACAATGTATGGCAAACGTGACCGGTCACTTGTGATTTTAGACATTTTGTTAAATATCTAGAAAAATACATAAGGAATAACCTGAAACTGCAGGTGTGTAAACAGTATAGTATAGGTCATATATTTCCGCTAAGATTTTTTTCCCGAAACCCTATAGGGGACGTCAACAAATTGAAAAAGAACGAATATCTTTTGGATAATCCTGTAAAAACTAATGTAGCAAAAGCATTCAAACTCTAGATTATTAATAAGTGGCATATTGTAATATACTGTGTTCATTTTTATGAGGATAGCATGTATACTCGTAGAGAAATTAAGGTTTTTATAAAAACAGTCCCAAATTTCGCCCAGTTTTTTGCTTGAAATTTTCAGAGTTCTTAATATTAAAAAAAAGTTCTTTTCAGAAAATATGACAAACAACATTATACACAATACTCTGCAATCAGAATTAAAAAATAATAAAAATTGGATGAAAAATGAGCAGGTTTACTAAAAAAATGTTTCACTGCGCATGCGCGGAAGCAATCAAAATATAATATGCATAATGTATTTGCTAAGTATATAGATAAACTTTTGTGAAAGTCTCAAAATCATAGCTTGAAAATTCTGAAAACGATGAGGGGTTGTATCAAATATCTGTTGATTAGTGCCAAGATAGTGTACACAATATTGCACGTACTACTATATTTGGATACAACCTCTCATCTTTTTGCTTACTTTTGGGAACAACAGATTTCAAGCTTATTCTATCGGCAATAATTTTCAAGTTATGATTTTGAAACTTTCACAAAAGTTGATCTATATACTTAGCTAATACATTATGCATATTGCAGAATTAAAATTAATTAATAGTATAGGTTTCTATTAATTCTATGCATAATGTATTTGTTTTGATTGCATTCGCGCAGTGAAATATTTTTTAGTAAACCTGCTCATTTTTCATCCAATTTTTATTATTTTTTAATTCTGATTGCAGAATATTATGTACAATGTTGTTTGTCATATTTTCTGAAAATAACTTTTTTTTATATTACGAACTTTGCAAATTATAAGCAAAAAACTTGGAGAAATTCGGGACTGTTTTTATAAAAACCTTAATTTCTGTATGAGTATACATGTTATCCTCATGAAAATGAATACAGTGTATTACAATAAGCCACTTATTAATAATCTCGAGTTTGGACGCTTTTGCTACATTAGTTTTTACAAGGTAATCTAAAAGATATTCGTTCTTTTTCAATTTGTTGACGGTCCCCTATGGGGTTTCGGGAAAAAATCTTTGCGGAAATATATGACCTATACTATACTGTTTACACACCTGCAGTTTCAGGTTAATTCCTCATGTATATTTCTAGATATTTAACAAAACGTCTAAAACTGCAAGTGACCGGTCACCTTTGGCCATGTAGTGTATTACTGGCATGATTTACCAAGTGAGCCATATCCGCTTTCAAAACGTGTACAAGGTGGTGGCTCAGTCATGATTTAGCCAGGCTTTTATGCAAAAGAAAAAACGTCTGATGTGGTAATAAAAAAATTTTCTTCTATCTCATACATGTTAATACTTCCTGAAAAATGCAGCATATTAACGCCACCGGTTAGCTGGTTTAAACCAAAATCTAATCATCAACAACTTATGTCAACTTCTAACTGAATCTTAAGTATGATGAAAATCTGTGTGTTAGTTTTTGAGATAGAGCTATTGCGGAAATCAAAAAAAATCTGCATAGCAGCGCCACCTGTTAGACGATTTATACCAAAATCTAATTAGGACCAATTTATACCACTGACTAACTGAATCTGAATCTTGATGAAAATTCATGCATTAGTTCTTGAGATAAAGCAATTACGAAAATCGTGAAAAAGGCAGCATAGCAGCGCTACCTATGGGGCGATTTACACCAAAAACTGAACAGCATTAACTTATATCAGGGACTAACTGAATCTGAAGTTTGATGAAAATTCGTGCATTAGTTCTTGAGATAGAGCTATTGTAATAATCATTAGTAATGCAGCATAGCAGCGCCACTTGTTCGGCGATTTTCCCCAAAAAGTAATCAGCACCAAATTATATCAAGGACTAACTGAATTCTGAAGTTTTATGAAAATCCGCGCTGTAGTTCTTGAGATATAGATATTGCGGAAATCGTTAAAAATGCAGCATGGCAGCGCCACCTGTTGGGCTATTTACACCAAAAAGTAATCGGCGCCAGTTTATATCAAAGTCTAACTGAATCTAAAATTTTGTGAAATTCCGTGCATTAGTTCTTGAGATAGAGCGCCCACAAAATTTTTGTCACATACAGACAGCCATTGTCTAAAAACCATCAAATCGTGTTCAGCATCTTCTAAAACGTAAAATTCCGTCGAAATTTTTCACGAATCCAATACTTTCTTGTAAAGATAGAAGAAAGTAACAAGTTTGGTTTTCACCGAGACAAAGATGAACTCCTTTGACTGTCATGGTATTCTTGGTAATAATTTTGTTCCAATCCAATTAAAGATGAACTTATGGATTAGAATTTGGTATTGCTTCAAGATTTAGATACGCTTCTATTCGCAAGTCTGTGTCAACTTCAGATTGGTTATCTGCAAACAACATCAAAACTTTAGCCATTCCATCTAAAAGTCCTGACATAAATCCTAAAGAAAACATGTGGGGAATCTTGGTTTTCATGTTTATGACAATAGAAAGCAGTTAGATTTGATTGTTGAACTGAAAGCAGTTATTTTAGAAATATGGAAACAAATAAAGATTTCCACTTGTAAAAACCTGTCCAAATCCTTCTCAAAGTGTCTTTTGGAAGTCATCAGCATTAGTAGTATACAGAGGTCTACGTGCGGCGGAAGTGATGTCATAGGAGGCGTGGCAGCTGTCAATCAAAAGGGGGGGTGGAACCAGAAGTGGGGGTGGGTCACGTACCTGGATCGTATAGGAGGACGAGGATTTTAGGTTGAGTTGTTTTTTTTGCTGAATGTTGAGTTGTTTTTGCTGAATATGCTAGGGGAGGGGGAAAGGGGGTCACGTGGCTGGATCGTATAGGAGGACAAGGATTTTAGGTTGAGTTGCTTTTTTTGCTGGATGTTGAGTTGTTTTTTGCTCGATATTTTGAGGGGGGTGTCACGTGACTGGATCGTATAGGAGTACAAAGAACATGTCCGAACATGAACTGCAACATGATGGGTAAATTTTCGTCTGTAGAAGGCACGGGTAGTTTTTTAGGAGGGGAAGGAAGCGGGGTATGCCAATGTTTACGAGCTAGAGGAAAGGGTGTGAATTTGAGTTTCGGTTTCTGAAAGTATGACGCAATCAGTGGATTTCAATTTAATTTCATGGAAATTATTTTTTATTTAAATGAACTTACTTTTAATTTAACTAGTTATAAGTGAGTTTATTTTTTATTTCAATTTTAACGAATTTAACTTTTAATGGATGATTAGTTCAGAATTTTTAATTGGTTTCAAAGCTATTTTTATTTTTAATTGATTATTTTTTTTTAATTGGGAACCTTTTTACTGAATGCATTATTTTCATAATGACGTAATCGGTGATTCGAATTTATTTAATTGCATGAATTAATTAAAATTAAAAAAAAATTTAAGCTGATTATTTTTAAATTGATTTTAAGCTTTTTGAATTGAATTTTATCTGAAGTTTTTTAATTAGAACATTTAAGAAATTATTTTTTAGAATTAGGAAACTAGTACAAAAGCTTAACCCAAGGATTCGAATCCGCATACTCTTGGCCAGTAGATGAACGCGTTTTCCAGCCAGGTTACACTTGTCTTGCTTTTGGAATCTATTCTATTCTTTAAGAAATACCTGCCTGTCAGGTTGGAGGGGGAAAAACGGGAAGCACGGGCATTTTTGAACAACACTTCAGCGATAGTTTTGAGAATAAATATATTTACAAAGACTTATTTGGGCTTTCTGGATAATTTTTTAGACGAATGACTTTAATTTATTTACTAGTTTTTGAGCGCAAGCATGACTTAAGTTGGCTCTAGATTTGAACATTGTGACTTTTATCGGCATTTAAAATTTTCAAAGGAATAGTTTGTACTACCTTTAATATACTCATTTTCTTGTTATAAAATAAGACTTTTTCAACTCTTTTTTAATGTTTAATCTTTGGCACTATTAATCCGTATTGCTTCATTTTGAAAGTCGGAACATACTTTATATTTTTTACTAAATGTATAAAATATTTTTTTATTTTACTGAACGTAAGAATATATATTTTTCATATTCTGCTAACGATAAATAATTTTATTTCCTGAACATATATAATACTCTTTTATTTTACTGAACATAAGAATATATATTTTTCATACTCTGATACGATAAAAAATTTTCTTTCCTGAACATTTATAACTCTTTCATTTTTCTGAACTAAGAAATATCTTTTCTTTGATATTCTGATTGCATATATATAATTTTTTTTTTCTGATCCAATCAATATTTTTAAAACATTACATTATTTTCAATTTATCGATCAAGTGATCATTTTTTCAATTTTCTGAACATAAAACTATCTTTTCCATTTTACAGAAGATGAAAGCATTTTATTTTTGAATATAAAAATACATTTTTCTACACACTGAAATACATTATTCCATAGAAGTATCTTTTTCTGATATTCTGATTGCACTTATATTTTTCATTTTACTGAACAAAGAAATATCTTTTCGTGACATTTATTGCTTACACACTAATCCTATAAATATTTTTAATTTCCTGAAGATATCTTTTTCATTTTATTAAGTCTATAAATAATTCTTTCCTATTTTCAGTACTTAAAAATGCTTTTTAAAACATTTTATTAAACCTATAAATAATTCTTTTCTATTTTCTGTACTTAAAAATGCTTTTTAAAATAAAGATAATATTTTTTCCTCCATGAATATATATTTTTTAATTTTACTGTTTTTAGAAATATTCTGATAGTATACATATTTTTTTAATTTCCTTAACATAAACATTTTTTTTCTTCCTTTAAAAAGTATATCGCTATTTATCTTGATTAAAAAATGAAACAAATGAAAATTATATAATTTGTTACGCGTAAAAATTGTATTTGTAAAACTTATAATCCCTAAAAATTTGATTAAAGACACGTCTTTTTTCTAAAATCGATCTTTTTTTCCCCTCACAAAATGACAAACCAAAATATACTTTCAATACGTATTATTACTACGTACATATTAAAGGTTTTTTTGTTTTTGTATTTCTAATAAAACAGAATTTACTTTTAATACGGACTTACGATTTTTCTTAAATTTTTGACAAACGAAATATACTTTGAATTTTTACTGAAACTCATTTTTAACTTATTCCTTAATGTTGAATCAATTTATATCTTGTATATTTTGAATTGAATTATTTTCAATTTAGTAATACTTTTGTATCTGATCTGTTACAAATTTTAAGAAATAAAAATTATCCACTTCGTCCTCTCAAAGCAGTCTTTGTTTCTTTTCAGTGCGTATTTTCTTCAATTAAAGTTTATGTGTTTGAAAAACCGGAATATATTCTACAGTTTTGATTAAACATCAGCCTAAATACTAAACTAAATTCTTAAGACTAAATTTATTAATTTTTTCGTGTACTCGAAATCTGAAATACTAAAGAACGAAATAACTGACAATTTTTTAGAACAAAGTATAGCTTATTTTTAAGCAAACACTTTTAAAATAATTTAATATACTATACACAGTTAGCTCAGGAATTTACCAGACAGTTAGTATATTCAAGTTGGCTTATACCATACACCTATTGATTTTCATACTTTTCTCGACTTATTTATAGATTCTTGCTTTCAGCACTTTTTTCTTGATTAATATGTAATGGATAATTGTTCAGTAATTTTTATCCTTTAGTATAATTATTTTAATTAACTAGTCATCTTGCTTAAGTTAAAAAACTTTTCTTTAAAAAATAATAATGAGTTTTTAGTCTTCAGAAAATGCAAATAGAAATATATTTTTTTATACTTCGATACTTTTAATATTTTTTTCCTAATCACAAAATTTTTTTCCTAGAAAAATATCTTTTTCCTAAACGAAAAACTTTTTTCCTAAACGTAAACTTTTTCCAAACACACAACTTTTTTCACTGAACTGAAAACATTTTTCCCAAACACAAAACTTTTCTACTGAACTGAAAACATTTTCTCCAAACACAAAACTTTTCTACTGAACTTTAAACTTTTTTCCTAAACACAAATCTCTTTTACTGTACTTCATACTTTTTTCCTAAACATAAAACTTTTTTCCTAAGCTTAAAACATTTTTTCCTACTCAAAACATTTTTTCCTAAACATAAAAATTTTTCCCAAACAAAAAACATTTTTTCCTGTACATAAACTTTTTCCCAATCACAAAACATTTTTCCCTAAACATAAAAAATCTTCCCAAATACAAAACATTTTTTCCTAAACATAAATCTTTTTTACAGTTCGTTATACTTTTTTCCTAAAGATAAAACTTTTTTCCTACTCAAAACATTTTAACCTAAACTTAAAACTTTTTCCCCTAAACACAAGACTTTTTTACCTAAACATAATTTTTTTTTTCTCACCGAATGAAATTACAATTAGATTTTCAAAAATTTAGATACAGAAACAGGAATTCACCATACTGTTACTATACTCTAATTGACTTTTTACCATATGCCAGTTGATTTTCGTACACCTTTCTCGAATTATTTATGGATTTTTGTTTTTCCAATTTTTTTTTCTGATTAACATGTAATGGATAATTATTTTTAGTAATGTTCATGCTTTAGTATCACTATTTTAATTAACTAGCCATCTTGCTTAAGTTTTTATACAGGTAAATTAACTACACACTTCATCGAAAACCCATATTTTGTATTTGTTCTTAACGTATTTTGTTACATTATTCAGATTTTTTTTTTTTTTTTTTTTTTTTGTGAAATTTTATGCATACCTCTAATTTTACGAAAGTATAAAATTTTCTATACATTAATATTAAGTTTTTTAGTTTTATTATTATTACAGGTATATAATCTTAAATTTTTATAATTTACATATAGTTTCTGTGTGAATATAATAATATTAGGGAAACATTTAGAGAGCCTATAGGTTTTCGTTTTGGTTCTTTAATTTCGTTTTAGTACATTTTACAATAAGTCTAAGATTACCTAGCTTACATAACAGTATCTTATACATACTATTTTTTACTTTTAGGAAAATCTTAGTTATTTCTTTTATAATTTTACACGATATAATTGATTTTACATATTTCTCAAACTATTGAGAAAAATTTTTATATGAACTTCAGTATAACATTTATACTTTATGTGCAGCATATTTGAATATAACCTTTAATTCCAAGTAATAATTTTTATAAAAAAAAAATTCTACATTATGTATTTGTCTTATAACATGGAATTTATAACACTTAGATACTTTTAGAGAACATTTCAACATTATATAGCTTATACTTCTGTTTTTCAAAAAATCCCTGCCGGCTCGGGCCTACAGGCAGAGGTAGATTTCGAAGTTAAGTACTAAATTCACCAACAAAACTTAAATCAAGATTAAAGATAAACCCAGTTCCTTCGCTAAGAATGAGCTCTAGGGAGCTAAACATTTTGTGAAAATTCTAATATACACACACGCATGTATGTGGAATAGGTTTAAAAATGGCTAAATCAAATTCAGAGAACCTCAAAGTGTTAAAATATGTATACTCGGGTTTTTATCATGTTTTAATACGTTTCTTCAAACTCAATGACGTTACATATTGACCTACTGTGGTCCATTATATTTTCAATATGACGCAATATTTTGTTGTTTTTTTTTAATTCGTCAAACTATTTATTTCATTTTGAATTTTCATGCAGAAATCTTGCTCTAGAAAACTTATGACGTAATATTCAATTTGTTTTCAATTCGTCAAACTGTTTATCTAATTTAATTTTTCACGTGAAAACATTGCATTAGATAAGCAATTGTTGTGGTGAGAATTTTATTGCTTTTTTTTAATTGTTGGCAACAGCTATAGCGAAAAATATTTATTTTTTCCTGCCATTGTTGTGTAAAAGCTGGTTTTATCAGAATCATGTTAAGACGGTATTCAAATTAATATTTGGAAATTTTTCCAGAGAGAAACATTCGCCTTGAATACAATATTTCAAATGAAAATCAAATTTCAAATTATTTTTGCTTAAAAGGCGCAAAGACCAACTTAGTGAAAAATATTCCATGCCGGGAATCGAACCCGGGTCATCAGTATAGCGCACTGACGTTCTACCGCTAAACCACATGGAACGATACCCAGCCTGGAACTTCTCACTATTACAAGTTGGCAAGGCTACAAACGCAGCACAAGATGGAATATTTTTCCGTGAGCCACCAACATGGGGCAAACACAGACACTTAATTAAATCCAGCATCGATGAATCTATATTAATATTTGGAAATTTTTCCAGAGAGAAACATTCGCCTTGAATACAATATTTCAAATGAAAATCAAATTTCAAATTATTTTTGCTTAAAAGGCGCAAAGACCAACTTAGTGAAAAATATTCCATGCCGGGAATCGAACCCGGGTCATCAGTATAGCGCACTGACGTTCTACCGCTAAACCACATGGAACGATACCCAGCCTGGAACTTCTCACTATTACAAGTTGGCAAGGCTACAAACGCAGCACAAGATGGAATATTTTTCCGTGAGCCACCAACATGGGGCAAACACAGACACTTAATTAAATCCAGCATCGATGAATCTATATTAATATTTGGAAATTTTTCCAGAGAGAAACATTCGCCTTGAATACAATATTTCAAATGAAAATCAAATTTCAAATTATTTTTGCTTAAAAGGCGCAAAGACCAACTTAGTGAAAAATATTCCATGCCGGGAATCGAACCCGGGTCATCAGTATAGCGCACTGACGTTCTACCGCTAAACCACATGGAACGATACCCAGCCTGGAACTTCTCACTATTACAAGTTGGCAAGGCTACAAACGCAGCACAAGATGGAATATTTTTCCGTGAGCCACCAACATGGGGCAAACACAGACACTTAATTAAATCCAGCATCGATGAATCTATATTAATATTTGGAAATTTTTCCAGAGAGAAACATTCGCCTTGAATACAATATTTCAAATGAAAATCAAATTTCAAATTATTTTTGCTTAAAAGGCGCAAAGACCAACTTAGTGAAAAATATTCCATGCCGGGAATCGAACCCGGGTCATCAGTATAGCGCACTGACGTTCTACCGCTAAACCACATGGAACGATACCCAGCCTGGAACTTCTCACTATTACAAGTTGGCAAGGCTACAAACGCAGCACAAGATGGAATATTTATTATTGGAATTTAATTAAGTGTCTGTGTTTGCCCCATGTTGGTGGCTCACGGAAAAATATTCCATCTTGTGCTGCGTTTGTAGCCTTGCCAACTTGTAATAGTGAGAAGTTCCAGGCTGGGTATCGTTCCATGTGGTTTAGCGGTAGAACGTCAGTGCGCTATACTGATGACCCGGGTTCGATTCCCGGCATGGAATATTTTTCACTAAGTTGGTCTTTACGCCTTTTAAGCAAAAATAATTTGAAATTTGATTTTCATTTGAAATATTGTATTCAAGGCGAATGTTTCTCTCTGGAAAAATTTCCAAATATTAATATAGATTCATCGATGCTGGATTTAATTAAGTGTCTGTGTTTGCCCCATGTGGTGGCTCACGGAAAAATATTCCATCTTGTGCTGCGTTTGTAGCCTTGCCAACTTGTAATAGTGAGAAGTTCCAGGCTGGGTATCGTTCCATGTGGTTTAGCGGTAGAACGTCAGTGCGCTATACTGATGACACGGGTTCGATTCCCGGCATGGAATATTTTTCACTAAGTTGGTCTTTGCGCCTTTTAAGCAAAAATAATTTGAAATTTGATTTTCATTTGAAATACGGTATTCAAAATTTTAAACCTTCCCCATTCCCATTCCCTTGGACCGATTTTGCTCATTTTCAATCCCCGCCGAGAAATTAGCCATCTTAAAGTTGCTGGCGAGTTTGAAGACGTTCCGTGCATAATTGCGACTTTTATCGTGCGGACAAAATTTAGTACATACATACATATATATATATATATATATATTATTTTATTTTTAATTTTTCTAAAAGTTTTTTTCTTTTTTGTAAAAGATATTTTTTTGTCATTTTTTCTTAAATACTTTTTTCTGTAAATATATTTTTGGTAAATATATATTTTTATGTAATTTTTTTCGCAAAAGTTTTTTCTTTTGCAAATTTTTTATCCATTTATTCATGTAATTTTTTAATTAAATTTTTATTATAAATTTTTTGTGTAAGAATTTTTCTCATGGATTTCTTTAAAGTTTTTTTTTTTTTTCATTTGGTGTCATTTAAATTTTTAAACTGTTTTTACGCGCTTTTGAAGTCTTCCTTGGTATTTAAGATTTCTATTTCATTCTTAAGTAATTTAATTGATATTTAGTGTTTTTTTCTTTTTTCACAGTATATTGTGTTAAGACTCAGACGCATGATTTAATTTTAAAACTTGGGATAGCAATACAGAAATTATATGATTTATGTACATTAGAGATATTTTAAAGATAGTGTTATGTCATGTGTTATGCAGAAAACAGCTTAGATAAGGACTAGTATGTTAAAGTAATATAACTTTGAAAATGGTGGGTTCGTAGATTTAATTATTTTCCGTTAGATAGTATAGTCAACTTAGTCTGTTTTTGCAATTAGTGGTTAAAGTAAAAATCAAAAGAAAGTAAAGTGTGTGTGTGTGAGTGAGTGAGTGAGAAGAAAATTTGCTGTTAATTTTTTTAGTTCAGATATTTTCCTATGAAACATTTCATTTCAATTAAAGCAACTAAATGAATAAAATTAATCTTAAAGTAGTGCATAAATATCTATTATGCGATAAAAGATAATTGCTACAGTACACAAAATATTGACACGTGATCTCGCGTATTTTGAAAAACAGAAGTATAAGCTATATAATGTTGAAATGTTCTCTAAAAGTATCTAAGTGTTATAAATTCCATGTTATAAGACAAATACATAATGTAGATATTTTTTTTTAATAAAAATTATTACTTGGAATTAAAGGTTATATTCAAACATGCTGCGCATAAAGTATAAATGTTAAATATCATACTGAAGTTCATATAAAAATTTTTCTCAATAGTTTGAGAAATATGTAAAATCAATTATATCGTGAAAAATTATAAAAGAAATAACTAAGATTTTCCTAAAAGTAAAAAATAGTATGTATAGGAATATTATGTTTAGGAAAAAAGTATGATGTACTGTAAAAAAGGTTTATGTTTAGGAAAAAATGTTTTGTGTTTGGGAAAAAGTTTATGTACAGGAAAAAATGTTTTTTGTTTGGGAAAAAATTTTATGTTTAGGAAAAAATGTTTTGAGTAGGAAAAAATGTTTTAAGTTTAGGAGAAAAGTTTTATGTTTAGGAAAAAAGTATGAAGTACAGTAAAAGAGATTTGTGTTTAGGAAAAAAGTTGTTAAAGTTCAGTAGAAAAGTTTTGAGTTTGGGAAAAATGTTTTCAGTTCAGTAGAAAAGTTTTGTGTTTGGGAAAAATGTTTTCAGTTCAGTGAAAAAAGTTGGGGTTTGGAAAAGTTTACGTTTAGGGAAAAAGTTTTTCGTTTAGGAAAAAAATTATTTGTGTTTAGGAAAAAGATATTTTTCTAGGAAAAAAGTTTTGTGATTAGTAAAAAAATATTAATAGTATCGAAGTATAAAAAAATATATTTCTATTTGCATTTTCTGAAGGCTAAAAACTCATTATTTTTTAAAGAAAAGTTTTTTAACTTAAGCAAGATGACTAGTTAATTAAAATAATTATACTAAAGGATAAAAATTACTGAACAATTATCCATTACATATTAATCAAGAAAAAAGTGCTGAAAGCAAGAATCCATAAATAAGTCGAGAAAAGTGTATGAAAATCAATAGGTGTATGGTAAAAGTCAACTTCAGTATACTAACTGTCTACTAAATTTCTGAGCTAACTGTGAATAGTATATTAAATTATTTTAAAAGTGTTTGCTTAAAAATAAGCTATACTTTGTTCTAAAAAATTGTCAGTTATTTCGTTCTTTAGTATTTCAGATTTCGAGTACACGAAAAAATTAATAAATTTAGTCTTAAGAATTTAGTTTAGTATTTAGGCTGGTGTTTAATCAAAACTGTAGAATATATTCCGGTTTCTCAAACACATAAACTTTAATTGAAGAAAATACGCACTGAAAAGAAACAAAGACTGCTTTGAGAGGACGAAGTGGATAATTTCTATTTCTTAAAATTTGTAACAGATCAGATACAAAAGTATTACTAAATTGAAAATGTTTTTTTCAATTCAAAATATACAAGATATAAATTTATTCAACATTAAAGAATAAGTTAAAAATGAGTTTCAGTAAAAATTCAAAGTATATTTCGTTTGTCAAAAGTTTAAGAAAAATCGTAAGTCCGTATTAAAAGTAAATTCCGTTTTATTAGAAAAAAAAAAAAAAAAACTTTAATATGTACGTAGTAATAATACGTATTGAAAGTATATTTTGGTTTGTCATTTTGTGAGGGGAAAAAAAGATCGATTTTAGAAAAAACACGTGTCTTTAATCAAATTTTTAGGGATTATAAGTTTTACAAATACAATTTTTACGCGTAACAAATTATATAATTTTCATTTGTTTCATTTTTTAATCAAGATAAATAGAGATATACTTTTTAAAGGAAGAAAAAAAAATGTTTATGTTAAGGAAATTAAAAAAATATGTATACTATCAGAATATTTCTAAAAACAGTAAAATTAAAAAATATATATTCATGGAGGAAAAAATATTATCTTTATTTTAAAAAGCATTTTTAAGTACAGAAAATAGAAAAGAATTATTTATAGGTTTAATAAAATGTTTTAAAAAGTATTTTTAAGTACTGAAAATAGGAAAGAATTATTTATAGGCTTAATAAAATGAAAAAGATATCTTCAGGAAATTAAAAATATTTATGGGATTAGTGTGTAAGCAATAAATGTCACGAAAAGATATTTCTTTGTTCAGTAAAATGAAAAATATAATTGCAATCAGAATATCAGAAAAAGATACTTCTATGGAATAATGTATTTCAGTGTGTAGAAAAAGATAGTTTTATGTTCAGAAAATTGAAAAAATGATCACTTGATCGATAAATTGAAAATAATGTAATGTTTTAAAAATATTGATTGGATCAGAAAAAAAAATTATATAAATGCAATCAGAATATCAAAGAAAAGATATTTCTTAGTTCGGAAAAATGAAAGAGTGTTATAAATGTTCAGGAAAGAAAATTTTTTTATCGTATCAGAATATGAAAAATATATATTCTTATGTTCAGTAAAATAAAAGAGTATTATATATGTTCAGGGAATAAAATTATTTATCGTTAGCAGAATATGAAAAATATATATTCTTACGTTCAGTAAAATAAAAAATATTTTATACGTTTAGTAAAAAATGTAAAGTATGTTCCGACTTTCAAAATGAAGCAATACGGATGGTTTGCCAAAGATTAAACATTAAAAAAGAGTTGAAAAAGTCTATTTTATAACAAGAAAATGAGTATATTAAAGGTAGTACAAACTATTCCTTTGAAAATTTTAAATACCGATAAAAGTCACAATGTTCAAATCTAGAGCCAACTTAAGTCATGCTTGCGCTCAAAAACTAGTAAATAAATTAAAGTCATTTGTCTAAAAAAGTATCCAGAAAGCCCAAATAAGTCTTTGTAAATATATTTATTCTCAAAACTATCGCTGAAGTGTTGTTCAAAAATGCCCGTGCTTCCCATTTTTTCCCCTCCAACCTGGCAGGCAGGTATTTCTTAAAGAATAGAATAGATTCCAAAAGCAAGACAAGTGTAACCTGGCTGGAAAACGCGTTCATCTACTGACCAAGAGTATGCGGGTTCGAATCCTTGTGTTAAGCTTTTGTACAAGTTTCCTAATTCTAAAAAATAATCAATTTCTTAAATGTTCTAATTAAAAAACTTCAGATAAAATTCAATTCAAAAAGCTTAAAATCAATTTAAAAATAATCAGCTTAAATTTTTTTAATTTTAATTAATTCATGGAATTGAATAAATTCGAATCGCCGATTACGTCATTATGAAAATAATGCATTCAGTAAAAAGGTTCCCAATTTAAAAAAAAATAAACAATTAAAAATAAAAATAGCTTTGAAACCAATTAAAAATTCTGAACTAATCATCCATTAAAAGTTAAATTCGTTTAAATTGAAATAAAAAATAAACTCACTTATAACTAGTTAAATTAAAAGTAAGTTCATTTAAATAAAAAATAAATTCCATGAAATTAAATTGAAATCCACTGACTGCGTCATACTTTCAGAAACCGAAACTCAAATTCACACCCTTTCCTGTAGCTCATAAACATTGGCATACCCCGCTTCCTTCCCCTCCTAAAAAACCACCCGTGCCTTCTACAGACGAAAATTTACCCATCATGTTACAGTTCATGTTCGGATACGCCCCCTTTTTGATTGACAGGCGGACACGCCCCTTCTTTGTACTCCTATACGATCCAGTCACGTGACACCCCCCCTCAAAATATCCAGCAAAAACAACTCAACCTAAAATCCTCGTCCTCCTATACGATCCAGTCACGTGACCCCCTTTCCGACCCCCCCTCCCCTCCCCTAGCCTATCCAGCAAAAAACCACTCAACCTCCATCTAAAAAAACCTCTCAACCTTCACCCCCGTCCTCCTATACGATCCCGTCACGTGACCCACCCCCACTTCCGTTCCACCCCCTTTTGATTGACAGCTGTCACGCCCCCTATGACGTCACTTTCGCCGCACGTAGACCTCTATATACTACTAGCGTTAAGGAGAAATAAACAAAGTACTGCAAATAAATGTACAAATCATGCAATACATGTGTAATTTAGATTTTAAATATACTGGTCCTAAAGTTTTTCCCACCAAATTGTGTTATCTAGAAATGAATTTTTGCTTATTTTTTTTAAATATAATATTATAACTTAAAACAAATAACAAAACTTGTATAGCTTTATGTATGTGTATAATCTTGCAATGATATTGTTTTTTCATTAAAGTAAGAGCTTTACTGCTTTTGTTGGTGGTCATAAACCTTTTGCCAGAACTGTATTGCAGAAATCATGAAAAACATAGCATAGCAGCGCCATCTGTTGGTTGATGTACAATCAAGTCTTATCAGCATCTAGTAAATGTCCTGTTCTAACAGAATATGAATTTTTATTAAATTCGATGTTTTAGTTCTTGAGATATAGCTATCGTGGAAATCACGAAGACCGCAGCATAGTAGTGTTGGGCAATATATACCCAAACTTAGTCAGTACCAATTTATGTTAAGGTCTAACTAAATCTAAAGTTTGATTAACTTCCATTTACTAGTTCATGAGTCACAGCGCCCACAAAATTTCTCTCACATACAGATAGACATTTTCGAAAAACAGTCAAATCGCGTTCAGGAACTTCTAAAACGTATAAAACAGGAATTTGAAATTTTTATGAATCTAATACTTTCTTGTATAGATAGAATAAAGGTAAGAAATATATGCATGAAAATTTCTGCATTAATGAAATTTGCGGATGAGGCAGTGTTTTAATATTTTCTCAACATTACGTATAGAGAAGATAGGTTGCTTATAAAAATGTATATAAGAAAGTGTCACATTCGTGGGCCTCGGAACTCTCACAACCCTGCACCCCCAACGCTGGAATCTTGAAGTGGACTCTCCGCGGATGCTAGATGCTGGGGGTTGACTAGCGTCTCGGTGTAGCTCCGCTCCCTATGGTGATTTTTCTCCTACCTCTTGGCTGAGGAATTGGCGCTAGTTATTTTTGAGGTTGCAGTATTTCAGACGAAGCACAAGCGCTCGCTCGCGCTGTCGTTGAAAAGTCTGTTTAGGTTAGATTTTTTTTGAGCGAAGATGGCGATGGCGGATAATACAGCGATAATTTCATACTCACAAATTTTCACTACTACAATTCTACACATTCTACTATTTCTATACTACAATTCTACTCTCATTATTTATTTATCAATCAGTTGATTGTGTTAAAAATAGTTAAAATGCTATAATTTAATCTTCCGTAATTGGGTGATCTTTTTAAAACAGGGCAAATTAGCATGTTTTTAGATAAACAGCAAAAACAATTGTATGCGGTATTGTATCTTTGTAGGTTGGAAGATAGGATTTTAATTTCTTGTGCATTATTAAACACTAGAAAAATTCTTTCTTAAAATTTTTTCGAAATATTATGTGAACCGTGGTACCTACAAATAAAAATTCAATAAAATCGCATATTTCTTCTATGTAAGTGTAAACACTTCTAAAAAATAATACCATTTTCAGGCAGGAAAGTGTTCCTCCTAAAAGTGGAATTCCACCTTTTTAAAAATAATTTTGGTCATTTTCTGGATTGATGCAAAAATGCAAAGAAAATATTGGAAGGATATAAGGTGGGGGAGGGGGGGGGGGGAATCTTGAAAATTTAATAATCAGACATTTTGTCTAATTAAAATTCTTGGAGGTTTTTTTTTTTTTTTTTTTTTTTTTTTTTTTTTCTGAATTGCTGTGCAAAAGATCTATCAAATTAAAGGGAAGCTTATATTATAATCATATGAAAGTCGTGTAAATAAATTTGATTAAAGTATCTCTCCAGAGTGAAAGTTTTTTAGACTTTAAAAGAAAAGGGAAGTTTCATAATGTTCTTTTTAGAATAGAATATTTTCTTCTATTTATGCAACACTTTTGATTTAAAAGTTTAAATTTGTTTTTAATGCTCTCTATGCTATGAAAAGAAAATAACAACGTACAATTATATTTCATTTTATCCCATAAATAACTGTTAAAATGTGTCTAAATTTTAAAAGTTTGGTGCCATCACATGGACCAAAAAGGATTTCCTCCTTTTTTTCCTATTTCCCACTTTCATGCCTGCATTTTAGGCTCTTGGATATCACCCCCCCCCCCCTCCCCCCCAAAAATGCAATTTTATTCTTTAGATTGACATTGATACCTGAATTTTGCAGGCAGGTACATTTTGAATAGTAATCCTGTTTAAGTGCTACTTTATTGAAAACTTTAAGAGAAGATAATCTACCCCCCACCCCCCTCCTTGATTTAAAAAAAAAAAAGTTTTGGTGGTATGACCAGGGATGTAGTGGAGGGTATACGCGGGTATACGCCGTATACCCTCTGGATTTTTTTAAGGAACACCGTATACCCTCTGTTTTTTCAAGAAAGCTATAGTATATATACACCCTCTGCCTTGAGCGTATACCCTCTACTTAGAACGTATACCCTCTGTTTTTTTTAAGACTACACCACTGGGTATGACTTCGAATAATCAAAGGTATTTTAAATTTTGTATGCAGGTAAATCCTTAATAGTATATATGCTAAGAAAATTTGAAGGGTCATAAACAAAAGTGTTACTTTTTTTTATCAGGGGAGGGGAGGGGGGGGGGGGACATTCTTTGGACCCCACTCATTAAAATTTCAATTGGAGTATTTTCGCATCACTATTAAGGTTATATGTTCATTCAAAATTTCTACTGTCTATGACTGTTTTAATTCTGAAACAAAGGTATATATATTTTTTTAGAATTTTTTAAATTTAAGTATGATTCTATTCAGAATGTGCCTGCCTACAAAATGCAAGTATTTATGGCAATTAGAAGACACATTATCAAAAATGTTATTTTTCCGTGGAAGGGGGAGGGGAGGAGGGAGGGGAAACCCTTTGGAATCCACAAGTTGAAATTTCCGAAATCGGAATATATAATACGCATCATCACTATTCAGGTTCTATCTGTGTTCAAAATTTCTAGTAAATTGTTTTCGATATAACATTTATGCTTCGCGAAACTAGCAACACTTCGCCAAACTAGCAATACTTCGCCAAATCTAGCTTTGATTCGACTTAGTTGAATCCAGTCACTACAATCTCCATAGGGAGCGGAGCTACACCGAGACGCTAGTCTGGGGGTCGCGTCTCGGTGGACGCTAGTCCTGGACGCTAGGACGTAGGACGCTACCCCAGGACGCTAGTCCTGGGGTTGGGGAAGATAAAAACTGTACGAGGAGAGCAAGATCAAGCCCTTGACCTGGACGGGTGAAAAAATGTTTTGGGCCAGCAGATGTGCCGAAACTTTAACTCTGTAGTTATTGAATGCTCTCAAAAATACGGGATGTATAGGCAGTGAGCCTAGCCTGTTAATGAATTCAATTGTCAAATTGTAAATAGTTGTGTATTAATGTCATTAAATGTATTTCTGTTTAGAGGCATGCGTCATCATTAGCCTCATCAGTATTAATTATTATCGGGAACCACCGCACGGGAAATCGCCTCTCGTGACAGAAAGTTTCTGCAATGATGAAATCTCCCGATGAGGCGGATTTTTAATGATTCCCCAGAGTTGCATAAGAAAAATAAGTTACTGAAAGAAAATATGACGAAAAGTGCTTGACAGATTTGATTTATGCACCTGGTTAAAATTAAGGTTAATAAACAGTTTATTTATTTATTTTGCAGGTAAATTTTCCCTCTCCCTGTGAAGATGTACAAAAATATTTATAGGCAAGGTAGAATGTTATTTTTTCCACAGCATTAAATAGAAATAATATATTTCTGAATGAGTAATCTTAGGTATATTGCGAGCTTATTTTAACTTTAAGTGCACTAAGGCTTAAAATTAAGTTAATCACTAATCTCATGTAATCAGGGATTTAAATCATACCTGTTAATATGGCTCTTTTCGTGCACTGAGTAATTTCATTTAGCAATTCACTTTCTGTGCGTAATACTGAAAAAACACTAAAATTGCCTCATCTGGAGATTGATACAGCAATTTTCTCAAATATTTTTAATAATTATTTTCGCTCCTCAACCCATTTTCCCTATCTAAAGCAGTGAAAACAAAAGTCTGCCGCACCTGCACATTTTATTAATACAAAGTGTTTGCGAAAAACATACTCTTAAAATAAAAATGAAGTTTCACTAACCTAGCAGACTCTTTCCTGGATACTTCGCAGTAGAGTCCTGCATCAAGTCGGGTTGGCGCTATATTTTTTCGTTGCGGTTCGGATCAGGTTAACTTTCATTGTTTCGGGTTCGGGTTGTGTTTTGACTCTTGCGAGTTGGGTCCGGATTGACCATTTTAAAAGAATGTCCAAAATATTTTTCAGGTTAAAAATCTATATACAATAAGACCTCCATAATAGCTTTTCTTCCGAAAAGGGGACACCTCTATTTAGAGAACAGTTTTTCAAATTCCTGTCATATATATATATTATATTTGAACGCTTTTACCGCTGTATAGCAAGTACCTCTGAATCTACTCACATGCAGTGATGTAAAATACCCCGGTATTTGTTTTTAAAAGTAAATACCCATTTTGGATACTTACCGGGGTATTTATTCTTGAATTAAATATAGCTGTGAATAAAACTTATAATGCTATTACTTACGATGTGTTACTGGAAAAGAATGAAAAGTTAGAACTTTAGACTTCTTACAACTCTTAAATTTTAAAGAAACTCAACATTTAAATATGGAACTTAAATGTCTTCTTTTTATTATAATGAAAAGTGTAAAAAATAATGTAAAAATAATTCAGAAGTGTAAAAATAATTCAGAAAAAAATTAATAAAAAGATAATTTTAATTAAATTTTTGTAGCAAGTGCACTTAATATGTGTAATATCGCTTCTGCTAGTGTATTATATACATAAGTTTACTCCGATTGCTACCACGGTAATATATTATGGTGGTAGTGCTCCGATAAAGGGGCCACATTCTCTAATTTTTCTTCACAAGACTTTCCTTTCACCGATACTCTTTTTCTCTGCAAATAACTACATCTGTCTAAGATGAGTTAGAGGTCTGCACGGGCCCGGGCTTGGCCCGAGGCCCGTACCCGGCCCGGCCGGCGGAATGAAGGCGAATTTTCAAACGGGCCGGCAGAATTAGGACAACTCTTTCGCCGGGCCGACAGACAAAATAAACGGGCCGGGCCGCCTAAAAAATTAATCGGTCCAATATAAGAATTTAAGCGAAGCAGATAAAATAGGAGCCATTTTCAATGAATATGATTTTCTCGAGAAGTATAAATGTGCGTCACGAGCCGATGCGAGTTTAACATCAATACAGAAATGTAACATGTCCATCGTAGAGATCGGCATCGTACAGTTACAAGATGTCTGATTCCGAGTTTAATTTTTTTTTTTTTTTCAGCAGACTCGTGGCGGGACGGAACTGGTCTTAATCGATCCACGGATGTGTAGAACAGTCATTGTGTTTTGTAGTATTAATAGTGATAATGAACTTCTCTTAACAGTATCTTTGGAAATATACCTTAAGGTGGTTCTCCTATTCACTGCTCAACAATGCGAAGCTTTCAGACACATTTTCTGACAAAATTTTTAGCTATAAAGGCATAAAATTGACAGGCCTGCCTATTGAAGGCATTTGGAAACGAATAGCTTTTTCTATATTTGATAAATTACTTACAGAGGTAACAGAGATTCCTGTCACGTGACTGTACGTTTTTCTCCTTTCCTGTGCTATCGCTTCCGGAAATTCGATTCAAAACGCTAACTTTGACAGTATTTTCAGAAAGATATATTGCTTTTATCTATGAAAAAAAAAAAACGATATTTTCATAGCTTCTGAATAAGAATACCTGCCAATCTTACGCGTTTCCGAAAAGAAATGAATTCATAAATATGTCGAAATGTAGCTCCTTTGGATTTGAGAAAAGCCTTAAAAATGAGAGAAATATTTTCACAAATCTACTTTTTATTATACAGCTTCAAAAGTTATTATGTTTTTAATCCTTTATTCTAAACTACATTAATCTTTTAATGAATCCTTATTTCCATTTTGAAATGTCTGTAGACACGATGACTAAAACACTGTAAGTAATCGTTAATGTTTACTATTGTGTGTTTTCTGTTTTGCGAACATCATAGTAATGTAAAATATACTGTAAAATGTTCCCATAAATATGTATGTAGTATTCATTAAAAGAATCTTGATTGTATGTTGAGAAAAAACGGATTTTTTTTTTTTTTTTTTTTTTTTTTGTAGATATTGTGTCGGGCCGGGCCGAGAACTGTAAAAATGCAAACGGGCCTGGCCGAACTTCCAATTTTTACACCGGGCCTGGAAATTCCGGCCCGTGCAGACCTCTAAGATGAGTGCTATCTAATTTCATATGATGACCAATTTCATAAATAAATATCATGTATATCTGGCGGTTTTAAGGTGCAGCCGGCAAATTCACAAAATTTTTCCTGAAAACAACTAAAATAGGCATTCGATAGCAAATTACGTATTCTTTCATGTTAGATTAAACTAATCGGATGTACCAATCCCAAAACTTTCTTCTATCTCATTACATGTCAATACTTCGAAATTCGTTATCACACTGCCAAAATTAAATGGCAATCTATGCTCATAATGAGGATAATAAAAAGATGAAATTCCGTGCATTAGTTCTTGAGATATGACTATCACTGAAATCATGTAAATTATGCATAGCAGCGCCACTTATAGGGTGATTTACACCAGAACCTTATCATCATCAACTTATGTCAACATCTAACTGAATATGAAGTTTGGGAAAAATTCGTGCATTAGTTCTTGAGGTAGAGCTATTGCGCGAATCATGACAAATGCAGCATAACAGCGTCACCTTTTGAGCGATTTACACCAACACATAATCAGCAGCAATATCAATCAAGGTACACTTGAATATGAAGTTCGATGAAAATTCGTGCATTAGTTCTTGAGATAGAGCTGTTGCGGAAATCGTGCGAAATATAGCACAGCAGCGCCACCTATTGGATTTACACCAACGCGCAGTCAGCATCATTTCATATCAAGGACTAACTGAATCTGAAGTTTGAGGAAAATGTGTGTATTAGTTCTTGAGATAGAGCTACTGCGGAAATCGAGTAAATCCTACAAAATGTAGCATAGCAGCGCCACCTGTTGGGCGATTTACACCAAAACGTAAACAGCACCAACTCATATCAAGGACTAACTGAATCTGAATTTTTATAAAAATCCGTGCATTAGTTCTTGAGCTAGATATATTGCCGAAATCGTGTAAATCCTGCAAAATACAGCATAGCACCGCCACCTGTTGGGCGATTTACACCAAAACGTAAACAGCACCAACTCATATCAAGGACTAACTGAATCTGAATTTTTATAAAAATCCGTGCATTAGTTCTTGATATAGAACTATTGCGGAAATCCTGCAAAATGCAGCATAGCAGCACCACCTGTTGGGTGATTTACACCAAAAACTAATCAGTGCCAATTTATATCAGGGACTACCTGAATATAAATTTTTATTAAATTCCGTGCATTAGTTCTCGAGATAGAGCTTTCGAGATAAAATTTGTGTCACATACAGACAGACATTTTGTAAAAACATGTTTTTTTGGAACTCTGACCCCTAAAACGTGTGAATCAGTCGAAAACTGAAAGTCGAAAATTTTCACGAATCCAATACTTTCCTCTCGTAAAGATAGAAGAAAGTAAAAAAAGTGTAAGACTCGTCTTCATACTAAAATTGTACCAAACTTTAAAGTTTTCAATACAAACACAATAATTTTGACATCATATTTGGCTTTGTCAATAAATTTTGCTTTATAGGAAACGAAATGGAAATCCATTTTAACAAGTAGTTTAGGAATTATGAAGATATAAAATTTATAACTCCTAATGTTAAATTCCTTCTTAATCATTGCAAAATAGATTGCAATGCAAATAGTTTTTTAAGTGTAATTCCAGAACTTTTTTGTAGAATAACCTATAATTTTATAATTCACATATTTGAAGCTTTTAGAAATCTATTTTGTTAAAAATATTCATAGGTTACAATTCATAATTTTTTTGAAAAAGAAATATTTTTAATCAATTTTCGAAAAAAAAATGAAATGTAACTAATGAATTTTTTAACAGAAATCGATTACTGGACGTTAAAGAAGAATACGACCGTTAAAGAAGTTTCAATTATGACAATATTAAAATTACAGCTCACTCCGCAATTAGTTCTTGAGATATGCTTAAAAAACTATCTGAAATGTAATCTCTTTTGCAGCAAGTACAAATGAATTGAACATTAGGAGTTCCAAATTTTAAACCTTCATAATTACAAAGTGTTTTGACTGTTAATAGCCTTAATAAATTTACAGAAGTCAAATATGTCACAATTAGGTGCTTGTATTGAAATTTTAAGGGTTTAGTACAATTTTGGTATAAAGATGAGCCTTAACCTTTTTTTTTTTTTTTTTTTTTTTTTTTTTGTAAGCATAATTTGAAAAAGTCATAATTTGTAGTCGAATGGCTATTTCTGTATTTTTTTTCTCTGGGATTTTGACACTATAGAATGTTTCTTTGTTTGTTTGTTTTCTGATCAACTCTATCCCCTTGCATCACTAGATTTAAAACATCTATTGCAAAATGAGAAAACTAATGGATTCATTTTTATTTTTACTTTATTATTTTTTTTTTTTTGTAAATTTTTCTTTAATAAGTTTTTTTTTTTAATCTTTTTTTTGCAATAAAGATACGGGAAGTACTAGTTATGTTGATAAAATATTATGGTGTTAAGTTTTTCATACACTAAATCAATAAACTTTAAATCAATGTTCATTTGATTGACAGGATTCAAGTGGTTTAAAAATGGAGATTTTTTTTAATACGAATCCAAAACACAGCATACAGAAAAAGCCAAATATGATGTCACAATTAGATGCTTGTATTGAAAATTTAAGAGTTTAGTACAATTTTGGTATGAAAGTGAGCCTTAACTTTTTTTTTTCTTTGTAAACATAATTTGTAGTCGAATGGCTGTTTCTGTATTTTTTCTCTCTGGGATTTTGGACACTAGAATGTTTGTTTGTTTGTTTTTTGGCCAACTCTATCTCCTTGCATCGCTAGGTTTAAAATATCTATTGCAAAATGAGAAAACTAATGGATTCATTTTTATTTTTACTTTATTTTATTTTATTTTATTTTGTAAATTTTTCCTTAATAAGTTTTTTTTCTCTTTTCTTTGCAATAAAGATACGGCAAGTACTAGTTATGTAGATAAAATATTATGGTGTTAAGTTTTTCATATACTAAATCAATGTTCATTTGATTGAAAGGATTTAATTAGTTCTATAACTAGTTTAAAAACAGCGATTTTTTTAATACGAATCCAAAACACATCATTTAAAAATGTTCTCATTTCTTCATACAGCTGGAAAATGGTATAGTCTAGTTTTTTTTTTCTTTCTTTTTTTTTTTTTTTTTTTTTTGCCTAGTGCTGGAGCATGAACGCCAACATTTTTCTCTTTTTGGAGTAAATTGCTGTTTCCCCTTACAAAGTGATACAATTAATATGATGCACATCCAAATTGTATTACATACCAAAACTATGAGAACGGAAAGAAAAGTTTATAAGCTCTTTTTTCATGTTAAAAAATATTTAGAGAAACAATCTGGATTAAAAACAAATTTTAAAATAGCTTGAACGTTAAAGGTTTAAGACAATGCAAATAGCTTCCCCATATAGTTCCTGGCAATTGCAAGGGATCATTATTATTTTTTTTTTTTTCATCTTCAATTCGACTGAACACTGCAGTGCATGTAAATGGTTGTTTCGTTTGATGGTTCTCACTATATCAATTACATTTGTTAAAATAAAAACAAAATGCTTAATTGTCTGGTATCTTAAAATATCAGAACATACTGAATGGAAAAGATTTTAAATGCCACTTAATTGGACAACATGCAGGTATTTTTCTTTAATTAAGCTGAATGCTGCTATCATATTTGAAACAGTCTAACCTATGATTTCAATATTTTTTTTCAAGATTATGATATTTTGCAGCGAAATATGAAAATACCCAATTTTTGGGTATTTACCCAGGCCTTGGGTAAATACCCAAAAAATAAATATCTACCCGTAGGAGCAGGATATTTATCCTTCTCACATCACTGCTCACACGTAATATGTACACTTGTGCATAAACAGTCACAAATATGACACGTTTGTTTTTATGTATATCAAAAAAGTAAAATGTTGATAATATTCATATTTTGAAAGAATAAAAATAGTTCTTAAAGAAAGAACTATTCTCATTAATATTATTATCTCATTCCTTATGTACTTTTTATTTCTCATGCAGTAAATTAAATATATACTCATTCATATTCAAATACGTATTTATTTTCATTTCAAACATAGTTGTGCTTAGTGATGGGCGATAACGAGATGTTTTTATCGATTTTCTCGATTGTATGGACATCTCGATATTTTTCAATTGTGTAAAATTTTTCTCGATGACTCAAATTTGCCAATTAATTTTATACGTCATATATTTATCAAGAATCGATGTGCTCAAATATTTTGTGAAAATATCAACAACCTGACTTGCAACAAACCTAAATATCATCCGCAAGAACTCTTATAGTCTGCCAACCAAACACGCAGAAACAGAGTCGAAAAAAGAAAATCCGGATAACCTTATCCGATGTTTGATTCTATTCAGCGATCCCGAGATGTCCGCTATTCACAAGTTTTACTATAGTAGAATATTAAAGAATGTAGATTTATTCATTCTTCGTTATAAAACATTGAAATAGTATTAGAGGTACAATTGTAGATTACTTTTCATCATTGCATCAAAGTTTGAATTATTTTTCCTTTTGGCACAAAGCATTCGAAATTTTGACAAGTGTTTATGGTGTAAACTGCACTTCGATTCGACAGTCTTTTATTTATTATTGTTATTTATTCATTTTTTAATGAATTTTTGAAATGTGAGCGGATATATGGGACACCCTGACCCTGTATGTGAAAAATAAATAAAATAAAATAAGGTTTTCACATAATATGGGAAACTTGTAATTCTTAAATCCCTATCCTTTGCTGCACCATGCATTATTAAAAGTGAAAAACTTACTTTAAACAGGTAAAACAAACCTGTCGTAAATAAAAATTTATGTCGTTCCGAAAATTATCTGAATATTTTTTCACTTTAAAGGTGCACTGAACTAGAAAAAGTATCACATGTTCTTAATGCTGTTACCGGAAGCTCTAAATCATAGAAAAAATAAACTTTATTCCCATGTTTCTTTAATTAATGCATTGTAGGTTTAGTTGAATCCCTTAAGAGTAAGGTTAAGAACTTTAGGCTTCAGGTTAACTTTTTTTAAATTGCATATTTCTAATTTTGTAATCTTTGAAAATAGCATTCTTCTGTTTTATACTCAAAAGTTGTATTATTAAACTTTATAAGGCTTCAAAAGATTTACTTTTCCACGTAATTTTAAGTATATTTTGACAAAATGAAAATAAGAGATTCCTTAATTTTTATGCAGGATCAGGATGTCACTGAATTTTATTTTTTACAGCTTATACAGAGTGATTCAAGATGGAACCAATAGCCTATTTCAGGCTCGGTGAACCTTTTCACGTGCGCGTGCCGAAAATTAACAAACAATAGCTATCAACAATGCAACGTGCCAAACTTATGCCAAAATAATTTTGAAAGAGTACGATGTTTATACGAATTACTGATTATAAAATCAGTTGCTATCATGTATTAATAATTAAAAAACATTAAAAATCAAAATACGATTTTTCTGTATCAGCCATTAAATAAATGAATTTTTAATTCGTAAATAGGATTCATTTATGCGGTATGTACTGTAATAAGGGGAAAAAAATACCATTTTGTATTTCATTAATTTTTAACTTATTATTAATGCAACATCTCGGTTATAATTTTCCAAGTTGTATTAAACAATGTGCTAATAATGTATTGGTGAGATTTTTGCTGTTGTACGTTCGATGGAAAATGCTCTATATCTGGTTCATATTTTGTTATTTTTACAAAATACATAGCTAAATTGAATTTATTTGTCATTTTATTGCAGTGACTGTCAAACGAAATTCATTTGAAAATTACAGCTTTTTAAATTCGTACAGAAAGGCAAAATACATGGCGAAAACGCTGAAAAGCTAGCATGGCAGGAAAAGAAAATTATTCTGATGTGTTAATTCATGCAAAAAATATTTGCATTATTTGTGTACTGTCCGTATGTAAAAAAAAAAAAAAAAATGTATTGGTTATAACAGAAATAAAAAAAATGGATTTTTCTGTATAACGATTGCCAAATTTAAAATTTTCGCGTGCCAGAAAAATTAGCTTACGTGCCAACTCTGGCACGCGTGCCATAGGTTCGCCAACGCAACCCTCGCCTATTTCCTTAAATACCCCCCCCCATACACACACACACACACACCCCTACATAGACAGATACTTCCAGTTGCAAAGTAGTTTCAAGAAAAAAGATACAAAATTTAATGGCATAAGTTGCAACCCCCTTGGTTATTTGAGAAAATACACTAACTAAATTTTTTACGTCCCTCCAACTAGGAAAAATTTCCTTATCCATTCCCGAATGAAAAACAAAAAAATCCTTTTTGATATCTGCAAAACTCACAAAAATATTAAAAGCTAAAATGCACACCACTTAAGCATTCCTCTGAGCAATTGGTGCATTTGGAAAGCAAGACAAGGATCATCCTCAAAATTATACGTTATTTAATGGTGCATATCTCTGTTTAAAAATTTTATTAAAAAATTATACGATAGCTCTGAAATTTTAATACTATGTACTAACACTAACCTTTTAGCTAATGATCGAGCATCGATTTGGTTCGGGTGTAACCGGATTTAATGGTGAAAAAAATAGTTTCAAAATCCAAAAAATTTACTCAGGATTTCGATGTAAAAAAAAAAATAATAATAATGATAAATAGTTACGCGTAAAAGAGTGATTTTAACTAAATATCAATATTTTAGCAAAAAAAAATTCACACAGTCGTCGGATACAAATTTTATAACTCAGAAATTCTAACATATTTAGGAGGGAAATGATGGGTTCCAATTTCAAAATTTTTGCCATATAAATATGTCAATGAGAAAAAAAAAATAATAAATAGTTACGCGTAAAAGAGTGATTTTAACTAAATATCAATATTTTAGCAAAAAAATTTCACACAGTCGTCGGATACAAATTTTATAACTCAGAAATTTGGTTCAGAAATTCTAACATATTTAGGAGGGAAATGATGAGTTCCAATTTCAAAATTTTTGCCATATAAATATGTCAATGAGAAAAAAAAAAAGAAAAAGAATAAAAAATTAAATTTAAAAAATGAAAAACCCGACTGCGTAAAAAGCGAACTAATTAAGTATTTCTCATCAATGTGAAACTATTTTTTTTTATATTGCATTTACATACCTTTTTTACTTTCCTCTATCTTTACAAGAAGAAAGTATTGGATTCATGAAAATTTTCGACTCTCGGTTTTCGACGGATTTACACGTTTTAGGGGTCAGAGATTCCAAAAAACATGTTTTTACAAAATGTCTGTCTGTGACTCTGTGAGTCTGTCTGTCTGTCTGTCTGTGTGTATGTGACACAAATTTTGTGGGCGCTCTATCTCAAGAACTAATGCACGGAACTTAATAAAAATTTATATTAAGTTAGTCCCTAATACAAATTGATGCTGATTAGTTTTTGGTGTAAATCGCCCAACAGGTGGCGCTGCTATGCTGCATTTCCCGCGATTTCTGCACTAGCTCTATCTCAAGAACTAATGCACGGATTTTCATCAAACTTCAGATTTAGTTAATCCTTAATATGAATTGGTGCTGGTAACGTTTTGGTGCAAATCGCCCAACAGATGGCGCTGCTATGTTGCATTTTGCAGTATTTACACGATTTTCGTAATAGCTCTATCTCAAGAAATAATGCACGGATTTTCATCAAACTTCAGATTCTGTTAGTGCTTGACATGAGTTGACGTTTTGCACCTTGTGGTGTAAATCGCTCAACAGGTGGCGCTGCTATGCTGCATTTTTTGTGATTTCCGAGATAGCTCTATCTCAAGAACTTATGCTCGGGTTTTCAACAAACTTCCGATTCAGGTATACCTGGATATGAATTAGTGCTGTTTATGTTTTGCTGTAAATCGCTCAACAGGTGGCGCTGCTATGCAGCGTTTTTCTCGACTTCCACAATAGCTCAATGTCCAGAACTAATGCACGGATTTTCATCAAATTTCAGATTCAGTTAGTTCTTGACATGAATTGATGTTTTGTACCTTTTGGTGTAAATCGCTCAACAGGTGGCGCTGCTGTGCTGCATTTTTTGTGATTTCCACAGTAGCTTTAGCTCCAGAACTAATACACGGATTTTCATCCAACTTCAGATTCCGGTATACGAATTAGTACTGTTTGTGTTTTGGCGATTCCGGTATATGAATTAGTACTGTTTGTGTTTTGGTGCAAATCGCTCAACAGGTGGCACTGCTATGCTACATTTTTCATAATTTCTCCTACAGCTCTATTTCAATAACTAATGCACGAATTTTCATCAAATTTCAAATTCAGGTATACTTTTATATGAATAAATTGATGTAATTTATTTTACTATTTAAATGATTTAATTGACGTGATTTATATAGAGGAAAGTTTTGTGATGGCCACAACATACTAGTTTTTTATTTACTTGTACTGATGTCTTTTAAATTGCGTTTAATTGTTAGTTCCTATCTATAAACAATGTCTTGATGAGGCCTATAGTGGTCTATGATGGTTAGAGTTGCAGTAAAGCTAGAGATTCTACCTACACAATTTCCAGGTTGTGTGATATTTAAACGGAGCTTCTGACTGTAAAATAGTCAATGAAACATCATCTTCATTTTGAAAGGCCTAACCAATGATAGGTCACTCAATAGGGTGCGTAAAAAAATTTTTTTTTCGTCTCTACCGCCATTTTGTATTTTACGACCGCCATTTTGAATTTATAAAAACAAAACCTAACCTATAACCATCGGAATATTAAGACAAATCGATAGAGACCTCATTCATTAAAATCCATCTAGCCATTGGGATGTTTCGAGGGTATAAAGAAATCCACGTACCCAGGTACGCATGAAACACATAACCCTTCTTTTCAGTCGGGTAAAAATAACAGAAGAAAACACTGCTTTTTTACAACCCAATATCAATATCTTAGCATGAAAATTGTACACATGCTTTGGACGTCAAGAAAAGAATTTTTTAAACATGTAATCATCATCCTCCACCTCCCTTATCTTTCCTGTTGCAATTATTTCTATTCAATTTATTTTCTGTGCCCGATGTTTTTCCCTATGCAGATGACGCAATCTTCTAATGTACCGTATTTTATGGAAGAAACGCCGCGGCGTTTACGAGTTTAAAAGTTAATTTTTTTCCAAGCGCAGCGTTTACGCTATGTGCGGCGTTTACGATTTTTTTAAATTACCAACTGAGTTTCCTTAATTTAAAAATTCATAAAAATATTTAAAATCGGATTTAAATATTTTAAATAAAACTTCAGACATCTTAAGATATTAAAAACGAGGCATCCTACACTGTTCAGAAAACTTTGATTAAAGTTAGGTCAATGTGACGCTGTCGACAAAAGTAGCGTTCCGATGGATGCGGCGTTTACAACGGGTGCGGCGATTACGACATTTTTAAGCTTATTCAGGTCAATTTGAGAAGTGCGGCGTTTCTTCCATAAAATACGGTAGTTAAAAGGCGATTGTTAATTTTTTTTTTCTCCCTTGTATGTT
The DNA here is from genome assembly GCA_963932465.1 of Maratus speciosus. Lineage (NCBI taxonomy): Eukaryota > Metazoa > Arthropoda > Arachnida > Araneae > Salticidae > Maratus > Maratus speciosus. The sequence goes on along the minus strand of OZ010791.1, from coordinate 246,817,730 downwards.
TGCTATCTTCGATCAGTTTTTACTGTAACTTTGATGGAATAAATGAGACGATATTCTGGCTTAACTGGTGTTGTTTGCGGATATTTTTACCCGACTGCCAAGAAGGGTTATGTGTTTGACGCGTATCTGGGTTCTGGGTATGTATGTGGGTATGTGGATTTCTTTATACCCTCGAAGCACCAACGGCTGGATGGATTTTAAAGAATGAGGTCTCTATCGATTCGTCTTAACCGTTCGATGGTTATAAGCTAAGTTTTGTTTTCATAAATTCAAAATAGCGGTCGTAAAATACAAAATGGCGGTATAGACGAAAAAATTTTTTACGCACCATATTGAGTGGCATATCATTGGATAGGTCTTTCAAAAGGAAGACGATGTTTCCTAGACTATTTTACAGTCAGAAGCTCCGCTTTAATATTACACAACCTGAAAGTTGTGTAGGTAGGATCTCTAGCTTAACTGTAACTCTAACCTTCATAGATGTCTATAGGCCTCACCAAAACAGTGTTTACTTTGTAGAACTAACAATTAAACACAACTCGAAAGTCATCAATGCAGGTAAACAAAAAATAGGTAAGTAATATAAACTAAAAATTCGTCAATAAAAAATTAAATTAAAAAAATAAAAAAACTCGACTGCGTAAAAAGTGAACTAAAAAGAGGGAAACAAGATGACGTAGGTAAATAGTTGAGTGTGTAATGGGATTCCTTTTTTTTTTTTTTTACTTAAGTAATTCCAGTCGGAGGCAAACATGTAGGTAGAAGGAGCCGCGGTACATACCTAAACATGGATCTGATGCCTCCGACTGCAATTACTTTAGTAAAAAAAAAGGAATTTCCATTACCCACTCTATTATTTTCCTACGTCATCTTGTTTCCCTCTTTTTAGTTCGCTTTTTACGCAGTCGGTTTTTTTTATTTTTTTATTTAATTTTTTATTATCCATAATTTATCTTTGGAAGTTTAAACCTGCATCTAAAAAATATTAGATTTCAGTGCGAAACACTGGGAAATCTATTCCACCAGGTCTGAAAATTGATTTAGGATAGACGAAGACATGTTCGAATACATACTTGAGCCTCAGTTTTTGCGATTTTATTTATTAGATTTTTTTAACACTTTCCAATGCAGTTGAAAATTGTTTACGGATTCGGTTTGTCTTTCTGTCTGTTCTCTAACTCGCGTAAAAATAATTCGATTGCCATGAAATTGATATATATGTTATTTTAGTTTACTATTGGCATGTTCTGTATTGAAAATAACACTCAAAATAATCCATTTACATTATTTCTATGGAGAAAATCGTTTACGGTGTATTTTAGTGATATTACACTATTTTAAACCTATTGAAATTTATATATATCACTTAGGTATACTACAATGCGCTTACTGTAAAATATTGTATCCATAGAATTTATCGTTTATTTACAGGCATACACACAAAAAATTGTCCTCATTATTGCCATATGAACAATAATTGCTGCAAGTATGCGCTTTCAGTTGTGGTACGAGTTTCTAAATTTAACAATTTTTTTTTCCATATTACTTGGTGTTTATAAATTCTATAGATCATATACAGGGCTGCTCAAAAGTTCACCAGTACGTTTCCGTTTATTGACGGAAATTGCTGAAGGAGAATGCTCAGCTTTGCTGTGCGTTTAACTGAACTAACCTTTAACATACCATGCAGTATACATACAAATCTATAGATCATGTACAAAACTGCACCCCCCCCCCTCCCCTCCCTCAAAGAAAAAAAACCAGATTTTTTTTCTGCGATTATTGACGGGAATTGCAAAAATTCAAATGTTTTATACTTTTTCCAAATTGTTTATATAGACATCATCTTTTGCGTTGTTACAGTATTCTGAATTTGTTGTAAAGTGCTTTACAATTTATGCCGGACGCATGATTTTTCGTTCGTGTTTGTTATTTTTTTTTCTTGAACAAAAAACAAAAAAAAATTGCGCATTTCAAAAATTTTCCAAGTTAGCCGTCAATTTTGAACCACACTTTAAAAGAAATCCGAATTCTATCTTTTTGCACAATAGCCCAATATAATAAATTTTGCATTTTTCCAATATAGTTTATTCAAAATTCATACAGCAATTTTTTAATTTTTCAACATTTTTTTCAAGTTTCCATTTCGCCGAAAAAGAGAAGTTTATTTTTTTTCAAAATTTTTTCCAAGTTTCCATTTCGTCGAAAAAGAGAAGTTTATTTTTTGTCAACCGATTTATATTTGATATCGTGTCCATCCAATCTTATATTTTATAACCCTGTATGGAGCAGACTTTCGAGGATCCATTAAAAATAAATTTAAAATAAATTAAAAAATAGTTTTTTAAAATTAATTATTAAAGAAAGTAAGTAGTACATCGAATTTTCTCTGAAACGCGAAAAAGAAAGAGGGGGAGGAAATCCAGTGTGGGTTTTCAAACTAACCTTTTTTATAGTTCAAAGTCTTTTCTTTTAAGTAGATTTCGTAAGAAATACTACCTATTACATTCTCCCCTATGTTGGATTTTCTTCCAAAGTTTTGCAGATCTACGCCGATTATGACCCCTAAAACCCAAAACCACCCCTAGTTCAAAACTCTATCTATCTATCTATCTATACTTATCTCATTATGAACGCAATTTTACTAATAATAATCTACATTTATATCGTTATATTGATGACATCATTTTAATTGAAACTGATCAATCTGCAATTACTCGATTTCCAGTTGATTATCCCACTAATTTGGAATTAACGGAAAACCTTTTATCTAACAATACAATTAACTTCTTAGATCTTAAAATTACAATAAAAGACAATAAAACAATCACAGATTTGTATGACAAACGTAAAGAATTTAAATTCACAGTTAATACATTTACAAATTTTAAATCTTGTCTACATCATTCTGTATTTCGTAATATAATACTTAATCATTTATATAGAATAAAATGTTTATGTTCTTCTCCTCTAATTAACAATAATATTAAAAAACTAATTTATGATGCATTAAATCATGGTTTTCCAAAAAAATTCATATATTCTTTAATATACAATTAGTACTTTTCTTACATGATCTATAAACACAAATTAACACATGCGTACACAAAATTACAAAAAAAATTATAAAATAAAAAAATATCTATAAAAAATTAAAAATTGTAAAATAATATAAAAAAATATTATAGGTTGGTTGGGTGGGTAGATGTTAGAGTACGGAGGAGGGTGGTGTTGTCTGGATAATACGCAATGGTTAATTATTTATTAAAAAAAAAAAAGCGGGGCTCTTGTATTATTACTATTTTTTTGTTATGTATTTTATGTGGATGTTGATTTGATATTTTATATGTAAGTTGGAGATTTTCATTAATATTATAATTAGCTTAATTATTCATTAATCTAATTTACAATTATTTGTTATTAAATTTTAATTTACTACGGACAATATCATATTAATTACTAATAGTATGCCACTCTTAGTTTAATGTTTTTGAATGTCCCATATTCATACTTTATGGATTTTTATGGATGTCTGAAAATAATCCACATTCTATATTTGTGCGTTTTAAGTAATGGGATTTTAAGTATTATTTAACCTTCTATATACTTCCACATGTTTGATATTTCCTGTTCATTTTATAAATATCTTATATATAATTCATTAAAAAATAATTTTTAGATAATTTTTAATAATTATTTATATTAATTATTACTGAATTTATTTTGTTTTATAGCATATAGATATATGCTATATATTATCAATGTTCTAACATTATTTAAACTCTTAGTTTAGTTTAAATAATTTAGCTAATAGAACATATTGTATGCTTTTAAATTTTATTAACAATAGTTTTAAATACTTTGTGTGATTTATATTAGGTTTATAATTCTCTATATATAAGGATTTGTTTTATTTTTGCTGTTTAAACAGTTATTTACATTCAAAAGCTTGCAAATTTTTATCTTGCGATAGATGTTTAATATAATTATTAATAGATGGCAGCACTAAAATTGTCTCTTTCAGATTGCTCAAATTTTTAATTTTTCTAGCTCCATTTCAGTTATAATTTATACACCAGGGTGTATTTTTAGCTAAATTTTGACGATATTGTTAAACTGTTATCTATTAATTTAATAGTGCATTTTAAATAATGTAATTAATATCTATCTATTTTATATTAGATTAAATTTGTTTTACAAGGTATTTCAAATTTTATTTCAAAATGTATTAACTGCATCCTTTGGTATCATAAACTGTGATTTCTTAACTGTTTTATTCACCTTAATCTTTTTGATATACTGGATGACATGTGCACATGGATTTTTGTAAAATACTGAAATATTAATCGGTATGGTGTTTATTATTTCTATTTTATATCCTATAAATATTTAAATACGTTTTATTGATTCTTCCATTTCATATTATTTGTTTCTATTCTGCTTTCATTTTTAATCAATTCACTTGATTTTAGTGGTTGTTCTATAATTCTCTATATATAAGGATTTGTTTGGTTTTGCTGTTTAAACAGTTATATACATTCAAAAGCTTGCAAATTTTTATCTTGCGATAGATGTTTAATATAATTATTAATAGATGGCAGCACTAAAATTGTTTCTTTCAGATTGCTCTTATTTTTTAATTTTTCTAGCTCCATTTCAGTTATAATTTATACACCAGGGTGTATTTTTAGCTAAATTTTGACGATATTGTTAAACTGTTATCTATTAATTTAATAGTGCATTTTAAATAATGTAATTAATTTCTATTTATTTTATATTAGATTAAATTTGTTTTACAAGGTATTTCAAATTTTATTTCAAAATGTATTAACTGCATCCTTTGGTATCATTTACTGTGATTTCTTAACTGTTTTATTCACCTTAATCTTTTTGATATACTGGAAGACATGTGCACATGGTTTTTTGTAAAATACTGAAATATTAATCGGTATGGTGTTTATTATTTCTATTTTATATCCTATAAATATTTAAATACGTTTTATTGATTCTTCCATTTCATATTATTTGTTTCTATTCTGCTTTCATTTTTAATCAATTCACTTGATTTTAGTGGTTGTTCGGGCACAGGGGAAAATTAATTTTAGCTTTAGCTTATTTTTCCCACAGAAAACAACCATTTTGCTTATATCATTGAATTCTGTGCCCTCGATAACGTAATTCAATGTATAAGCTTTTCAATTTTTGTCGGTGTCCACTTTTTTCTTTTTTCTTCCATAATAATTCTTATAATATTTTTTTTTAATACTTACAGCTTTAATTCATAATTGACGGTGGCAGGTTATGTTTAATTAATGGTAATATATATATATATATATATATATATAACCATTAAATAAACATTACCGACCACCAATAAAAACTGTGAAATTATGAATAAAATGACATTAAAAATACAGTTCCCCCCAACACACTTAACATAGATTCAAAAACATAGTAAAAAACAGCAGAAATTGAATAACAGAAATGGAATAATGAAAATTATATATATATATATATATATATATATATATACATTATATATATAGAGGGCAGCAGGCACCATATATTGAGGTTTGTAACTGCCTATATACATTATTACTCCTTGGTCCATAATTATTTAATTTTTTGGCAACATGTGCAAATAATCTCTTACCCTTGTTTTTTTGCTGCATCTTTCAAGGTAAGATAGGATCTCAAATTGGTAATATGTTTTCTTTTTTTAATCCATTTCAATCAAAATTTATTTTTAACTTATTTGTTTTCTAATATTATAATTTCTGGATTTTGTGGTGGTAGTTCTAATTTCGTGTTCTTTAACTTTTTATGGCTAATGCGAAGATGAAATCACAAATTTTATTTGTTTTGTTGGTGAAATTAGTACTTAATTTCAAAATCTACCTCCGCCTGTAGGCCGAGCCGGCAGGGATTTTTCGTTTTATTCGGCACGAGTGTGCTATATTTAAAGCAATGATTCTCAACCGGTGTATCGCGAAAATCTTACGTCCAGTTGTATCGAGATTTTAATAATTAGCTGAAATACAGATACCTTATTATCTAACATTTCATTATTATGCTATTTATTTTGAAATAAAATAAAGTTTTGAGGCAACGATGCGTGAGCTGTTAATGGTTATTTAAATGAATGGTCGTCATAAAAAGAATATTTTTCATCACTAAAAAAATTTAGTGAGATTTTATAAGATAGAATTTTACTAAAATTTTTGCATACGTTAATTAATTGCAAAATGTTTTATCATTATTGTAATTAAATGGGTCTACTTGAAAAAGATAAATAAATATTTTGCATCAATAAATCATATAATTAAAAGCAAATGCCTTTGTTAAAAAGAAAGCAAAAATTACGGAAAGTTTTGTAACAGATTCTCGGAAGAACAAAAGCGATAAACAAATGCAGCCAGGCGTGTATTCAGGTATTTGGGGGAAAAAAGTAGACAAATAAAGTTTACGCTACTGAGTGTGACCTTGATGCTTACAAAGAACCTTTTTTTCTTTGTAATTTGTGGTTTTAAATTTCCAGAAATTTAAAGAAATAAAGTAATTGAAGAATTCAGAAACAGCTGTATATTTCTATTGCATGCCGATATGTTATCATACGGCTTTTACGCTATCGGTTAGACTGCATTTTTACCTGCGTTATAATTTTCTTATTATAAAAATAAAAATAAATATATTTTTTACTTTATTCCACTTACATGCCGTTTGTCGAGGCTATTTTCATAAAACTAAAAATCATATTTTGAAGCCTATCATTTGTAAACTTATCGTAGTGTAGAGTATAACTGTAATATATATATATTTTTTAACTTTCATTTGTACAAGATGCGTCCTGAAATTCTGTCTATCTCCATCAACATCAACTTACCGCTTACTGCATCACCTAGCGACAAACTTCAGAGCTAAAGTTCCTATTTCAATAAAGGTTTACGAGATATTGCATTGCGAAGTTATACAGCGTCTACGATTTACTATGAAATAATGTCTTATGGTGGGTAAAAATAACTTTATCAGAAGCTCAGAAAAGTAATTTTTTTTTTTAAATAATATATCACCACCTTAACTAAGCCACAAATTACATCTAGAAGTGTAGCATTACAAGGCAGATACCTATTTACCAACAAACAGGGCCTGAGCAATCGTCGAGCAAATGGGGCGGCTGCCCAGGGGCCCGCGCCAATTGGGGTATTGTTAAGAGGGGGGGGGGCGAATCTTTCCATACAGTTCTAAATAAGGTTTCTTTTTATGCAAAATAATATTTTCCCTGGAATTGTGTTTAAGTGTTTCTTCATGAGAAAAAAGCAAATATTAACTTTATTTTTTATAGGAATAGTTAATGTAATTGTATCAGTTTGATAACCCTGAAAGTAACCGTGAACGCAATAAATAAGTTTTTAAAAAATATTTTGAAAATTGTAAAAGATAGAAGATTTTGCGAAAAATAAACAAACAATTATATACATTAAATGTAAACGTAGTGGCATTTTTCATACGTTTTGTTATCTATATTGTACATAGTTCTATGATATATATAATTAAAAATAAATTTATTAGTCCCGTATTCCAGTATACGCTGGTGACCACGAATTGCTTTGCCAGGTCCTCACAGGACGTTGCGCCGGCCATGCTAATAAAACTAACACATGTAAGCAACGTAACGGTTAATTTTAATAAGAAAATCAGATTATGTATCCTCAGTGTTTCCACCCTACAAACACTTGGAGAATACATGATACATTGCTGCTAATGCTGGACAGATTGATCCTATCCAACTTGGCTTTTCTAATTAGAATAAATTATGCTTTGTTTAAATGAGTTAATATTTATTTGTAAATATGTATCTACTTTATAATCTTTCAAAAATCTTGGTTTTTATTTTAAGCAACTCAATTGGCTCTAAAACTTATTCTCTTTTGTTTATTTTTAGACGAAACTACAAAATTCAATTAATAAAAAAAATATTAAATATTATTTAATTAAATATGTATTATTTACCGTATATACTCGTGTATAAGTCGAAGAATTTTAGACAAAATTTGGGAGTTGAAAATGGGGTGTCGACTTATACACGAGATGGTAAAAAAAAATGTCGCACATAATCGGCGATAAAAGCAGACAATAGTCATTTCCCTGTGATTGACAAAAAAAAAAAAAAAAAGTCCAACAATAATGTCCCTGTAATTGTTCTGCACCCATTTTCTCTTTGGACAGAATTTCCTTACAGGGGCATTTTTTTCAACATTTTTATCCCCTTTTTAAAAAGAGTTCAACTTGAGAATGCTTCTAGATATCTCTCCTAAAAGTCCTACAATACAAAGAAGTTCTGTTCTAGCAGTCTAAGAAGTTGTTTACCCTTGTAAATAACGCTTGAATAGATTTTTGAAAGAATTTTTTCTTTTTAAGTATCATTGAACTGATGTGAATAAGCTTCAAAATAGTGTAAAGTTCTTCTGTTTTACATAATTATACAGTTTTAAAATGTTGAATTTTTTTTTAAAAAGTCTGATTAGAAACGTAAAAAAGTTAGCTAATTTAATGAAAATTTATTGATTTTTTTTGTTTTTTATCTTCGATTACAAATCATTTTTCAACGTACTACCAGAAATGTGGTTCGACTTATATACACGAAAATTCAATTTGTTTCAAAATTTTACTTAAGAATTGGGGGATTCGACTTATACACGAGTATATACGGTATTTATTTATTCAAAACAATTAAATTACATGCATCTGTTTGAATTAAATTTTTAACATTGTAAGTAGATGCTTATTATAATTTAATATATATATATATATATAACCATTAATTAAACATAAAACCATTAATTAAACATTACCGACCATCATCAAAAACCGCAATATTGTGAATGAATTGACAATAAAAATGGATGCCACAAACCTATAATAAAGAACTGTATGTATAAAATAAAGTACCTTATACTTAATTACAAGAATTAATATGGAAGAAAAAAAGAAGAATATGGATTCCGAAAAAATTGAAAAACTTATATTGAATTACGTTTTCAAGAGTACAGAATTCAATGATATAAGCAAATCGGTTGTTTTCTGTGAGAAAAAAAGCTAAAAGCTGAAATTTTTTTTTCTCCTGTACCCAAACAACCAATATAACCAAAAGAATAGTTTCAAAATGAAAACAGAACATTATCAAATGGAATGAAATGGAAAAAACACTACAACCCATTAAATTTAATCTATAGCAATAGAAATCTTACACAACATACCGAATAAATTCCCAGTTGATTTTCAAAATATCTTCCCGCACATGGAATCCAAAAGCATGATAATATTAAGGTGAATAAAACAGTTAAGTTAACACAGAAATTAAAACCTATGGATTCAGTTAATTCATTTTGAAATACCGTGATAAATTCAATTAATATAATATAAATAGAAAATAATTACATTATTTAAAATACCTAAAAACAATTTTAAATTGTTTAATATTAATTAATATTTTAAACTTTTTTTTCCATGTACTGTTATTAAAGGATCTCTCTCTTTTTAGGTGCATTCGTAATTATATAAATATGTAGCACCTATAATCGTCGTTCAGTCCGTCTGTCTGTCCATCAGTCCGTCTGTCCGCATATAACAGTGCAAAAACTATCCAACCGAATGGTCTGAAATATTAAATATATAATTGTTGCAAAATTTTGTCGAGTCATTTCAAAATTTATGAAAATTGGATAGATAGTTTAATTACAGGGACAGTCAAAATTTTCCCGTTATATTACGGCCAATGGGAAAAAAATATTGCAAGTGCATTTTAATGACGTTACAGTCTTCCGAATGGTCTGAAATTTTAAATATATAATTGTTGCAGCATTTTGTCGGCTCATTTCAAATTTTATGAAAATCAGATGTATAGTTTAATTACAGGGACAGTCAAAAGTTTTCCGTTACATTAAGGCCAATGGGAAAAAATTATTTCAAGTGCATTTTAATGATGTTACAGACTTTCGAAGAGAATGAAATTGATATGCACTTAAGAAGTGAACTAAAATACACATTCAGTACAATATGCGATGCAAAAAATTATTATAAAACTAGTTATAGTTATACTACCTTTGCCACGTTTGACGAGCAGTTTCCAACTTGTTTTTTCTTAGTTTCAAAATATTTCTAAAATTATGCTTAATTTTATGTGAAGCGTTAAAATCTTGCTTACAGCTCGTCGACTTTTAATACATAAAATATTAAATTAAGCTTATATTTTGGAAGTATATTTGAGAATTAAGAAAAACTAGTCGTTGGGGGTCACCGCAATACTTCCCATCATGGATATGCATAATATAAAATATGAAAATAAAATTGCGTAAAAGAAACATCCTTATAACTCAAAAAATGATAGTCAATTAACTAACAGTTTACTGCGTCGGATTAAGCGTCTCATTTTCAATTAAAATATATCTTTGAATTGAAATTTGAATGAAATGCAGCGTCATGAAAAATCGAAGAGTGTGGAAAATAGGATTACAAATATCTCGGCAACTAATTATCCAATCGACTTCATTCTTTATGCAGAAATTATGTTTATTTTTTTATTGTCTTTTATATTCACACCTTAAAATAAACAATTTCGAAAAATGTTATATGCCTTTTATCAGAACGAATATTTCGAGAGTTCGAAAAAAATAGTTCCAGATAATCGAGGTTCCTGAAATTCAATAGGCTTCTTCCCATTATTATATACTAAGTACACACAAATTTCAAGTCTCTATCTCAATTTGTTCGGGAGATAGCGCGTTTACAGACACACACACAGACAGACAGACGTACGGCAAATTCTTTTTTTCTCAAAATATGTTTTTCAAAATCTCCAGTGTCTGAAATGTGTAAATCCGTCAAAAAAAAAAAAAAAAAAAAAAAAAAAAAATCTATTTTTAAAAAGATTACAATATTTACCCTATACTACGTATGATGGGTAAGCAAAAGAGGCATTCTTTATGAAGAGTTCAAAGAAAAGAGAAGTTAAAAATTGTATTAATTTCTTGCGAGGACATTTTAAATATATGAATGCATTTCACGCTCATAGGTTTAACATTAGCGAAAGAAACTGGGGAGTTGACTGACCAACAGCCTTAACAAAAGTTTTGGCCTCATTACCTCTTGTTTATAAAGAATGAAAGTAGCCAATTTATGATTTAACATTTTACCAGTTCATGATTGAACCTACCGGAACAAACACTAAATGATGGAACAAGCTTTCACGATCTTTGCTCGAAAAACTTGATAACAACTTTTTTCGCACCATGTTATGGTGAAATAATACAAGTTTTTAATAGTGTAGATTTCTTTTTTTCCGTTTAAAAATTGCTATTATTTATTATAATTTTGATGCTAACAAATAACTCAATTTATACTCTTTAACCCTTTGAGGGGCAAGCAATTGTGTTTCTGTAATGTTGAATTCTCGCCGGAAAAATCGCGAAAGTTTATTTCAAAATAACGTAAAGTAATTTTCCAACATTTTCCCACCAAAGTTATAAAAGTAAAATTTAATAAAAAATTTCTGGTGCGAATCTGGATTAAAATTAAGTGGGATATATAATATATCCCATCACCCCTCAAGAGGTTAAAATAACACGTGTTGATTATACAAATATACCACCCACCCTATTGTGCGTAGTTTACTTCGGGTGGAGATCATTCGATTTACGTTCATTTAAAAAGAAATGCTCTAAGTAATCTGAATAAAACTTTTCTTTCTTTCTTTTTTTCTTCTTTTTTTAAGGGGAGGGAAGAGTAGTTTGTGCAACTTCACTGTAAAAATATGTATTTGTGCTTCTACAGTTGTTTCTGATTATTCAAGCTTGAAGACAGTTGCAAAAGTTTTAAGTTTTCACTCGATATTAAAAGTATTTTAACTTTTAGAATAAAACTGGATTAGACGGTATTATTTCCATTTGTTATCCTGAAGGCATCACAAACCGTGAACGTTTTGAACATATTTAACAACAGATTTGAACATTTGATTTGTCTTTAGAAAAGAACATTATTACTTTTTATTCAAATCAATTTATACAAGGTAAAATATTTCATTCTTGAAGAAAAATTTTATGCGTTTATCATGATCCATTTTTTTTTATTCAAGAGAAGTCTCACGAAATCGTACTGTAAAATTGCCCCATGGCAATAATTATTTTTCCAGCAATACATACGTGATTGCTAAGCTGCTAACAAGAACAAAATAACATTTTCTTTCTTTCCACCCTACTTTGGCATAAAAAATCTATAAATTGGAAAGCTAATAACCGGCGATAAGTTCTATTTCAAAGGAGAGTGATTGTGGCAACATGTTTAAGAAACCAATTTTATTCTTTAAGATGTCCTAGATGTCATAATAAATAATATTTATTGAAGTTATTGAATATGATTAACAGTTCAAGTCAATAGTGTCGACATGGAGGCTTCTGTATGTTATATACTTGTCACTGTTATAGATATAGTGATTGATTGAGATTATCCTTTATAATTTATTTTTGAATCTGAATGTGGTTATTTCCTTGTCACTTTTATATTCAAATATTATTTCAATATATTGTAATTTTTTCTTATTGGAAATGATTTATTTTCGGAAACATTTTTTCCCCTCAGAACTTTTTTGAAATAGTGCTGCTTTATATTATGCCCGGTGGCACCAACTTATATGGGCCCGTGGGGCGCGAACCCACCCAATTTCAATTGATTTAATTGGTTATTTCTTTACTTAATCGCAAAAATGAAATTTGGTTTTACTGATGTTCTCAAAATAATTATGTTTGAAAAATAAGTAAGGACAATCAGACTTACGCAGGGGTACTGAAAAGTCCATCAGCGGATGTATAATTAAATGTATCTGAAAAACAAATTTTCTGCATATTTTGCCATCTGTTTAATGTCTTGAATTGATAAGGCATTAGGTGACAAAACTATATGTTTTTCTTGGCATTTAGTTTTTTGCACTTTCAATAGTTAGCAATTTTTATGTTATTTATGATAAATACTAATGTATTTATAAGGAAGAACTCATAAAAAATATAATTTAATAATATATTTAATAAAATTATTTATTAAGTTATAATAATTTTATATTTTGCTCAGAAAAAAACATAATTTAACCCTTTAGTGCGCAGATTTGCATATATGCAAAGAATACTGTTTTGAATTTAATAGATTTTTTTTATTCGCATATACCTAATTCACACCAAAAAATTAAAATAGCAATATTTGCTTTAATTAGAAAACAGACATTTCGTATTTAAATAAAACGAAATTAACCATTGAAACTTTCTGGTGTAAAGTCAGATTTTCTGAACTACGTAATTTCTAGAACGTAATCTATATGGGAATTAAAGGGTTAAAGGTTAAGTTTTATAAAATAAATAATTATATAAAATAAGGTATTTGGAGACATAATTATTAAAGTATTTACTAATTTGTATTATTTTAGCGTAAAACAGCCACACGACAGTAGTTTTTACTTGTATTGCAGATGTGCAACAGAAGAAAAGATTGACGTATTATATGAAAAATATATCTCTGATTTTTTTCATTATTTTTCCTGTTTTATAATCCTTTCAAAGTATCATATATAATTTTTTCGAAACAAAATACAAAATCGCGCATTTATGGGTTAACTTCGAATTATCATCTTTAGTCATTCGCTCCTCCTTCGCCTCTGTCTCCACACAGGCACGCGCTAATGGAAAAAAATTGTATGCGTTATTTTACTCAAAAAATTTTGAGCCCACCCAATATCTTTCAAAAATTGGCGCTGCTGCTTATGCATGAATTCAGCTATCCGAAGATTACTAAAAGTGAAAAACTGCAAAGAATTGTGAGCAGAATAAATAAGTAAGTGAATAAATAAAATTGAATGAAATTTCTTGAACTTCGTAAAATATCGAGTTTTTGATCTGAAACGCATAAATATGTTAGTCATTCGCAGCTTTAAACAAAATATTTTCTGGGGAAAAAACTAAAAATTTAAATATACTTAAGATAAGTATGGAATACAATAGAGCCACTGAAAACTGTTACAAGCAGTGTGTCCGAGAGTAAAATTAGAAAAATTTTTATTAGCATTTTTTAAAAGCCCTTTGCTGTGTTATTAAAATGAATCATAATAAATTATAAACCATGGAAGAAAAACACTCTACATTCTACAAGAGTTTTGGATATCTTTTATTCTTGTATCAAAGCTATATAAATCATTCTCTTGTATTTTTTTACTTTTTTGGATAACTTACTTGAGTACAGGGTAAAAAAAAAAAAAAAAAAAAAATTAATGTGTAATAGTGAAAACTTTTTTCTTTTTTGGATGGCTAAACTATCGGCTGAAAAGGTCTTTTAAAATTAAATTGTTTTCCGGTTCTCCAAAGACGTTAAAGTTTTACAATTACAGCATAAATTAACTTAAAGTAAACAAGTCGGAAATTGTACGTCCCACGTCGCAAATGAGGTGCGTTCGTACCATAACCAGTTTTATAAATATTCAGGTCTTGGTGCATTAGCTGTTGCATTCTTATGCAAAATTACATGAATACAAAATTTATTACAATTATATATATTAAATTCAGTTTATTAATATTTTTTAAAGTTTTGATTCAATTTTCATAAAATTTGAAATGTGTCGACAAAATTCTGCTACGATTAATACATATTAAATTTCAAACCAGTCAGTTGGGAAGTTTTTGCACTGTTATATGCGGACAGACTGACGGACAGACGACGACTATAGATGCTACGTATTTATATAATTACGAGCGCACCTAAAAGCACAGCTCTTACTTCATATTTGTTTATATTAAGCAAAATACTACCCAGAAGTTACCACGAGGCTGCGTATCGACTCCCACCTTACTTCCCTTCATTTGTTATATTGGCTACTTATTCAACCTACTGGCTTATAATTCTTCGTAGCATCAAACTTTGGCATTACATTGCGGGTCTTCAACTTTCCCACGATAACACCATACCTTGCTTCATATTCAGAGACTGTTGACGCAGCTTCCGTGTCAATTTTGACACACTTTTCCACTGCTTGAGTATGACAGGGGAAACCTAGAAAATCCGATATAAAAATTCAGCAATGGGCCGCGATTTATCCCCCAATATGCTCGCCCATTCCTCCGCAAAAGAGTTTTTTAAACTACTCGAAATCCTCTATGAGTCTTAGAAAAAACTCTCATGTGTAAAATGATCGTTAAGCATAACCAATCTGGCTGACATCTAGAAAGCACAGGGGCCAATTTCGGGCTGTTCAACAAATCTGGCAGATGTGACATGCACCATTCCTGTGTCCTTTTTGTGCTGTGTGCTTAAACAGAAGCTTGATAGAGTGTTCATTTCGCAAGTGCTTAAGGAGCATGGAAGCAAAACACTCTCACACATGTTTTAATGGAACGTTTGGATGTTTGATTTTGGTACCTTCATCAACAAAAATGGTGTTTTACCAATTGAACAAGTCCCACACCAAACCATAATCGACTGGAAGTTTTGTCGTCTTTTGATAACGGCTGTGGACTAAGAGTATCTTTCGACTGAATTCTATCGTTGTATCATTTAACGTCCTTGTCTTTTGTAAAAGCTTTGAAAAATCATCTTGCTACTGATCATCACCGGACCGCATGGGCGTACCCAAGGGCCCCCCCCCCCCCCGAAATTTTCGAAAGTGATGTGAAAAAAGGCCAAATTTTTTTCTTTCTTTTTTGGAAAAAAATGTAATTTTTTTTCAATCATACAGCGGACTACCCATTCTCATTACTCCCATATTAGTCCACATTGACACCAACGAAGAGAAAGGGGGCTGATGGGGTTACAATCCCCCCCCCCTCCCCCTCCTCCCAAAATAGTCGAAAAATTAAATGAAAAAAATTGTTTTTCCTTACTTTTTTTAGATAAATCTGTCATTTTTTTCTTCTGTCATACAGCAAAATAGCCATTCTCGTTAACACCATATTAGTCCACATTGATATCACAGCATAACCAAAGATGGGGAGGGGGCTGATGGAATTGCAGCCCCCTCCTCTCGAAATAGTCGAAAATGAATTTAAAAAATAGTGCTGATTTTTTTCTTTCTGTTTGAGATAAATTTGCAATTTTTTCCCTATCATTCAACACACTAGCCGCTCCCTTCGCTTTAGTTCCATATTAGGGCACATTGACACCAAAGAAGAGAAAGGGGCTGATGGGGTTACAGCCCCTCCCCCACTTCCCAAAATAGTCGAAAAATTAAATGAAAAAAGTGTTTATCCCTTACTTTTTCAGATAAATCTGTAATTTTCTCTTTTGTCATACAGCAAAATAGCCATTCTCGTTAACCCCATGTTAGTCCACATTGACATCATAGCATGCCCAAAGATGGGGAGGGGGGCTGATGGAATTAAAGCCCCTCCTCTCGAAACAATCGAAAATGCAATGAAAAAGTGCTGATTTTTTTTCTTTTTATTTGAGATAAATTTATATTTTTTCCCTATAACTCAAGAGACTAACCGCTCTCTTCTCTTTAGTTCCATACTAGTGCACAGTGACACCACATTATACCCAAAGCTGTGAAAGGGGCTAATAGGGCGCCTCCTCCGAAAATAGTCGAAAATGAAATGAAAAAAAAAAGCTGATTTTTTTTCTTCTTGTTTGAGCTAAATTCGTAATTTTGTTTTCTGCAATCCTTATTTTTTTAGGTAAATCTCACATTAACATCACAGCATACCCAAAGAAGGGGGGCGGCGGCTGATGAGGTTACAGCCCCCTCCTCACGAAATAGTTGAAAATGAAATGAAAAAATTACTTTTTTTTTCCTTTCTCTTTGAAATAAATTTGTATTTTTTTCTCCTATCATTCAACAGACTAGCCGCTCTCTTCTCTTTAGTTCCATATTAATACACAGTGACACCACATTATACCCAAAGAAGTGGAAAGGGGGTAATGGGGTTACATCCCTATTGCCCCCCAAAATTGCTGATTTTTTTTTTCCTTTTTGTTTGAGATAAATTTGTAACTTTGTTTTCTGCAATTCAACGAACTAGCCATTCTGGTTAGTCTCATATAAGCGCACAGTTACAACACCACAGTATACCCAACGAGGGGGAGGGGTCTCATGGGGTTACAAGTCAATTTTCGAAATAGTAAAAAATGAAATGAAAAAAATGCTAATTTTTTCCTTTCTTTTAAGATAAATTTATATTTTTTTTCTGCCATGCAGCTATTCTCGTTAGCTCCATATATTAGTGTGCAGTGATGCCCCAGCATACAATACCCAAAGAAGTTGATGGAGACGGGGGTTATGAGGTTACAGCTCCATTTCGCCTTCGAAAGGATTGCAGTGAAAGGGAAAAGGCTTTCTTTTTGAGATAAATTTGTTTTATTTTCTGGCATGCCACGAATTTGTCTTTTTCGTTAATCCAATATCCTCCTCAGTCCTGCGACCAAATTTACTTAGAAATACAAAAGCTATTTTCAAAATGAAAAAAAAAAATTTAAAAAAAAACATATTTTTTTGTTTTTGTAACATTGTTTTTTAAATTCCAAAAAATTGAAAATATTCCCCAATTTTATGTACGATTTATTTATTGCTTGCGCACAATTAAAAGTAGGGGTGATTCTGATTCGAATTTTCCGAAAGTTTAAGGCATTCGGTTCCGAAAATTCAAAAAATTCAGCTAGAAAAAAGTCTCTAATATTGACAAATGGTCGTCGTAAAAAATCAATTTCATCAGTCGTTCGCAGAAAAAATCTCCAATTTTGCCAAAGTATTGCAGTTTGTCCGGGTAATTTTGTGTCACCCTGTATAGTCCGCTTGAGTTAACTAGGCCTATGTTCTTGAAACAGATTCCGATGCTACTAGAAAAAAAAAATGCTAGTAGACACAAACTGTTCAAGAAATATATTATTTAATTAAAAACTAAATTTTGCTAATTGCTAGTTGTGATTATCACATCAATTAAAGAATAAATGCAACGAAATTTCCAACTTATCAACCAAGTTATCGTACGGGGACTGTAACCGCATTCTTGTAACTTTTATACATTTGCAACCACATTGTTGCCAGGATCTATATTTTGACGCCAACTTTGACTGCAGACCCAATTATGGAATATTAACCCTATGCTTTTGGCGATGATCATTGCAGGTGTATCTCATTTTCTATTGTTCAGAAATGTACTATATTTTACATTTGAAATTAATCATTAAAATTATTGATCTGATTTAAATTTTTATAATATTCAACAGGGGTGCTGTTGTGCTTAAAAGAAAAAAAAATGACAGATCGTTGTAACTTTGTGTTAAATTTAACAAAATCATCATCATGCTTTACATTCTCAATTGAGTGCTTTGCGATGCCGTGAAGTTATATTGTACAGCTGCGCCGCGCCGTTACTCGCGGAATAGGTGGAATTGCTGCCTTCTGTAACACAAGACTACCGGGAAAAGTGCCCCGATCGCGGTAGATCCCATCAGGAAAAAATTAAAAGCGAAATTTAATAAGTTAAAAACATCGACCAGCGAGTTTAGGAAGGCTAGAGTTAAGCTGCTTCGAGCTTATTCATTACTAGATGAATACACAAATCTATAAATATCAGATTAAATAATGAAAGTATAATTTTTTTCTCCACAAATAGTGAATCTTTTTTATAAAAAAAAACTTTTAAAGTAGTTTCTTTGCTACGTTTTACAGTTTTTTTAAAGTTGTGACCATGTTTTTTGTGATAGCCTAATATACAGATGTGAATAGTACCCGGTACAAAATTTATGTATATATACAATACCTATGAAGTTTAGTACTAGTCACTTAGCCCTCGGATGGCTAGGGGAAATTTGAATCATGAAAGGCCATGTGGGGTCATTCAGTGATCCCATAGTTAAAAAACACATATTTATTTACCATATCAGAAAAATTCCAAAACTTAGCTTTTAAAATTAATTTAATAATGTACATAACAATTGCAGCAATTGAAAGAAATAGAAAATGCAATATTGTTGGAACAAAAGATTTAAAAAATAAAATAATCATTAATTCACATTAGGATTGAACTTGCGCTGGGGTCATAAAATGACCCCACTTGGTCATTGGAGGGTAAAACATAAATCACAGACAATTTTTATGAATATTTAAAAGGGGTGGGGGGGGGGGCAAGAATGATACTTATCCAGGGGACCTAAATAGTCGAAGTCGAACAATGGTATGGGGAAATGAAGGGACAATCTTTTGATTTTCCGGAGGAATGCTTTCCACGGACCACTCTCCTAAATTCATCAATGCTGTTTTTATTTTTATTTTATATATTTATTTATTTATTTATTTCAGGTAAAACCCGCTTCGTCACTAGTATTCATACGCGCATCGCCTCGGTCAATGTCCTCGTAATAACTGTAAATTTTTCTAATACACTCTGAAATATTCGCAAATTATCTTTTAAAATGTGACGATTGAAATGTGAATAAAATGGCATGTTTTTTGTAAAATATACACGAGAACGATCACCACAACCGATAAACAAATTATTTCTTCAACTCTCTCTTTCTCATCTTGCGATTCTTATCGTCCAAGATCAACAGATGAAAATTCCCATCTCCAAAAAACGTTTGAAAAGGGTAGAGAATCAGCCTATGGTCACGCGAGCGGCAGACGATCCAGCCCAAACGCGAATTCCCTATTTTTCCTGCGGTGGATCTCGCTAAATGGGGCAACGTGCGGGGTCGAGCTTGACACCGAAAATCCTCTGGAAGGGATGCCGCCTCCGGTTTCGGCAGCAAAAGAAATAGTGGCAGCGCCGGAGTTCATGGGCGCAGTATTCAATTAGTTTTAAAAGAGTGAAGGGATCATGGATGTGCGTTGCGTCTGGGTGAGTAACATTTTGGATTACTGCGGGAAAAGAAGGATTTTTCAAATTGCGATGAAATTTTCTCCTGAAGCAAGTGAAAGTGAAGGCCTTTATTTCACTGCTCAGTGTTTTTTTTTTGCTTTTTTCAAGGAAAAATGAAATATTTGCTTAGATTTTTCGAAACATTTTCAAACGTAATTGAAAAGTGTTTATGAATTCGGTTTGTTTGTCCCTCTGAACGTGATCTCACTCTCGTAAATATACTCGGATTGCTACGCAATTTTTTTTATGTGTTATTGAGGTTTACTGTAAAATTGAAAATGACGTGTTTAGCATTTACTGATGTGTCAAGCTGCCACTAATCTTCCTAATATGTGCGTTAATTTGACCAAATTTAGCAACGTTTCAACCCAGAAAATTTATCCGATGAATCTTTATTAATTTAATTTCAGGTTTCTGTGTGGAACATTTAATTTAATTTCTTAAAATATCTCTGGTGCGAAACTTATTAATCCTGGGTTAAATTAACCTACATGTTACGGAAGACTAGTGAAAGTTTGGCACCTCTGCATTTATAGTTCGTTTACAGAGACGCACAGAATAATTCCGTTACATTATGGTCTACGGGGAAAAATCGTTTCCGGTGCACTTTACTGATTGTTACACTACTTCAAACATAATGAAATTGATGCGCATTATTGAGGTGGACAAAAACATGCTTTCTCAGGGGTATAGAATAAGTAACATTTCGATTTTGTTTACACAGCCGAACAAATAATTCCATTCCATTATAATCTATGGTAAAAAAAATTTTTGCTATGCATTTTAAGGGGACCGTAGACCGACCTTTACTGGAGCTAAAATTGACCCAAAAATCTAAATTACTTTTTGTGTGTATTGCTATTCTCCAATTTGTATTGAGTCAATTGTGAAAAATCGCATGCAGATGCGATCATTTTTCGCACAGTTACAAGTGTTTTACTTTTGTACACAAACAATTTTTTGGCCCTTTAATGTACTTTAAATGAGTTTTTCTCAAAACTGATTTTTCAACGTTTTTAGATTTTTGAAATGCTCCGTGTGTCTTAATTTGTGATCAAAATTTATGAAATTGATAATATGTTCGTCTCCATAAATCACATTTTTTTGTTCGTTTTGCTTTTATGTGTTAAAAATTATCCTAAACTAGGATTCAGAAGGTCAGAGCTTCCCCTGATGAAAAAAAGCTATATAATACGATTAATATTCCTGATATTGCTTACAAAGAAACTGTATATGCATTTTAAAATTCGACTTCATTAAGATAAATAAATTTGATTTTTAAGTTATTAAACGGTAAAATTTTGATGAAAATTTATATGGAATTAAAAAAAAAAAAAAAAAAAAAAAAAAAAAAAACTCTATAAAATTAACTATTGAAGGTGTTAAAAAAATCGATACACAGATTTGTTTGTAATGGAGTTTTAAGTGATTAAAATGTAAAATCGAGGAAATATCTCAAAAATTAAGACGCATGGGACATTTTAAAATTTTAAAAATGCAAGAAAATCTTAAATTTATAATAAGATTGGAAATTTCTTTTAAGGCATAGCTGCCAACATCTTACGCTTTTTTGTACCACAAAAATTTAATAGTAAATTTTAACTTTTCTAATCGTCGTAATCTGGCGATTAAATAAGGCAAATATTTCTATTAAATTTTTCTGGTACAAAAAAGCGTAAGAATTGGCAGCTATGTTTTAAGGTGTTCTATATACTTATGGTGAAATGTACTTTTGCACAAAATTTCATCTCTCCATGTTGAAAAACAAAAATACGCCCACCGTCCCTTTAAAAATGTTGTGATACTTTAAAAATAAAGAAATGAAAAATTATCACTGTGGTGCTCTATAACATGTTTTCTATAGATTATGGAGTACGTTTCATTTATCGTTCCTTTACAGAGACGCACATAAACAAAAAAAAAAAAAAAAAAAAAAAAAAAATCCGGTTGCAGGATGGACGATCGATTTCGTCGTATGAAAAAAAAATTTTTTTTTTTAACAATATTCTGTTAGTGTTGGAAATAGTTTCATAATCTATACCTGATGCATGTTTTTTTGTTCTTGTTTTATATCGTTTTTGTACCCCCCCCCCCCCAATCCACTTTTTTTTTCTCTGTGAGAAAATTTACTGGCTTATTATTATTATCAGAATTTTTATTAATTATATCCCTCCCTAAATTTTTAAAATTAATTATTATTAATTTTTTTTATATCTGTTGTTTTTTTTTTTTAGAAGAAAAAAAAGAAGTAGTCAAATTTATTTACCCCAAGTGTTTTTAAAATAATTAAACTCTAAGAGAAGAAATATGTTCGCCTCCGTCAATCAAATTTTTTTTCTTTTTGCTTTTATGTGCTAAAAATTATAGTAAACGGGGATTCAGAAGGGCACAGCTGCCCTGTTGGAAAAAAGCTATATAACACGATTAATGTTCGTGAATCGTTAAATTTCTCTACCAAATATATTACATGCGTTAAAAAAAAAAAAAAAAAAAAATTGCACAGGGTGTTATGACAAAAATTTCTTAAAGAATATAAACATATCTTAATACACGTGGTCTAGGCTGATTTCTTTCCCCTCCTTTGATTTCATTATGCCGGTGTCCCTGTTGCAGTGTATTTTGAAAGGCTGAAATGCTGATTAGAGACGTTTCCTAATTAGAATAGAAATGTTTGTGACTTTTTTCTCAAAGCGAAGATCTCTATTTCATTCTTCAGTGAAAAATTTTTGTAAGCGTGAAAATAGCAATACTTATTAGATTCAGTTTTTTTTCTGTTATTCTTGTCTTCTACTTTTTTCTTTTCTTTTCTTGTGCGAGAATTTATTGATTTATAATTATTATTAGATTTTTTTTAAATATTTAAGTTATGTTTTTATCATCATTTTTCATACGGAAGAAGAAAGAGGATTTTTAAATATATATATTACATGAATTTGTATATATGCATCTTGTAATGAAATATATTTACTAAATAATTTCTGATTAGATGCTTTAATAGTTCTGTTCTGATTTCTAATAGAATTCTGATTAGACAGTTTCTAATAAATTCTGAACTGTATTAATTTGCAACATTCATTTATTTACTACAAAAGAAATATTGATGGCGCTGGATTATTGTAAAGCACTGCTTAAAGGCCGATTCTTATGTCATAAGAGGTATCAGAATGTAGCATCATGGAAGTTTTTAGAATTTAAAAGTTAAAAAATTCTAGTTGGTTTTTATCCATTTACTTCTATAAATTTTTACTTCAATACAGTGTTTTTTAATGAATTTCTTATTATTAAAATAACCTATAACTATAATATTAACAAAGTAAAACATCTTATTTATTTTTATTTATTTAAATTTATTTGCTATATTCTTTTTATCTTTAATTAATTAATTAGTAACTTTTTGCTCTAAACTTTATACATTTCATATTATTTTTTTACGTATCTATATATAAAATTAAGTTCAAATTTTAAAAATCTTAATATTAAATTTTGACTAAAAAGACACAAAATAAATAAATAAATAAAAAGGTGATTATGATAATTAATTAGGGCCTTGCTGAGATGCAACGACTGGATTCCAAACTTTCAAATTCAAAGCCAAAATTTCATTAATTCAAAGTAATTTAAAATTATTTTGTTAAACACCATTCAAGTAAAGCTTTCTACTCTATGCCATAATAAAATACAGTAGAAACTGCTTGTATTAAGAAGATGAAAGTAGCACGAAATTTGTTCGTTATACACTTCGCTATAACAAATTTCCTTGAAATATCAATTACTTTATGAAGAATTTTAAGTACTAATTATTTTAAATACTTTTTAGTGTTCAAAATATTCAATTATTGCAGTTTCACAGCCAATTGGTCTATTTTAACGAAAGTGATTTGGCACATAATTAACAACATTATCCTCGTAACTCGTATGCAATTGTAACTGTAAAGAATGTTGGGCAATTTATCACCTTCGATCGGCTTATAGAAAAAATGCCTTGAAATTAGTTTATTAATTTTTAATTAAGTTTTAAAAATATTAAAATGTTGTATTGTCATCGGAAACACACCTGTGTACATAATTTTCACAACTTTGGGGCTATGCATATATAACAATATAAACTTTTTAGCAATTTTGGACTCCCCGCCCTAATGATATCGTTACCTCCGCGAATGTCGAGACTATCTTCCCGTGCATAAAAAGGGGTTAGGTTTTATGATTTTTTTAAAGTAGAAAAAAAAACAGTTGAAACGTAAAAATATATTTATTGAATATATAATACGTGATTTATCACATTGCCAACGAAGCGTAGAACCAACAATTTGAAAAATGTCCAAGTCGAGAACATACACACATATATTTTCCCCACGCTTCGTTAGCAATGTGATAAATCACGTATTATATATTCAATAAATTCGAGCGTCATATGGGGCATTCTCACAATCTTTTGACTTTCATGTCCCTGAATAATAATTTTTTATTTAATACACTTTTTTGTGTTTTCTTTATTTCATATACTGGGGAACATCCCATTGCATGATTGCACAACAATATTAACGAGCTAAATAGGTTTTGGACGATGTTGGGGGTCCAAACACCTGCAAAACTCCTATACCGTCCCGTGTCCCTGACGCTGATTTTTAAGTTTGGAGCTGTCTGTATAAAATTGTTTCAATAAAAATAATTCGACATAATTTTTTTTCTGAAACTGGAACTATTGTTTTATATAAATATGTAGCTAAAAATAAACCTGCACACATTTTTAGGGATGTTATTATTTTTTAAACTCTGCCCCTGGGTTTTAGATTCCCTACCACCCTTCTTCTAAAATTATACAGAAAATCATTTCAGATGCAGCCACGGAATTTTTTCAAGTTTTTTCTCATGCAGAAGTATGCTAGAGAAATAATGTCTAAAATTCTTTGGCAGGAAATTTACTGTAGAATTTAAATCAGCATTTAAATATCAATTTCAAGCATCGTGGCTTTAATGGTAGTCTCACCATACCCAAGGTTTATTCCTGAACTTTTCGAGGTAAATTAAAAAAAAAAAAAAATTAATTTAATCCAATGTTAACAACTGTTTCTAAAAATCAATAAACATTGTGGCTATCACTTAGTCTTAACATGACTTTCCTAAAAATAGGTGGTAATTTTCCTTACCGTTCCATCCTTACCGTCCCTTTTTTTACCATTTCGTCCCTTTTTTCCAATACCATCCCCATTTTTTTACCTTGCCGTCCCTTCTTTAACACCCCTTTAAGACAATGTTATACAAAAATTCTGTATTAAAAGTACTACATTGTTATTATTTCTTATTTGAATGTCCTGTGGGTATTATGCAAATTCATTATAAGTAAAAATTTAGAAGAAAATAAAAAAATTATAGGGGTAAAATGGTAAGGAAAATTAAATTCGCAAGTTTAACTTAAACCTCAGTTAAATAAAAAAAATTTCGCTGCTGACCATTTTTTCTTTATTTTGAATCATTAAGGCATTCGTCTATCAGATTAAAATGTTATTTTAGCAAGTTTAATTTTGTCAGATTTTTTCCCAAAAAGTCAAAAGATTGTGAGAATGTCCCATATATATTTATTGAGTTTTAAAAAACACATGCTGTAAATAAATTTGAATAATTATAAACATATTGTACAAAGTTTAGTTGCTATTTGATGGCTGAAAAAAATTATCAATGTACGATTGTTTGGAAGAACAGATCTTTTGTGTATGAAATTCCGTTTAAAGAAAAGTTGTGGTCTCCATTTCTCTTTAAAATTTAAGACTCCTCACTAGTAAAGTATCGCATTCTATTGCTTTCTGAACAAGTAGCTGTTGAAGCTTTAAAATTTCCTATACAATTTTTGCAGAAAAATTTTAACTAAAACTTTTGAATTTTAGAAAATTTGGGAATTTTTATTTTTTGCATCGTCATGTTTCGGGTTTCTCGGAATTACTACATCTGTATTTTGCTTCAATAGGGTTGAAACCCTCGTAACTTAGGCTATACAGTACAATGCAGCTGTACAGTGATAAATAGTTTATAGAATTGGTAAAACAAATGGTGTTTACTTTGTAAAAAAAATACCCTTTATTAAAAAAATTCGCGAATAACTAAATTAAGTAATCGCGAATGTTGAAATGTTTTTCATTTTTTGTTTCATGAATAATCAAAACTCGCGATTGTTAAAAGATTACTGTACATTTATTATTCGCATATTTTACGATTTAAATGAAGACAAGTCAATAAAATGTTACTATTATGCATGAAATAACTTTATAGCAAATAATACTTTAAGGAAATACTTAAAAACGTAGCTTTTTGTTACACAATGCATTCAACAATAATATTGTCTTCTTGCACTTACCCCCTTGACGGGGAAGGGGTTAGCAGAACTTCTTATCAACAAAACAGGTGACCAACATTCTTCCAATTTTTTTACTAGTAAGCAAGTATCACTTCGAACCTGGTTTCTCTAACAACGCATTATATCCACATATCGCAGAAGAATAGGAATGCCGAACGTTGGGATAATCCCTATTTTGGAATAAAATGATTTTATAATTACTTAATGACTTTAACAATACCTCTGTATTTTCATAAAAATCGATAACAGAGTAAGAAAAAAGTTCAAAAACTATTTTGATATTTCAAATGAAAATCAAATTTCAGTATAATTGCTTAAAAGGCGCAAATGACAACCTAGTGAAAAAGATACCATGTCGGGACTCGAACCTGGGCCATCAGTACAGCGCACTGACATTCTACCGACTAAAGCACATGGAACGGTACTAGGTTGGCTTTTTCACTAGGTTGGTCTTTGCGCCTTTTAAGCAATTATATTGAAATTTGATTTTCATTTGAAATATTGTATGCAAGGCGAATGTTTCTCTCTGGAAAAAATTCCAAGTATTAACTATTTTGATGTTTTAAAAAAAAGTTAGTAAAAAATGAAAATTTTGATTGGATCAAAAATGATAATGATAACAAAAGACAAATCCCCCTCCCTCTAGAGATATCTTACGAAATCAACTGCCATACCCTCTACCCCCAAAAGTGATAATGTTATATATGTACAGCCCTTTAGTATATGGGGAAGGGAGTGAAACATCGATTACGAAAATTCTATCTTTACATACATGAACGAAGTTAAGTTAAATAAAAGAGTATAAAATACATTGCTTAGAACTACAAATTTAAATGTTTATTCGAATTTAAAGCTATCCATTTAAAGATTCGTGGTTGATACAGGCCTCACAAAGAAACATTCTTAATGAAACGCGCCACGTGCAATACCTTTCTAAGTTGGCGTGGTAGCCCCACCAACGACTTAGAAGTTCTGCTCTCAAAGCTGGTAGACGGGAGGTGGTGGGTTCGAATCCAGTTGCACGTGCCAACCTAATTGTTCTGGGTTTCCCGTGGGTTTTTTCAACCTTGCGTAATCTTGCATAAATGCGGGTTAGGTTCCTTTAGAAAGATCCCCTCAGCCTATACCCCTGGCGTAGATAATCGGCCGAAATAAACTACGCCATTGAAGATGGTGTGGAAAGTTACATCCGATTTGCTTGTATAATAAAAGAAAACAAACAGTCACGTGTGCATGTTATTATCTAAATAGTATTTTGCATGAAATTCACATATTGTTTATAATTATTTATTAAACGTTAATTTGATTTAATAATGTGAAATTAATTAAAAATATTAATTAAAATTAGTTAATTAAAAATATTACACGCATAAATTAAAAAAAATTAATTTAATTTAAAAAAAGTATTTAATAATTATTAATATGTTCTGAAATTTCTTCTTCTTTTATGGGAACAAATATATACCGGCTCCTAGGAAATTATATCCGTGGGGCCCAAGTTGGCGCTCTATGCCTCTGCAGTTATTTGATATAAAATTTGTTGTACGCGATATTTAGATATGTAACATTCATTATAGATGAGTTGAAAAATGTTCCGATTTTCAAGGATTGTTAGAAGAGCGACTTAAATATCGCTCCGATTTAATCCGTTTTACATTGATGCGTTCTACTGTATAACCAAATTTTATAACCAAATTCTGTTTTAGCTTACCCGTTAGTGTAATGAAAGTCGGAATTCTGAAATTTCAATTTCCTTTTAAGTTCTTGGAATACATTAAATAGTAAATACAGTAAAAGCTGTCAAAACTCAGCTTGTCTATGACGGAAAATTTTCAGGGTCCTAGCAAAGGACATGCCGCTTTATCTGCTAAGACAGAAACTTTTCTAAAACTGAATAATTTTGTCAGACTTGTATATATAAGATGATACTGTTTTGAGAAGATTTAGTGTATATTCTCTTAATCTTCTTAAAAATTTAGCTGTAGGATTTTAAACTGATTTGGATAAATACAATTTTTCTAATGATTATTTTTCATAACTTTTGTAAAAAAAAAAAAAAAAAATAAATAAATAAATAAATAAATAAATAAATAAAAAAGAGAGAGAGAGAGAGAGAGAGAGAGAGAGAAAGAAAAGCTGTAAGTTTACATTATGGGGATTTGTTATGATTAAAATGTTTCTGGATTTTTTTTTTTTTTTTTTTTTTTTTTTTTTTTTTTAGTACAGTTTTTTATTTTCTTTCTTTTCTTTTATTCGATTAGAAAAGTGAACAAAATAATGTATTTTTAAAGTATGAATATTCTGTTAAGTCGCACCTTTATGTTTAAACGCGTTTTACAATTTTACAAATAACTCCCCGGAGAAAGTTTTATACTCAGTGTAAAATAAACAATTAAATATTTATCTCATTTAAATTAGAAAATGTATTCTAAAATTGCAAAGTAGTGAGATCAAACTGAACAGAGATAACTATACAGCAAAATTTTTTGACCAAAAATTGCTATTATTTATGAAAGTAATGAGTAATTGTATTGCATTTCAATTTTAAAACGAGCACTTTTTATCTACGCAAATATTTTTTAATAAAATATTCTGTTTTATGAAAAAAGATTTCACTTTTTTCTTTTTCTTTGCTACTTTTTTAACCCTTTAAGCTCTAGCCGCCACGGTCGTGATTTCAAGCAGCAATTCCTAATTTATAGATCAGTAAATTTAGACTACTTTAATTTATAGGAGCTAGGACCATGCCGACGCCTTCTAGTTTCTGCGTTAAAATTTTTGCTGTCAAACACTGCTCTGAGCTCTTTTCTAGATTCTGAAGACCTTGGTTACACATTCATTGTTTAAGAAGTGTCTTGGATTTTGAAAAATTATTCAATATTTTTCTATTTATAGTTATCCTCCCCCAACTAGGAGTTGATATCTAATCTTGTCTTTTTGAAGAGAAAATTAGAAATAACGCATCATTTATTACTTGCACTTTTCCCATGATTTATCCTATGTTATTTTTCAAAAATAACACTTGTCGGCAAAAAAATGAAAAAAAATTCCTCCCTGCAAACTCACTATGTAAAGTGTACAGATCTAATATTTCTAATTCTAAATATGGTATCTAAATTGCTCCAGCACGTACCATTTTTTCGAGCAACAGTTTTATAATAATAACAATCAGTAAAGGATTATTATACTAATTTGCAACGCTACATAAAATTGAAATCATGAAAAAGGTGCTTTCACTGTCTTAGATATCAAATTGATAAAATATAGTATGAAAATCTAGTTTGTTGATACTTGTACCGTGCATTTTTCTTTTTATGCCCCCCCCCCCCCTCCATTTCGTGTCCGAATTTACTATTTCTATCCACTAATATATTTTCATTCCTTACGCCGCTGTAACTCAGGTATCATATTTAAACATTTATTTACAGGTAATTTAGATATTATTATCTACTTTTTAGGGTTTACAAAATTCCCAGTTATGTTTTAGCAACAAGATATAAAATACCTTAATTTTAAAAGCAAACCCTCCTACCAAAAGAATAGTACGTGATACAGCATTTTCGTTATATTTTTATTTAGCAGAGTGAAATCTATAGAAATCAACTATTATTTTTACAGAGAGGATTTTGGTGCCGACCAGTATAATTCTTAATTTTATAACTTCTTGGGAAAATAGGTGCTGAATGAAGCTCAATGACCCGAAACAGTTAACGAACAAAATATAAAATTTTAAATGAAAAATCTCACTAATTTCCTAATGGTGTTCCTGAATGAATCTCCCTAATGATTTTCATCTTTTCTTTTAATTGTTCCTTTTCACTTTGTTCTTATTTTGAAGTAATCATGTTCATTTGAAATGGTTAGTTCATTCCTTTTCCTTTTGTAAGAATTTTTTTTTTCCACCAATTCACTGAAATAGAGAAAAATAGCAATCTTTAGCCAAGCGAAAGAAAATGAAAACTGGTAGATATTACAAGATCTTTATTTATAGGAAATCTCAATGCTTTCCGTTGAAACTTACGTTTAACTTGAAATCTATGTGAAAAAGGAAGAATTTATTTAAAATTTGGGAAATTTGTAGGGTTTGCTAAAAATATGTAATCGGATTTTTTATTTTATCGCATTATTTGAGGTTAACAAAAACAAAATAAGAAAAATTACGATCACGAGTTTAATCTTAAATTTGATACATAGTTTTTTATTACCCGACTTCCAAGAAGGGTTATGTGTTTCACGCGTATCTGGGTATGTGGGTTTCTTTATACCCTCGAAACATCCCAAAGGTTAGATGGATTTTAATGAATGAGGTCTTTGTCGATTCGTCTTAACCGTCCGATGGTTATAGGCTGGATTGTTTTTATAAATTCAAAATGGCGGCCGTAAAATACAAAATGGCGGTAGAGACGAAAAAAATTTTTACGCACCCTATTGAGTGGCATATCATTGAGGTCTTTCAAAATGAAGACGATGTTTCATTGACTGTTTTACAGTTAGAAGCTCCGTTTAAACATTACACAACCTGGAAGTTGTGTAGGTAGGATCTCTAGCTTTACTGCCACTCTAACCTTCATAGACATCTATAGGTCTTATCAAAATAGTGTTTATAGATAGGAACTAACAATTAAACACAACTTAAAAGTCATCAATACAAGTAAATAAAAAAAATAGGTAAGAAATATAAAAACTAGTTTCACATTGATGAGAAATAATTAATTAGTTCGCTTTTTACGCAGTCGGTTTTTCTTTATTTTTTGAATTTAATTAATTTTTTAGCTTAATCTCTTAAATTAACAACATTTATCCAAATTATCAACCTTTATCAATATCCCTTGCCTTGTAGAGATGGACCTCAGCTATCCAATGCAAGAAAATTAAAAATGTCAAAATGCAAACGAGATATTAGAAAAAACATTCCACTAGGTTTAACATTAGCTCGCGAGCGTCTTCGACTGCAAGGACAGGAGCCTTAAGAAAGAAAGAGAGAGAGAACTCCTGAGTATTTGCTTATGAAGTTGTGAAGAGTGCAACCAGTAAAGCGCATGCTATTTTAAAGTTGCAGAGTTTATTTTTATATTATAGAATAAGTAAAAATAAAGAGAATAAGAGAAACTGAAAAAAAATTAAAGAAAATTTCCGTGTACCATTTCATTACATATGTATTTATCCATTTATTTATTTTTTTCAATCTATTTTTTCTGAATGTTCTTAATATAGTTCTGAATGTCATGAACAAACATAAAGATAGCTTACGCAGCCTATTACGCATAAATTAAAATAAAAATTAAATAGAGAAAGAAATTTTAGAACACTCAGATAGGGAATGAGGTAGTTTTTCATTTATCAAAGTATGTCACATTTCAAAGAACTTTCAGTTAAATTAATATTATTCCATAGAACAATGATGTTAATCTTGCTTGCCGCAAAGCAATGGAATTTTGAGAAAGTAAATTAAACTTTAAAACCAATTAAATTGATGTATGTAAAAGAAGATTGTAAACTTTAGAAATATTATGAAGTAATAGGGATTGTAGCGAAAACAAAAATATTTCTAATATTAAATCATCTAATCATCTAACTTAAATATTTTTCCTAAATATTTTTTAGTTATTTATATTATTTGTTGTAGCTTTGAAATACTAAAAGAGTACAATGTTCATTATCAAAACTATGCGAATAAACTTATAAATAATTTCCTGAAATGTAAATTGCACAAATAGATTAATTTTTCTTTATTTTTTTAAAAAATGAATCTATCTGTTTTATAAATCAACAGCAAGCAATTCTTTTCTTCATTTTTCATATCTTATGTGAGGTACACGCATCAAGTTCAACGTTCGGTAAATAAACTGTCACTATAGGGAACGGATCAAAAGAAAACTTGAACCAGTGCACGAAATTTATTTCACAAAAACAGATTAGATGCACGTGAATATGTAGATTGAGGAAAAATCAAACAAATGCATTTCAATTACTTTCGTCGTGGAGAAAGTAATCATATCACGCTAAACATTCTTTTGAATGTTTTACTACGAATTAGATAAACAAATGCAACACAAGTTTATTTTTTATGCTTGCTAAGGGATTAGAAATTTTTAAATTGACAATTTTTTTTTAATTTATAAATATTAAAATTTAATTACTTAATTACATTTAATATGTAATATTTTTAACAACTAGGGGGTCCCTGCACCCTACGAGCTACGCTCGCCAACCGCCGCGCCGTTTAGATACCGCAAACTCTAAAAGCACGCTAATTTGATCGGCTTTAAAAAAAATTCGAAAGACTGAATTATAATTTTAAAAAAAAAATAAAAAAGTGGCGATCTCCCTGTTAACGGACTATTTTCGTCCTTGATTAAATCAGATCAGTGAAGCATTAAAAAAAAAGCTAATATAAAATTAATTAAGTAAACAGAGTCTTTGTATCCCGGTATTTTTTAACAACGCTATTAAAATGTTCTTTTAAATGAGCCATTTTAAATGTATAGTTTTAAATCATTTTATTCATTAATCAGTTAGTTGGCGTAATTTTCACCAAAGCTTTCTTTCTACTTTTAATATTCACGTGAAAATACTTTTGTTGTTAGAAAGGAAATATTATTCGCGTTTTTTTAGAATTCACAACAATAGTTAAAAAAATTATCTCAAAATATGAAATAAATGTCTCGCGCAAATATATTTTTAAATTTAAACTGTTTGGCAATATTGTTGTTTGGCCATTTTAAATATGACATAATTGCCTCCATTTACGAATTTACCGCAATATTAATGCCTTTATTATTTTACAATTTTCTTTCTCTTTTAAAATTCACATGTAAATATAGTTTTTGTGACGTAATTTTCAATATTTTCCTGCTTTTAATACATAATCATTTAATTCTAATTCGAAAGTTTTTTCGTTTATAATAGTCACGCGTAAATAAATTTTTAATTTGAAGGAAATATTGTTCTTTTTGCTGTTTTAACAACTGCAACAATTTAAAATAATACACTCTTCTAAAAGATGTAAAAAATATGTCTCAAAATGCTGAAAATTTGAATTTCAAATGGAAATAAGTCCTCAAAAAATGAGTCAAATTAAAAAAATAAATACAGTCTGCACACTGGAAACTTCTAATGTATAAAATAATCGAAAAATGATTAAATTCCCATGTATAGTTTTTGCTCCTATAAAACTTTTTTAATGGAACGATTTTGTCCAACAAAAGAGCACAATGGTGACTTCACAGTAGTCTCTCTGTCACCTGAAAGTTATCATGTGACTTTAATGTGACATTATTTGGTAACTTATCACAATGCAACGTTCCGATGACTTTGAAATTGAGTCTACAAATGACAGTCACATGAGAGTCACAATGTAACTACATTGTAAAGTCACATGGTGACTCGTCACAAAGCAGCAGTCACAGTGACGTCTCAGTGGAGTCACATATAGTGATCATTTGAGACTCATAATGAGATGTATGGAATTTCCTATTTTTTTTGCTTAACCGTGGTCACTGTGACACTTGTGACCATGTGTGACATGAATGAGATGTTATATGGACTAGCTGTGTTGTAGAGATAGTAATTACTCGAATTATATTATTCCCTTTTGAGTGTTCGCGCATTTGAAAATAAGCATTTTGTGACTTTTCCTTAATTTTTAATAACCAGTGTACTTTCGTCGTGGAGAAAGTAATCCTATCACGCTAAACATTTCTTTTGATGGTTTTATTACGAATTAGATAAACAAATGCAACCTAAGTTTATTTTTTATACTTGTTAAGGGATTGGGCATTTTTAAACTGACCAAAAAATTATTTTTTCATTCATAAATATTAAAATTTAAATCTTAATTAAATTTGATTTGTAATATTCGAAACAAAACCACAGGCAAAAATTTGCGTTCTAGGAAAAAATTATGGTCCATTGTAAAAAAAAAAAAAAAAAAAGACAAATGTTACCTAGTCTAAGAATATATACAATTTACCACGAACGAAAATATACAATAAGTTCTACCGAGTTACCCACGATTCTGAAAAGTATACTTTATCTTTAGAAAGCCCAAAACTGATATATTTCGAGATTTAAAGAAGTATTCATAAAAACAAAGTTTCTTTTGCCACCGCTGATTTTCGAAACGCTTCCAAGTAGTTTTATAGTGCATTAATCAGTTTTCTCAAACCGAAATTTCGGTTTATAGGCTGTTATCAATTCTCAATTAAACATTTTTATCTTCGTAATTGAATTTATGCACGCAAGAGCATCAAAATATTTATGTTAATGCTAATGCTGTTTATTTACCGGGGTGCCCAACAATGACCGATGATTTTAAAGTTCAATAACTTGCAAACGGTGACAGATATTAAAAAAATTCTTGCAGGAGTGTTATGTAAGATGTCAAGAGTTTGTATGCTGCGATTCTCAGTTTTAGTTATAAATAGCATCGATAGATGGCGGTGCAAGCAATAACCGCTAAATCCAGGCTCGATTTTTCGGCCTCTCTCTTTTTCCATGCGAAAAAAGGAGATTAAAATGCATTGAATGGATCTCGAAGTAACAAAAATCGGGTCTGGACTGAGCACCTATTGCGCTCAGCGCTATCTATTGTTTGAAATTAGAACTAAAATAAAGAATCACAGTAAAAAAAAAAAACTCCCGACTTCATACATAACCCTCCTGCAAGAATTTTTTAATATCTGTCACCGTTTGCAAGTTCCCCGTTTCACCCCTTTATACTTAACCAATGAACCTCCAAATCTAATCAGGAACACGCCTTATCAGAATAAACCTGTATATCAAATTTGAAGCAAATTAGATAACTCTGCATGAAAAAAACATTCGCTAAATTAAGGAGGCCTCCCCCATTTCTCCCTTTATACTTAACTAATGAACCTCCAAATTTAATCAAGAAAAGCTCCTTATCATAGTTTGAAAAAAAAAAAATGAAGAAAATTGGATAATTCTGCATGAAAACCTATTTATCTAAATTAGGGGGGGGGGGCTTGCCCCCTTTCCTCCTTTTATACGTAACCAATGAACCTCCAAATCTAATCAAGGAAGTGCCATATCGGAATAAATCGGTATATCAAATTTGAAGCAAATCAAATCAAATAATTCTGAATGAAAACCCATTTATCTAAATTAAGTTGGGGACTAGTTCCCTTTCCCCCCTTTATACTTAACCAATGAACCTCCAAACCTAATCAAGGAAGCTCCTTATTAGAATAAACCAGTATATAAATTTTGAAGCAAATCGAATAATTCTGCATGAAAAAAACCATTTATCTAAATTAAAGGGGGGATTAGCCCTCCGTTACCCCTTTTATAGTTAACCAATGAACCCCCAAAACTAATCAGGGAAGCGCCTTATCAGAATGAACTTAGAAAAAAAATTGAAGCAAATCGGATATTTCTATCAAGAGTTATCGCGTTACGTACATACATACATACATACAGAACCGGCGGGCACATTAGCGCTCAGGCTTTGATAGTCTTTGAGCTAAAATCTACCCTCAAGCACTACTCGGTTTTTCAAAATCCGTGGCAGAAAAATTTTTTGTTTCTGTACATGCTTCTTTAACCTTTTAAAGCATGATTTTTTATTTTGTTCGGATAAAATTATATTTGAGTCTATTTTTGTTAATTATCCACTAGAAAAAATTTGAAAAAAATTATTTATGTCCCTGTTGGACATAATGTAATAATGTCACTCCTGAGTTACATAACCAAAAATTGCCCAAAAAATGATAATTTTAAATTATATACCTACTTTAAAGTGTTTACACTGCATAATAACAACTATTCAACGATATAATAATTTTAATAGTTAGCCGAATTTAATAATTACTACCTTATAATGATAGAGGAAAAACGCCAGTCGAGCACATTGCAAGCAATATCAACAAAATATGTTATAACCTCTCCGTGATCACAAATCAGAGCAAAAACAGATTTCATGACCTTAAATGCATGTTAATAGTTCACCAAAAGAACATTAGAAAGCGCCAAATTAAAAAAAAAAAAAAAAAAAAAAAAAAAAAAGGT
Organism: Maratus speciosus; assembly: GCA_963932465.1. Classification (NCBI taxonomy): domain Eukaryota; kingdom Metazoa; phylum Arthropoda; class Arachnida; order Araneae; family Salticidae; genus Maratus; species Maratus speciosus. The sequence goes on along the minus strand of OZ010791.1, from coordinate 246,781,469 downwards.
CATGTAATTCTTGAGTTACACTATGCATTTAAGGGTTAAATTCCCAAAATATATTTGTTTCTGTGTTTTATCAGAGTAAAGAATTCTTTTCGGAATCATGAGTATATCGAATGAAGTTATTGTATATTTTTATTTGTGATTATGCTATATGGGTCAATATCACGAAATACGGAAATTGCAGCCCGCACAATAAAATTTCTATTAAATGTTATATAATGCAATTTTCTTTTTTACATTCTAATAAAAAATATTCTTAGAAGTATTTTAAAGAGATATTATATTCATAATACCTCAAAAATAAAGCAATTAAAAGACTTAAAATATCAGATTGTCATTATCCTGGCGTGTCACACTGTGATGTGTGCAAAGTAAAAGGCTTTCTGCTATCATGTACAAATATCGTTTTCTAGTTTTTTTAATTTCTAATTTCTAATTATATCTTATATAATGCATATATGTGGAAGGTAACAAGTTCTGTATTTTACAAATAATTTTCCATAATTAAAATATGATTGTGACTGAAAATGGATGTCATTGTCCTGGCCTGCTCATTTTAGTTTTTTATGAGGTATAAAGATGGCGCTGCAGAGTAATTCTTCTTGTTCTTGACATAGTTCAAGTCAGAAGTAGTAAAATCATTGATACCAGCAAGATCTTTTATATATTTTTTGAAAATAATGTGTTTAAAGGCTTTGTAAAAATTGAGTAGACTTTCATTATGTCATTTTTCTGGCTTCTATAAATTATTACAAAAAAAACTCAGCATCACACTGAATTTCAGGTACTATAGAGGAAACATGTTCCTTTAAACGAAATTAAAATGTTAGATCTAAAAAAAAAAAAAAAAAAAAACCAAGAATGTGAAAAATGTTTTAGAATGAAATTGTCATTATTCTGGCATACATTTACCAAGAAAATGACACATAATTATAATTACATAAAAATGAACTTAAGCTCTTCAAACTTTAACAATTTTACATATAAATTCCTTTATTCAGCTATTCAACCAGCATTTTAAAAAAAATCAGAAGCTTTGAAACAATTTAAATTTTCAAAATTTTTGTTTTCAAAATCTCACATTTTGTGATATTTACCCATATTTCCTAGATGAAGAAACAACTGTATCTTTTTTTTTTTGTTTTTGCAAATAAAGCTACAGATATCGGTATAAGAATAAGAAAAGTTCATTTTTTAAAGGATTTTACATAAAAATGTTATTTTTTAGCTTGGGCGCAAAATAAAACCTTTTATCTACTGACGGTACTTATAAGTACCGTTAAAATAACTTGTTATAAAATGCATTTAATACATTCACCAGATTAGTTGTAATACAGTTTAGAATGAGTTATAGATACATTACTTTATCTTGACATTATTGGTTACACACACAAAAAAAAAAAAAAAAAAAAAAAAAAAAAAAAATATTTTTTAAAGGATTTCTTTTACATTTGCATGTTTTCAGCTTTCTTGGCGTTGGGGGGGGGGGGGGATTTTTCAATTCGGAAATTTTTCTATAATTCTATAGTAAGAACATTATATTTGTACATTTCCTAATTCTACAAAATACTAAGAAAAATATTGAAAGATATGACTGGGGTTATAAATATTGCACAAAATCCCTATAAATTCAAATTTAATTAATCCTCCTAAATCCTTCAATCCTCCTAAAATCCTTTTAAAATTTATTAAATGATTATGTAAATCTTTTAATGTAGTTTAAGCAATTCACGAAAAATGGTTTAGAAGACAAAATTTTCATGAATTCATAATTCAGTAGATAAAGGGTTAATCAGATTATCATCATATTTCAATATCCTGTGTAGTAAATGTAGGTGCATGATACGATCTAAAATTTTTGAACTTGTCAATGTTCTTAAAATATGTTTTCTTAGTATGTGTAAAAAGTTTTCAAATTTACAACTTTTATGAAAAAAAATAATTTTTTATCGTTGAAAAAAATTCAAGTTTTATTTCAACATTACAACATTTTCATTAGACACCTGTTACCTAAATAATGAAGAAAAAATAGCTTATACGGCTGAATTATGTAAGTGTTATGCTTCGGGCATGCACGAATCCTTTGGAAAGTTTTCATCTACTTATTATTAAACTTAATAAAATTAAATGCATTTAATTTATTTATAAATAAAAACTCAAAAGAATTGATTTTTTAAAATATTCGTGTAAAGTTTTGTATAAATGGGACTATAAGGTTTAAAATAATAAAAGCTTAAAAAATTTTTCAAACTTTTTACATTTCAATGATATCTGATCTCTAATTTTTGAACTTCAGTTAATATTCTTAAAATATGTTTTCTTTGTGTTTGTAAAAAGTTTCCAAATTTACGACTTTTATGAAAAATTAAATTTTTTATCGTTGAAAAAATTCGAATTTTATTTCAGTAGTACGACATTTTCATTAGACAGTTTTCTGAATAATGAAAAAAAAAAAAAAACTAGCTCTTATTACGGCTGAATTATGGAAGTGTTATGCTTCAGGCATGCATGAATCAATCCTCTGGAAAATTTTCATCCATTTATTATTAAACAATAAAAATTAAATGCATGTAATTTATTTGTAAAGAAAAACTCAAAATAATTTATTTTTTTTAAATATTCATGTAAAGTTTTGTATAAATGGTACTATAAGGTTTAAAATAATAAAAGCTTAAAAATTTGTTCAAACTTTGTACATTTCAATGATATCTGATCTCTAATTTTTGAATTTCAGTGTTAAAGTTTTTAAAATATGTTTTCTTTGTGCTTGTAAAAAGTTTCCAAATTTATTACTTTTTTGAAAAATTTAAATTTTTTATCGTTGAAAAATTTTAAGTATTATTTCAATAGTACGACATTTTCATTAGACATCAGTTGCCTAAATAATGAAGAAAAACTAGCTCATACGGCTGAATTATGTAAGTGTTATGTTTCGGACATGCAGAATCCTTTGGAAATTTTTCATCTATTTATTATTAAACTTAATAAAATTAAATGCATTTAATTTATTTATAAAGAAAAACTCAAAAGAATTGATTTTTTTTTTTTTTTTTAATATTCATGTAAAGATTTGTATAAATAGGACTATAAGGTTTAAAACAATAAAAGCTTAAAAAATTGTTCAAACTTTTTACATTTCAATGATATCTGATCTCTTATTTTTGAACTTCAGTTAATGTTTTTAAAATATTTTTTCTTTGTGCTTGTAAAAAATTTCCAAATTTATAACTTTTTTGAAAAATTTTAATTTTTTATCGTTGAAAATTTTAAATTTTTTATCGTGAAAATTTTTAAGCATTATTTCAATAGTACGATATTTTTATTAGACACCAGTTGCCTAACTAATGAAGAAAAAATAGCTCATATGGCTGAATTATGTAAGTGTTATGTTTCGGGCATGCAGAATCCTCTGGAAAATTTTCATCTATTTATTATTAAACTTAATAAAAGTTAAATGCATTTAATTTGTTTATAAAGAAAAATTAAAAAGAGTTGATTTTTTTTTAAATATTCACGTAAAGTTTTGTATAAATGGGCCCATAAGGTTTTAAAAAAATAAAAGCTTAAAAAATTTGTTCAAAACTTTGACGTTTCAATGATATGTGAGATCTAATTTTTGAACTTCAGTTAATGTTCTTAAAATATGTTTTCTTTGCGTGTGTAACAAGGTTTCAAATTTACGACTTTTATGAAAAATTTAAAGTTTTATCGTTGAAAAAATTCAAATTTTATTTCAATAGTACGACATTTTCATTAGACGCCAGCTGTCTAGGCAAAAAAAAAAAAAAAAAAAAAAAAAAAAAAAAAAAAAAAAAAAAAATCCATTTATTGACTTAAAATATACCATAGAGATTTTACAACAAAAGGAAACAAATTGCATATAATTACGATAATTAGGTTCAACAAAAGATATAACGTTTTTATGGTTTGGGAAATTAAAAATATATATGTTCTCGTATTAAAAAAATATTAAAAAAAAAACTTTTATTTTCTTTTAGAAATTCAAAATTAAATAAATACTCTTCAAAAACCCGAAGGCAAATTTTTCTCTTATTTTCTGTACTCAACTTAAAAAATCATAATAATTTAAAAGAAAAAAAGTATTTTTTACTAAGAAAATCACATTTTTAGTTTTTTTCCCCCTTAAAACTAAAAATCCCGAAGACAATTTGAAGAATATATAATTGAAAATCATTGTACATAGAGTTGTAACTTCGTATTTCATGAAAAAAATTAGATATCAATTTAAATATGACAAATCTTGAAAAAGTACTTTCTGAAAAAAATATTCTTTTCTGTGATCAAAGGGGTCCATTCAGCTCAGCGGTTACAGCAAGCATGCTGGGCACAAAATGAGGAGGTTGGGCCGAAGTTCGTGGATTCGATATCAGCGCGGTCTGAGCGGAGTGACTGTGCGAAGTTTTCCTAGTACGAGAACGATAATTCTGGTCACTTTATCTTCAAAAGTCCTCTCTCAAGGCATCCTTCAGCTAGAAATATGGCCAAATCTGGCCGATGCTTTAAAATAATCCCCATACCCTGTAACAGAAAAAAATATATCAAATTTTATACATGGCCAAAATTTGAAATTTCAAATTTAATTTTTTTAAATTACATTTGAAAATAATTGTATAAAAAGTGTACATTTCAAATAAAAACAAGAAAGAAAAAATCATGTTTCAAGTATAGATTATGAAACACTTTCCAACACATTCAGAATAATGTAACAAAACTTCACCGTGTAATAAGTTGAAATAAGGCGTCTCACTGAACCATTTGGAAACGCATTAACAGATTTGAAAACCCAATTTCAGCAATTCCAGTCTACAGTCCCTTTATATGGTGTATATATGTGTATCTATGAACTACATGCATGCAAAAATTTAGTTCAGTTAGGATATACATACGACAGTTGAAAATTCCCCTTCAGCAATTTCCGCTGATAAGCAGGAATTCTTTTTTACGTGAATTCTTTGGTACGTGAATTCTTTTTGTGCAGCTTTGTATACGAGGTATAGAATTTATACACAACGAGTAACATGAAAAGCATTTGTTAAATTTAAAGGCGCACACCAGCGAAATTCAAAACGCATTTCCAGTAATTATAGCACAAAGAGAGCGCTGTAAAAGATTTCTTTTGTGTATCCCCGTAAATGAACGATAAACGCTATTAATGCCCTATAGCAGTGGTTCCTAACGTGGGGCGTACGCCCCACTGGGCGGCAATTCCAAATTTGTCACTCACCCGTTCGCTGTCTGGTTGTTTTGGAAAAGTTATGTTGTAGAGTAAGAATAAAAAAATTAGATGCAAATTTAAAAAAATAAAATAAGAAGTATAATTTTTCCTTTAAATGAATAAAAGTTTCAAAATGGGACAAAACCAGAATAATTTTATGAAAAATCATTGATGAAATTATGAGAACTTCCTCCCTTCTCATTTTTTTTTCTATAGTTTTTCTGGTTATTAAGGTTGTTTTAAAATTTTTCACAACTCTTTTAGTTATTTATTAAATTAGTCTTATTTTTGTTCGCTCTGTTATACGTCACAGAAGGAGCTTTTACATGCGAGGCTAGTTAAGAGTATATCTAATTAGAGTATATAAAATTTATGGATTTTAGCATTAGAAAAGCAAATAGATAAATAGTAAATATACATGGCTCTAGTGTAGGCCTCTTACATAGTAAATAAGTATACATCATCACATATACACTGTAAATATTATAATCATATAATTTACTTTTTAGTTAATAAATATTACAGAGTGCGGAGGAGAGGGGGGGGGGCGTGCATCGTGATTTTACAGATGCTTCGGTGGGGCGGGCCCAATAAAAGGTTGGAAAACACTGCCCTATAGTAATAAGCTTGTAGTGAAATTCAGTTATTTATATGAATTTATTTAAAATAACGTAATATCATTAAAATACACTGCAAACGATTTTTTCCTATTTACTATAATGTAACGGAATTATTTTGAGTGCTCCTGTAAATGAACTGTTAATGTTACACACTTCATATTCAATACCGAACATGCCATGGTAAACATCATTAACATATATCAATCGCATGAAAATCGGAGTACATATATGTGAGTTAGAATGTGGACAGATAGACAGACGGACAGACCAACCGAATTTATAAACACTTTTCAACTATGTTGGAGAGTGTTAAAAGAAGGGAGCAAAAAATATTTATAAATAAGAAAATAAAATTTTATCTGCCGAAAAACAAAACATGCCATGTAAATTAAATTAACTACGAAAAATTAATTTGAAACTCTGCATCATTTATTAATTTGCATGTTTCTTAACCCTTTGAGGGGCAAGTAATTGCGTTACTGTAATGTTGAATTTACACCGGAAAATTAGAAAAAAATTATTTCAAAATAAGGTAAAGCAGTTTTACAGCTTTTTTTCCATCAAAGTTGTAAAAATAAAATTTAATTAAAAATTTACGGTGGAAATCTTCATTACAATTAAGTGGGATATAATATTTCCCACTGCCCATCAAGGGTGTAAATAAAAAAAATCTTAACGGCTTACTTATCACTGTTTCAGTGTTTCACTTTATTTCAAATATTTAAAAAAAATTATAATAATGTCAAATAAAGTTATTATGGAAATAATTATATTCATCGCTGTTTGTTTTAAAATGAAAAGAAAAAACAAAGAACCTTATTCATTTATGTTTTTGCTTTGCTCGATAATAATAACCATTAAGAACATTTAAACATATTTTTGTACTATTATTGTAATTGCTTAAAAAAAAAAAAAAAAAAAACAAAAAAAAAAAAAAAAAAAAAACGTAAAATTATCAAGTAACTACAGGATTTATTTTATAAGTTTTTATCGATTGTTATCTTTGAATAATAATTTTTTTTTTCACTTTTTATTTTATGTAGAGTTTCTGTTATTTCTACGTGTTTCATTTTACCGCATGTTTTAAAATATTAATTCTTACGTATTACACGGACTCAGCTAATTTTCATCGCAAAGTTCAAATTGTAAAATATTTTTCCCATTTTTAACTGTAATATTATAATAATATGATTAATTTTGTTAAATTTTGCTATTAAAACGTTATATCCACCATACAAATCAATCGTGTGGTGTATAATTCAATATATTTTCTGTTATTATATTATGTATGTTAATATACTCGTATTTTATTTGATAAATAGCATTGCTATTGTAAAAAATAGCAATAGAATGGAATTAGTTAACACTATTATAATGTCTTTGTGAATGTTAGCGAATAATATTTGGTTATGAAAATTATCGGATTCTGTACTGTATAGTACATAAATACTCAAATATCGAGGCTTTCGCAGTGCAATCTTTGAAAAATTTTGCTGATACTTTTTTCATTGATTTTTAATTTACAGCATTTTTTAAAAATCAAACATCGTGTTTTAACGATATCTGTACTGTCTCAGAAAACTGTCCAAACACTTGTCGCATGATACCTCATTCATTCGTTGTACGTTTTGTATGTTCTGTGACGGAGGCTGATGTTGTGTTTGAAGTGTTAGCGTAAGAATTCAATGGATCCGCTCTCATTAAAATCAAAGAAATATTTATTCAAAAAAGTATTAAAACAATAAGTATTCTGAATTAAGTGAGATTCACAACGTTTTCTTGAGTTTTGTATAGCTTTTAAACATTAACAATTAATAAAGAGTTCAACAATTACGCCACTGAATTATGACACGTCAAAGCCAGTAAAATTCTCAGTCAAGTTTTTATCATAAGTTGATAAGTAAAAGATTAGCTTCTCTTCCGTTTGAGCTGGGTCCTTCTCCACTCTCGCTATTGTGTTCGACAGCTTGTTGGCTCTCTTTAACCGCTATAAATCCGGACGGGACAGCGCTCGTTTCTCTTCCGTGCCTGGAAGTATAAGTCTCGCCGTTTTTTCTCAGAACTAAAATCAACGGGAACCCTACGTGATTGTCCGAAGAAAAGATATACGCCTCTGATCTATGACTCAGAGCTTCAAACCAAAATTGGAATTACATTTCCATTCAAAAGCTGCTTAGAATCCTCTTGCATCCCCTTATATCATCTATGCATCTTTCGCAGAGAACAAAGGTTATTTTTTCTATCCATTTGGATCTCTAGTACATAATGCCATTAACAATGTTCGCTCCAATAGGATGAAAGTGTATTTCGTGACCTCATAGTCGAAAAGTTTCGATTCGAGTTAATGTGTCTCTCCGGGTGGTCTTCGATGAGTTGAAAGAAGGTTTTCTCCGCCCTACTTATTGATGTAGCCTTCGCTATAGTATCAACTGTGATGATTGGTGATGACTAATAGAACCTTTTGAAGTTTAGCTGCCAATTTCTGACTTAGCCAAAATTTAGAGGTGAATTGCTTTTACATTGGGGGTTTTTTATGATGATTTCTGAGCAGTATACAGGGGCTTTGAGCGATATATTGTAGATTCCTCACAGTGCATAGAAAAAAGGAAGTTGACATCGGAAATAAAATATATATCAGTAGATCCGTCCGAGAGCTTCGCACTTCAGTCTAATATTTTTTAAAGTCAGGTTTAAACTTTTAAAGAAAAATTAAGGATAAAAGTATCTGCAAACAACATTAGCCAATCCAGAATATCATCTCATTTATTCCATGAAAGTTACAGTAAAAAAAAATGATCGAAGACAGGAAAAGGCTCGCGCGAGAAAAAAATAACAATCATATTTTAACCTCATTAAAAGTTGATATCATCGCTTCGGGAAAAACAGGAGGCAAATAAAATAAATTGAATGCATACAAAATATATTTTAATCTAATATAGCAAAGCTTAGCTTTTAAGTTCACGTGAAACATCACTGCTTCGGTCGACAGGTGATACCTATTTTTCTAAACATTTTAATTTTGCTTTTTAATCACAAATGTAAAATAAACCCGTGCAGAGACGTCACACTTTATCTTTTTTTTTGTAATATTTATTTTTTATAATCATTGCTGAGCAAGATATAATGTTGTGTTTTATTTTTGTACAGCATTGATTTGAGAAAAACATTTCATTTCATTTTGAAAACGATGCTAATTTAATATTTAATTAACTGCAATTTTTAATCAAAAACTCGTTTTAACGAAATGTGAGTGTACTATGTCAGAAGCCGGTTCAAAAACCTTTCCAATGATACCTCATTCACCGTTCCGCGTTTTGTAAATGCATAGAAAAAGGGACATTGACTACAGAAATAATACATATGATTGTATAAAAATTACGAGAAAACATAAAGACATGCAAATGAAACTTTGGAATTTCATTAAACGACAACTTCTTGATATAAATTCAATCAAATAATTTATTCTCATCTTACGCCACATGCAATAAAATTTACCTTATTGCAAAGTTTCTATTACTACTATATGTTTTACTTTTTGACTTTATTTATAACTTTTTTTTTTTTTTTTTTTTTTTTTTGTTAAGCAAAACCACGCAAAAACATAACGAAATGCTAATACGATGTTGAAATTCAAATGAAAGGGACAATTTTTAACATTTTTTAACATAGTTGAAAAGTGTTTATGAATTCGGTTTGTCTGTCCGTGCCCTAACTCGCATAAATATGAAATTGATATATGTTATTGGAGTTTACTATGGTATCTTCGGTATTGAAAATGAAGTGTGTAGCAATTTCGGTTCATCACAGGGCAACTCAAAAGAATTTCGTTATATTACGATCTATGGGGAAAATCTATGGGGTCTAATGGGGAATGATATTACACTATTTTAAACATATCGAAATTGATATACGTCACTGAGGTGCACTGCAAGGTTCTTACTATAAAATATGGTGTGCAGATACCTTATTTACAGGAACACACAAAAGAATTTGGCTATAAGAAGAAAATGAGTAATAATTGAGCTATAGAAGCCTACGAAAAATAATTGCTGGAAGTGCGTTTTCAGTTGTGGATGCATTTTAAAATTTAATTATTTTTTAAATATTACTTGGTGTGTATAAAGTCTATAGATCATATACAGGGTCACACAAAAGTTCTCAACAACACCCGTTTATTGACGCAAAGTTGTTCAATGGAAAATTTCAACTGTGCTATGCGTTTAGCTGAGATAACTTTTAGCATACTATGTAATATGCATACATATCTGTAGATCATATACAGGGCTGCACAAAAAAAATCGTATATTTTATCGACTATTCATAACAGAAATTGGGTTTTCAAACGCGTTATGCGTTTTCCAAATTGTTCATTTATATATCATCTTTCACCTTAATAAACTATGAAGTTTTCTTATAGTATTCTCAATGTGTTGGAAAGGATTTCATAATCTATGCTGTAAGCATGATTTTTAGTTCTTGTTTCATCTAAATTCAATCATTTATTTATTTATTTATTTATTTATTTTTTTTTTTGTCTTTTAGCGTTATGTAATGAAAGTTTTTTTCGCCTTACAGTCATTTTATTATACAGAAGTGTGAAAACTATTAGAATAATTGTGAAATTTACATTAAAATTTAGTTATATTAAAGAAATGATACATTATTTAAAAAATATTGATACATTTAATATTTAGTGTGCATCCCCTTGTTTTTTATTAAAGATTTGATACGTCTTGGCATACTTTGTATGAGTTTATGTTTTCGGCAATTAATTTGTATTTCGTTGTCAAGACGCCAAGTTGGGATGAGTCTTTCTATCTGACCATTCTTGTTTATGATGTTGCATTTCTTTAATTTTTAATTAAAGAAAACACTTCCATGGCCTGGAAACTGTCCAGATATGAAACCCATAGAGAATGTTTGGGCCATTGTAAAGAAAAAATTTAAATAATGCAACATCACAAACAAGAATGGTGTGATAGAAAGACTCATCCAAATTTGGCATTATCACAACGAAATACAAATTAATTGCCAAAAACTCATATAAAGTATGCCAAGACGCATCGAATCTTTAATAAAAAAAACAAGAGGATGCGCACTAAATATTAAATGTATCAATATTTTTTAAATAATGTATTCTTTTTAATATAACAAGATTTTATTGTAATTTTCACAATTATTCTAATAATTTTCACACCTCTGTACAATAGATTTGATGAAACTATTCATTGTAATTATTTTCTCAACACTTTCCTGAAACTCGTTGGATAAGAGAGAACGACACAGACAAATAAATGCCAAGGGCATTAGGTAAGCGGATCAGTAAATCAAAGAAGAAATAGTGTAATGAGGAAAATATACATTAAAGTCCTATATTATAAATTACGTTTTTTCTTTCTCTATCCCCTGCTGATGTTCTTCTTTTCTTTATTCTCTTTGTAAAATAAAATAAAAATAAATCAGTAAATAAAATGTTGAATTATCATTACGCCATTTTTTTTATCATTCTTTTTAAAATTAAAAAAAAAAATTTCGGAATTTTTCTTAAATTGTTGTTACACGTTGCACCACATTGATTGAATATATATACATATATATTTTAGGTAGATTTCGTAAGAAATACTACCTATAGCAGTCGTTACCATGGTTCGACTTTTGAAAAATTCCTTCATAACTTTTCATTATATGACCCCAGGAACCCAAAACCACCCACCCACCTAAAAAGTTTATATATATATATATATATATATATATATATATATATATATATATATATGTACTAAATTTTGTCCGCACGACAAAAGTCGCAATTATGCACGGACTCGCCAACAACTTTGAGATGGCTAATATCTCGGCGGGGATTGAAAATGGGCAAAATCGGCCCAAGGGAATGGAAATGGGGAGGGTTAATAATTTTGGATACCGTCTTAACATGCATTCTGATAAAACCAGCTCTTTCACAACAATGACAGGAAAAAATAAATATTTTTCGTTATAGCAGCTGCCAACAATAAAAAAAAAAAAGCAATACAATTCTCACCACAACAATTGTATTTCTATCGCAAGATTTTCACGTGAAAATTAAATTAAATAAACAGTTTGACGAATTGAAAACAAATTGAATATTACGTCATAAGTTTTCTAGAGCAAGATTTCCGCATGAAAACTCAAAATGAAATAAATAGTTTGATGAATGAAAAAAAAAATCAAAATATTGCGTCATATTAGAAATATAATGGACCTCAGCAGGTGAATATGTAACGTCATGTGAGTTTGAAGAAACGTATTAAAACATCATAAAAACCCGACTATGGAAATATTAACATATTTTAACACTTTGAGGTTCTCTGAATTTGCTTTAGCCATTTTAAAACCTATTACATATACATGCGTGTGTGCATTCGTGTGTATTAGAATTTTCACAAAATGTTTAGCTCCCTAGAGCTCATTCTTAGTGAAGGAACTGGGTTTTATCTCTCATCTTGATTTAAGTTTTGTTGGTGAATTTAGTACTTAACTTCGAAATCTACCTCCGCCTGTAGGCCCGAGCCGGCAGGGATTTTTTTTTTTTAATTTATTTACTTTCAATAATGATGTAAGAAAAGATAATATTTATGTCAACTGCAGGTTAAGAGTTTCAAAATATGTATTACAAAGCAAATACATGTCCGTGAGTAATGCTGATGTCATACTGACGGTTTACAACACCTGACCCATAAATTTCCCTTTTAATACAATTTTTTTTAACTTCTAAACATCGCACAATTTAAGTTCGTACACCGTCGAATAGGGGAAAGAGGTTCTTTCAAATCCAGTCGAAAACTTTATCTTAATTTACTGGTTTTATAACGTTTTAAAAGTAATTTTCACGCATGAATTTATTTTTTAACCTATCTCTATCGCGTGCAGCTCGATTACAAAATATTGACCCGTTTGCATTTAAACACATATAAATAGTTCATCATTTGTTTAAGACTAATATTCGATAATGAAATTAAAACTTCGTCAATAAATAAATAAAATAATATAAATAAAATACAAATTTAACAGACATGCAATTCAATTACGCGCTTAACTCAAAAAGGCTGCTGCAAGTAGCGAAATCTTTGCACTTTTCTTAGGCTAATTACTCCGACAAACAGCCAATACAAAGATATCGCTTTAAATAAATTTAAAACTTTTATTTGAATACATTATTGATTTTTTTCATAAAAAAAGGCTTTTTGGTGTTGTTAGTGCGCAATCTAAAAAAATTAATTAAATATAAAAATTCTATTAAAGTTTTCAATAAAAACATTAAAAAATTGTTTTCACCTATCTATACTAATATTCTAAAGAAGTAACGTTTGTTTGTTTGTTTTTTGTTTGTTTGTCGGGTGTCATCTATGGAACTACCGAAACGACTTCAAAAGTAATGGTGGCATTTTGATGGAGACCAGTCCCTGTTCCAACATAGGCTACATTTTGGAACAGGGACTGTCACCATCAATTTGCCACCATTACAGCTTGTGTGGAAAAAATGTCTTCATTTGAATGTCGAGGGTTTGGGCTTCCCCTTTCCTACACTCCTGAGATCGAGGTCATATTTTAGCTGATGCCCAGTAAAAAAAAAAATCTAAGGAGCCTGTACAGTGCGTTAAAAAATTATAAGGCCACTTTGATTTTGAAAACTATGAAGTATATAAAGGTTCTAATTATAGTTTAAACACATGAGATATCAAAATACAATATATTTATTAAAATTAGTTTGCAATAATTTTGAATAATGCAATAAATAAGTATATTAACAAAAATATAAGCAATGATTGAAAAATACACTGTTAACTAATTATAAGACCATTTGTCTAAAAACAAAAATAATATGTAAATTAATACAATATTGGTCCTCCATTTTTCCTTATAATCTCAAACACTCTGTTTTTCATAGAAGTGACCAGGTGATTAAGTAAAGATCCGGAAATATTGTGTCATTCTTTTATGATGGCTACTTCTAGTTCATTGGCAGATAAAAACTGTCTATTATTAGCATAAACTTTGCGACTTAATACGCCCCAAAGATTTTCCATAGGGTTCAAGCCTGGACTTTGACTTGGCCTTCGACAAAACAGGATTTTTTTTCTTTTTTAAACCATTGCTGGGTGGATTTAGACACATGGCAAGAAGCATTATCCTGCTGAAACATCCGGTTAACACCACAAAAAAGGTTCAAACGATATCAAATGATCATAAAACATAGCCTGATATTGTGCAGAGTTTATACGTCTCGAAATTCGGGTTAAATCGCATAATCCATCATGACTAATAGCGCTCCAAACCATTACTGATCCTCCTCCCACTTTTCGACTGAAGTATTGTTTCGTTTCCTTCCTCAAATCATGCCAATAGTGTTTATGACCATCCAAGCCATCAAGATTAATTTTTTTTTTTCATCTGAAAATATCACTTGTTTCAATTTCTTGTCCCATGACATTACATTTTTAGCCCATTTCAGTCTTTCTTCTTTATGATGTTTCATTAACTTCGGTTTTTTCAACAATTTCATACGATTTGCATTATTATCTGATTTCAAATTCTTCCAAACTGTTACATGTGAGGTTATTTTGCTGAAACGGTTCGAAATTTCCCAAGTTGAAAGACCCTTTTGAGTTGATAATCGAAATATTTGTCGATCATCCCGTGCTGTCAAAATCCTTTTTCTTCCAGATCATTTAATTTTATTTGAATCCTTTTTTCTAATTATTTCATTGTGAATGGCAGTTTTAGAACGCTTCACTAACTGAGCCATTTCTCGTTCAGATTTACCAGCACACTTATAAAATCAAATTTTTCTTACTTCGGTCGCAGACAACTCTTTACCCCACGGCATCTTCAAATATATCGTAAATAACACTGTCTAAACCTGCACCTTTGCTTCTCGGGAATACTTTCACGATGTACAAATGTGTACGTTTTATAATGATTCTGATGTGACGCATAATATGCTAATTTCCTCATGTGGTCTTATAACAGTCACCTTATTTACGTTTTAAAAAAATTAGGAAGATTTTAATAAAATATAACTTAAATTTTAATGTAGAAGTTATAACAGAAAACGTTCTACGATCAATTTTAAATACACACGCTAAAAATTTGCATATTGTGCCTTCTTCTTTAGAAGTGCACCAATTCGTTAGTGGTCTTATAATTTCTTAACGCACTGTAAAATGACTTTCCCAGCATTAAGAGTATCAACGCTGATAAAGCAATATCTGATATTCTGAATTCAGTAAAATTTTAAGCCATCTTTTCTATTATGATGACTGAAATGTCCTCTTCTTAAATACGCATATACCTATCACCTGCTCTCAGTGGTGTAGTCTTAAAAAAAACAGAGGGTATACGCTCAAGGCCGAGCGTATACCCTAGAGTGTATTTACTATAGATTTTTTGAGAAACAGACGGTATACGGTGTTCCTTTAAAAAATCCAGAGGGTATACGGCGTATACCCCCGTATACCCTCCACTGCATCCCTGCCTGCTCTCATACTTTTGATATATTCTGGTATATTTTTCCATCATTCATTGAAAAACGGATTTTAAAATTTTAGACTAGCCCCATTTCGTACATTATATACTATTTTGATTTTCGTGAATTTAACGTAAAGAAAGAAAACAAAAACAGAAAGCAATATCAGGCATATATATATATACACTAGAAACATAAAAAACATAAAAAATAAAAATGCCATTATGGAGGGTTGAGGTCGGGAATGCTAAAAAAAGTTTAAAACCTTATATGTTTTTATGTGTGTGAGCGTGTATAAGTGTATGTATATATGCTTAAATAGTGTATGGACATATATAAAAAAAAAAAAAAAATGGGGTATCATGCATTTAACATAATAAAATTTCACATATTGCATCATCATTTAAGGTTACTATCTAAATTTCTATCTACATTTTACTATCTAAATATTACTCATTGCTTTTTAAATTTTCACATTTATTTACATAATACAAGGCTAAATTTTACTATCTCAAATATTCCTCATCTTTTTAAATGTTATTTATATTCTCATTTTTTATATTATAATTTTTTGTCTTTAAAACATTAATTTATCAATTGCCCTTTTATTTATTTTTATATAATTCTTTATTTCTTTCTTTATTTATTTGTATTAATTTATTCCTTTTCTTTATTTTATTTTGCATTCACTCAGTACTTATTAAGTTTATTCCTATTTTTTCATTCTAGTTTAACTAAAAGTTAATCTAAGTATTTTCTTGATTTCTTCAATCATTTTCATTCCTTTTATTTTTATTTTTATTTATTTATTTATTTTTTTGGTCTTAAGATGGCAACTCTAAACATTATTGTTATTAATCCAGTTCCAATTTATTAATCCAGATCCAATCTATTTACTGTAATGTTTGCGTTATAAGGAGCTAAATTTTGTCATTTTAGGCTTAATGCCGACAAAATTGGATGAAATAACGCATTTTCTATGAATGAACTCACAAGCTCCTCTGATGATTCTGTGAGTCATTCATAGTTTCTTATTTTGCATGCTGGTTTCATATGTTCATTTCTAAATCATCTTTGGAACTTTTTCAGTTTCTTCATGTATTTGTGATTTCAAGTTTATTATATATATATTGTCTCTCTCTCTTTCATTTCTGTTTTTTCTTTCCTTTTAATTTTAGAGCCATTAGGATTAGATTAAGAAAATACCTCTATTACATAGTATATGATCTAAGATTACATAGGTAAATGGTTACATTCCATTTTTAAATAGCAGAATCTGAAATTAAAAAATTAACTTTGCATGCTGTTTTCTTTTATGCTTTTCACGTTTTGTTTTTAAAATATGAAATTAACTGACTTTATCTAAAAGTTTCTTTGATTTTATTGAAGCAATAATTTTGATGCGAAAGTAAATTATAAGAAAGAGTTTTGATGATATATCTGAGCATTTTACCTTTTTTTTTTTTTTATTTAGAAAAATATTATAATTTATGTTTAAATATTTATTTAATTATTTTATTTTCTCTTGATCTTGTTTAAATGTCCGAACTGTTATTCAGATTATTATTTTTTTTTTATCAGAAATTTTCTTATAGAATGAATGACAAATCCTTTTGTTAATATTAATGCTTGTAACTTATCTGTTTGTTACGAGTATTAGTTTCCCATTTCTTTTGTCATTTACTTGCTTTAAAAAACTTATATTTTAGCTATTTTTCATTTTAAAAAACCAAGACAAGTAAAAAAATATATTTTTTGAATTCAGGAAAATTTAATAAAGATTTCTCAAATTAGTAAGAATAAAACATTATTCAATTTCTCAAAAATACCTTTAATTTGCTAAAGAATAAAATGATTTATTAGCCTCCGATATGCTATTTCTTTCAGACAACAATTAAAATGTCGTCACTACTAAAAAACTAGTATGTTGTGGCCATCACAAAACTTTCTTCTATATAAAATAAATCATGTCAATTAAATCATTTAAATAGTAAAAGAAATTACATCAATTTAGAACCAATTCATATCAAAGTATACCTGAATTTGAAGTTTGATGAAAATTCGTGCATTAGTTATTGAGATACAGCTGTAGGTGAAATTCTGAAAAAATGCAGCATAGCAGCGCCACCTGTTGGGCGATTTACACCAAAACATAAACAGCACTAATTCATATACAGGTATACCTGAATCTGAAGTTTGTTGAAAACCCAAGCATTAGTTCTTGAGATAGATCTATTGAAGAAATCATAAAAAAATGCAGCATAGTAGCGCCACCTGTTGAGCGATTTACACCACAAGGAGCAAAACGTCAATTCATGTCAAACACTAACGGAATCTGAAGTTTGATGAAAATCCGTGCATTATTTCTTGAGATAGAGCTATTACGAAAACGTGTAAATGCTGCAAAATGCAGCATATCAGCGCCATCTGTTGGGTTATTTGCACCAAAACGTTACCAGCACCAATTCATATCAAGGATTAACTGAATCTGAAGTTTGATGAAAATCCGTGCATTAGTTCTTGAGATAGAGCTAGTGCAGAAATCGCGAAAAATGCAGCATAGCAGCGCCACCTGTAGGGCGATTTATACCAAAAACTAATCAGCACCAATTTATATTAGGAACTACTTGAATATAAATTTTTATTAAATTCCGTGCATTAGTTCTTGAGATAGAGCGCCCACAAAATTTGTGTCACATACACACAGACAGACAGACTCACAGAGTCACAGACAGACATTTTGTAAAAACATGTTTTTTGGAATCTCTGACCTCTAAAACGTGTAAATCCGTCGAAAACCGGAAGACGAAAATTTTTACGAATCCAATACTTTCTTCTTGTAAAGATAAAAGAAAGTAATAATGTTACTCCTAAACCATAAGCTACCGATAAAACGAAGCAGGTGCATCATTGTACGTTTTAATACTGATAATCTACTGAATTTTTTTTAAACTTCTAAACATCGTACATTTTAAATTTTTATACCCTCAAATAGAGAAAAAAGTACTTTTAAAAGAAATTTGTTTGAAAACTTCATCTCAATTTAGTTTTTAGATAATAATTTTTACTTTCTTCTATCTTTACAAGAAGAAAGTATTGGATTCGTAAAAATTTTCGACTTCCGGTTTTCGACGGATTTACACGTTTTAGAGGTCAGAGTTTCCAAAAAACATGTTTTTACAAAATGTCTGTCTGTGAGTCTGTCTGTCTGTCTGTGTGTATGTGGCACAAATTTTGTGGGCGCTCTATCTCAAGAACTAATGCACGGAATTTTATAAAAATTTATATTCAAGTAGTCCTTAATGTAAAATTGTGCTGATTAGTTTTTGGTGTAAATCGCCCAACAGGTGGCGCTGCTATGCTGTATTTTTCGCGATTTCTGCACTAGCTCTATCTCAAGAACTAATGCACGGATTTTCATCAAACTTCAGATTCAGTTAATCCTTGATATGAATTGGTGCTGGTAACGTTTTGGTGCAAATCGCCCAACAGATGGCGCTGCTATGCTGCATTTTGCAGCATTTACACGATTTTCGTAATAGCTCTATCTCAAGAAATTATGCACGGATTTTCATTAAACTTGAGATTCTGTTAGTGCTTGACATGAGTTGACGTTTTGCACCTTGTGGTGTAAATCGCTCAACAGGTGACGCTGCTATGCTGCATTTTTGTGATTTCCGCAATAGCTCTATCTCAAGAACTAATGCTTGGGTTTTCAACAAACTTCAGATTCAGGTATACCAGTATATGAATTAGTGCTGTTTATGTTTTGCTGTAAATCGCTCAACAGGTGGCGCTGCTATGCAGCATTTTTCTCGATTTCCACAATAGCTCAATGTCCAGAACTAATGCACGGATTTTTATCAAACTTCAGATTCACTTAATCCTTCACATGAATTGATGTTTTGTACCTTTTGGTGTAAATCGCTCAACAGGTGGCGCTGCTGTGCGGCATTTTTTGTGATTTCCACAGTAGCTCTAGCTCCAGAACTAATACACGGATTTTCATCAAACTTCAGATTCCGGTATACCTTAACATGAATTGGTTCTGTTTGTGTTTTGGTGCAAATCGCTCAACAGGTGGCGCTGCTATGCTGCATTTTTCAGAATTTCCCCTACAGCTCTATCTCAATAACTAATGCACGAATTTTCATCAAACTTCAAATTCAGGTATACTTTTGTATGAATAAATTGATGTAATTTCTTTTACTATTTAAATGATTTAATTGGCGTGATTTATGTAGAAGAAAGTTTTGTGATGGCCACAACATACTAGTTACTTTTATTTTTAATGCCATTTCTGTAACGGTGGCAACTGAAGTACTCCACTCCTGTAGAAAGTAAAAGAAAAATTGTAGGTTACTATATCTTTTTGTTGACAGTTTCTCATAACAACTAAAAAAAATGTAATTAAAATACGTGCTACGCCAAGAATATCATTTGCTATAAAATATATGTTATATATTTTTTAAAGAATGTTTGTGCGACTCATTTTTTTTCCATTTACTTAATTCCTATCAAAAAGCTGAAAGAATGTAATTTTATTAATCCGTGTGTAATAAAATTTTCCGAATTTTGTAAAAATATAAACGCATGATTTCTGATAAAACATGGAGCTATTATAAACTATATTTAATTTTCAGTATCCATATTAATTTTACAAACAAATGAGGCATATTAATTATTAGGTACTTGATTTTTTGTCGAGTTTCTTGAATGACGACATCGCTTTTTGCTAGGTTTGTGTGTCGCGATAGGGACGTGGTATGCATACTTTTCTATAGATGTTGTTTAAGACTGGATCGTAAATGTGGAATTCTTCAGCGGATGCAAATGACGTCATTTTATATAAAATAAAAGCGTGTATTTTAAGTCTTAAAACTGAAATATGTTTTGTCTAATATATATATACATTGGGGCGACACTAAATTCTGAAAAAGCAGAATTCTTGCTTCCTGCTTGTTCTTTATTTTTATTCCAGTCAGATGTGAGGAGAATAGAAATAAAATATTAATCAAAATAAAAATCAACCAAAACAGGATTTTTCCAATTGACATAGCAAAAACCCAATACTAATTCCAACAAATTTTATGCTGTTCCATTTTATTATTCTCTTATAAGATTTTGTTTTAGGGGTAAGGATAAACATTCAAAATTTTCGATTTTTTTTTAAATACATATTTTGATTCCGTAATCATTTCAGAACATTATGCAAAAAACCGCATTAAAAAATTCCTATTAGTTTACTAATTATGTCAGTTTTATTACGACTACATATTAAGACTAAATAGGATAATTGAACTTTGCGTTGCGTTTATTCAAAACGATGAATTTTGATACTGCGCGCAGTATTACTAAAAAACTATGTAGGGCAATCAAAAGAAATTTTTACCACATATTCATTTCTGTATTATCTACAACTTAAAACCAGAAAAAGGTAAGATTTTATTTTTTTTCTGATTTTGTACGTTGAAAATATTTTTTAAAAAGTGAAAATTTTTAATCTTTTGTTAAGTTTTTAATTTATTCAATATATATATATATATATATATATATATATATATATATTTACAAATATTCTGGTTTTAGTATAAAGATAACGCTATTATGTACTTATTTTCATCAAAATTTCCTCTTTATATGCATATTTTCAGATTTTATCATGCGCGCAAGATTTTTTTCTTTTACTATCATATATATTTTAAATTTATCATTTCAATATTTATTTATGAATTTACAAGTATATATATTTTTTTAAATGTAAATTTAAATATGAGTTTTATAGTTAAATGATATTTGATCTTTATATTTGACTTATTACACAAGTTTTGAAGCTTGGAACATAGTGATATTTTTTACTTTTCCGACCTGTTCAAAGGTATCCTATCCCCTTAATGTATCGTTCGAAAAGTGTTGAACTTTTTGAACGCTTTAATTTAAAATCAACTTTCAATCAGTGCAAAGCTTCCTGTTTTCGAGGAGAATCGTCATTAACATTTTAACAGGATTACTTCTGAAAACTGAATATTCTGATCATCTATAATACGGTTTACTAAATAATAATAATAATAAATAGGGGCATGCAAAGGGGAACAATTGTAACGGCCGTGTGTTGAAGAAAGCCTGTTCGGTCGATTCGTATAAGGTTCCGTAAAATAAGGTTGATTTCGTGGAAGGTACAGTAAAAATTGTCAAGACGGAATAGGTAGGAGCAGAAAAAATCTATTTTAGACAGGTTTCCGCTTTAACATACAAAATTACATTATATTCATTGGGCTGGGAACATGGTTGTTTTTTTTTTTTTTTTTGGCTGTATTCCGTTTTATGCAGGTTTTCCTGTATATACATATGCATGTTCAGAGCATAAAGAAACCCATTAGCGTAATCTGTACCAGGTCTCTAAAGGTTTTGTCTAAAACCATGTAAAAAAATAACATAAAGCAGACATGTAATTTGAGAATGAAGTTTCACAAAATATATAACTTCTTTTCATAAATTTTTTTTGATAAACTTTAATAATAATAATAATAATAATAATAATAATAATAATAATAATAAAAACAGAATAAACCTGCTAAGACAAAGTGTCAAGGGGCCAGAAAAAATATGTTTTAGTCAGGTTTTCGTCTCAGCAGGTACATCAACCCTTAGAATTGCATTGCATTCTTTTCGCCGGAGCGTAAAATTTTATATTTAAGACATATTTCTGTTATACACAGATTTGACTGTCTAAAGAAAAAGATCCATTACGATTCCTCCATAATTACTATATTTTGTTAACAAAAATATCATTCCATTAATAACAATATGAAAATAAATAACAGTTTTTTGTTCTGTAAATGTAAGTGTTCTGGTCTAATTCATTTCACTAAAAGAAACGATCAAAAACTGATAATTTCTGCTTCTTAATAAAACATTTGGAAACTTTTATGGTTTATAGTTAAGTTAACGTATGTTGTGTAAATATTAACATCCTGGAAACACTTTTAAAAAGCGGATTAAACTGCTGTTTTTTTTTTCTTTTAACCCTTCATCGCTGAAGAATTTTCTGATTTTAACAGCAGAGGAAAGAAGGATGAACTCATTCGTTAATGTTTGCGGAATTCCGTTCAACTAGGTGAAAAAGCGTAATTTTCGGATAAGTAGGTTTGAAAACTTATTTTCGGTGAAATAGAAATTTCAATGTACATTTCGCGAATGAATTAGGTTTTCGTGATAGAAGGTGACAGTTTTATCCCAAAGCAATGATCGCCCCTTGTCAAATTGCAATTGGGGAAATATCTTTTGAAGCAATAGCCCAGGGACGATGAACCATTATGGCATGCATGTCACGTTTGGTACGCGAAAGAATAATTTTGGCAAGGCATTGATTGCTTATGTCTCTAACTCAAGATACATTAGTAAAAATTCCGATGCTAAAATTATGTTCACTTGGAATTTAATTTCAGATCTATTTAAAGAAACGACGTTTGCATTTAGCGATTTTTCAGCCTATCTATATATGCCTTCGAGTCATTTTTTCGCAAATGAATAACGTTTGAATTCAGTTAAAATTTACCTCATATTAATTATTTTTTATCCACGATGCAAGAATAGAAATCGCATTTAATCGCAATATTATTATTATTTTTTAAATTTATTATTACTAATTTTTTGTGAATTGTTAAAACATATTTCTTTCTGTTATTACATTACCTACATGTATGTCACCCATATTTTAAAATATTAATAAAAAAAATAAGCAATATTTATTAACTTTTCTTCATCTACTAAACTTGTTTTTTAGTTGGCACGTCATAGCCATTTAAAATATTTTTTGAACAAATTTGGCACGCGACAATAAAAAGGTTCGCCAACTCTCCGTATAGTCCCTTTGTGACGAGCAACACATACATGTACCGCAAAGGGTGCACAAAATCCTTAAATACGAATACCACTATTTCGCTTACTTACAGAATTTCAATGATTAAATAAAGCAAAAATATTTCGGAAATAGTGGTGCCCAAAAATTAAAAGCATGCAAGATGTTCGTCGCGAAGTGGATAAATAATCAAATGAATTCAAATTGGCGTCAAAATGCTACCAATGAATTATATATACTGTACTATCTATACTTAAAAGCTACCACAAAAAAAGAAAGTACTTTTTAAGTAAAATGATTTTAATTATATTTTTGTTTTTAATGTTTTACAATGAATTTTTTCAGGAATAGATTAATTAAAGAAGGCAGAAACTTTTTCACTCATAACAATTATTTTTGATAAACAAACTAACTTTAGAATACTGAAAGAGCGGTTTGCTGCTACTTTCCATTCCAGCTTTTTAATATAACTCCGTACAAAATTTTCCAAGTTTTATTTATTTATTTATTGTAAATATTACAGCATACATGAACACATGGTTAACCTTCCGAAGCACCCTAAAATTATGGCTATGAGAAAAACATATGAATGTAACAAACGCCTTTATTACATTCCTTAATAACACAAGCCGCTCTAATAAAGTTAATGTTTTGTTATCATCTCTCTCTATTCTAAAATAAAAGTAACTAATGCTGCTGCCACGGCCGTCGTTTTCCCTTTGTGGGCTTATAATAATAAAAAATAAACTACTCCATACAAAAATGTGAAAACTGGTAGTTTTATAGCGAAATGTATGATAAACACGCTGAAGCAGACTGTTTTTAGGTGCGTTCGTAATTATATAAATATGTAGCACCTATAGTCGTCGTTCAGTCCGTCTGTCTGTCCGTCAGGCCGTCTGTCCGCATATAACAGAGCAAAAACTATCCAACCGAATGGTTTGAAGTTTTAAAGATATAATTGTTGCACAATTTTGTCGAGTCATTTAAAATTTTATAAAAATCGGATGTATAGTTTAATTACAGGGACAATCAAAAGTTTTCCGTTAGATTATGGCCAATGGGGAAAAATTATTGCATGTGCATTTTAATGATGTTACAGCCTTTCGAACAGAATGAAATTGATATGCACTGATGAAGTGAACTAAAGTATACATTCAAAAAATATTTCTAAAACTAATTATAGTACGAACGCACTTCATTTGCCACATTTGAAAACTGTATCTCTGTTTACTGATTTTTTATAAATTTTAAAATATTTTTCAAGCAAGGATTTTTTTTAAAATCTGTATCTATCGCATGCAGCACGATTACAAAAGATTAACCTGTTTGCACTTAAAACATTATCAATAGTTCAGGTTTCCGGCTAATATTCCATAACGAAGTTAATATTTCGCCAATAAATAAATAAAAAGATATAAATAAAAATTTAATTTAATAAAAAGTAATCTAACTACGCGCTTAAACCACTGAAAAAATCATATTCAAAAACGCTGTTGTAAGTAGCGAAATCTTTGTCACTTTCTTCGGCTATATACTTCTGGTATGCGGCTAATACGAAAGTATCGCTTCTAATAAATTTCAAAACTTTATTTGAATACATTATTGATATCTTTCATATAAAAATTCCTTTTGGTGGTGTTCGTGAGCAATCTAGAAGTATATGTTAAAGCTAAAAAAATCCATTAGAGTTTTCAATAACAACAAGTCGGAAGTCGTACGTCAAACGTGGAAAATGAGGTGCGTTCGTATTTTAACTAGTTTTATAAATATTCAGATTTTGGTGCAATAGCTGCTGCACTCTTCTGCAAAAATGCATGAATATAAAATTTATTACGATTATATATATTAAATTCAGTAATACGGAAATAATAGGACTCCATCTTAAATAGGACGTAATCACCATGGCAACCTAGAATCATTACTTATCACGGGATATAATTGAATTAATTACGTATGATAGGATTTAATAGAATGAAGAAAACTTTTATTAATATCTTTTTAAGTTTTGTTTTGATTTTCATAAAATTTGAAATGACTCGACAAAATTCTGCATTATTATATATATTAAATTTCAAACCATTCAGTAGGGTAGTTTTTGTGATGTTATATACGAACAGACGACAAACAGACAGACGGTCGGACCAGACGACGACTATAGGTGCTACGTATTTACCAGGTGATTCAAAAGTCCGGTGCGAAAGTAAAACGCGATAAAAAAAGATCTATGGGTCTGAGAGACACGTGGTTTGCAGATAAAGATTCAGCGTGGTACGGGATTTTGTATGGCACCAACAAAAAAATTAATTCAAAATCTCGATAATAGAGCGCGCTATTACAGATAATTGCATGGAATAATTCCATATTGCTTACACAACGCAAGATTTGGATACAAAAACATTAAGGAATACTGCATATACACTTTTTTATCCAAACCTTGCTTTCTGTGAGCAATATGGAATTATTCCGTAGAATAATCTATAATAGCGCCCTCTATTATCTAGATTTTAAACTAATTTTTTTTGTTGGTGTCATACAAAATCCCGTACCACGCTGAATCTTTATCTGCAATCCGCATGTCTCTCAGACCCATAGATTTTTTTTTTTTTTTTTTTATGGCGTTTTACTTTCCTCCGGACTTTTGAATCACCCGGTATATAATTACGAACGCACCTAAAAATGGTTTTCACCTGTATTCTGTAACCTTGTAAGCACGTGTTATATTCTCTAGTTTTTCTAAATATAACTTATACGACCCAAGGGCCGTACAAATAAACTCAATTCTGTATTTTAATATATATGCAGTCCTTTTTAAAACAAATGCAATCTCTAAAAGTTGAACACTTTTTTAAATTGGAAGTATGTTTCTATAATCAGCAGTTTAAGAGATAATCTCCAAAACTCTATTTTGAATCACCCGGTATATATTTTTTCGTAAATCTTTCAACAGTATGCTTGTGTCACATCCTGTATAATTAAATATGAGTTGCATGAATTAGATAGCAATTTTTTTTTTCAAGAATAACCTCTGGCTATGTTTCACATTTTCGTTTAAGTGGTAAAACTGTATTTCGGTTTTCCGCTTTCCAGGGAGTGTCATTATTTAAAGCAGATTCTTCTTTTTTTTCTTGCTCGAAATAATTGATGGGGATTTGATATGCTCGTTCCTAGAGTACAAAAGAAAAGAAATAACACAAAATAGGGCAACTTGCTCTTCATTGCAACTGGAAAAAAAAATATCTTCATTTCTTAAATGTTAATAATAATTCAACAAAGCTGACGCTTGCGGGACGAAATTCGGGGAGGGGCAAGATTTAAAAACAGCCGTGTGTGTTGTGGTCCAAAAACTAAGACGAGTTTTTTTTTTCTTTTTTGAAATGGAGAGTATCGATAATTTTTTTCTTTTAGTCCCCTGTGGAAGGCATTTTTTGTAGACATATAAATAAACATAACTAGCAAAAGCTGTGGTCATCACAAAACTGTCTTTTATATTAATGTTATATCGCTGTTACACACCAATAATTACTAAGTTTAGTGCATTTCTTTGAATTTAACTCGGAATTTTTGTTATCAGTTGATAAAGAAAGCACGGTTCAACAATGCCCCTGTGTTTGGTATTCAAATACAAAATTGGACCAACATATATATTTTTAGTAAACAACCTCAATTATAAAATTTGGTGCATTTCTAACCAAAAAATTTTGAGGTCCTCATCGCAAAAAAAAATAGCATAAGCAATATCCCCTATTGAGCGCACAAGGCCAAAACTGATCGACATAATTTTTAATACGTATCCTACGTATTAAATTTGGTGCAATTCTATCCCATATATTCTGAGATATAGCTATCACGGAAATCGAGGAAAATATAGCACAATAGCGCCCCTTGCTGTTTGAACAAAACCTAAATTGAATCAACATAATTTTGAATAAATATCGTGCATTTGGTGAAATTGCATCTCATAGATGCTTCGATATAGCTGTCATGAAAAACGCAACTCAACAGCTCCACCTCTTGAGCAATATACACTTAAAACGCAATCAACAGCAATTTATATCAAGTCTAATAAAATACAAAGTTTGATTAAAGTGCATCCCATAGATGCCGAGATATAGCTATCACTGAAATCGTGTAAAACGCAGCATAGCAGCGCCAGCTGTTGGATTACACCAAATTATTGGTGTAGGTTTGTGAATTAGGTGATTAGGTTTTGGTTTGCACCAAAACCTATTCAGAACCTATATGTGTCAAGAAAGTTTTAAGTTAATATGACATTTGATGAAATTCCATCCGATAGATGCCGACTTATAGCTCTCATGGAAATCGTGAAAAACTCAGCGATGTCTTATCGTCTTATGGAAGATATATACATTCAAAATTTAAGAACCAATTTATGTCAAGATCTAACAAGCTTAACGAAATTCCGTGCATTAGTTATTGAGAGAGCGCCCCCCCCCCCCCCCCCACACACACACACACACCCTTCCCCGCACACACACACAAACGAAACAGACGTTTCCAAAAATAGCAAAATTGTGTTCAGGACATTCCGAAACGTGCAAATCAGTTAAAATACGGAAGTCGGAAATTTTCATGATTCCTAAACTTTTGTCCCTTTAAAATATATAAAGTTTAATTTTCTTGTTTTGTTCCCAATTTTTTCCATGAATAATTCACTTCACAATGAAATACCAGATAACTGTTTAGAATAACTGTTTTTAATATGGCTGTAGCAGGAATGATAGAGGGAGTGATCACACACGTGAAGGCAAACAATTTTTGTATCGGAAACTAGTGTCTTAATCCTTTTATACAATTTAAAATGCAGATGTATTTTATTCTCAAGCCGAGCTCGGATTTTTTTTCACAACTCAGTGGCTCACATTTGTTTTGGATACTTGTGTTTTTGAAACTTACTTATAAAAAACATTATCTGAATATTAAAGGATTTACTTAAATCTTTTTTTTCCCATAAACTTTCTTTTGTTTATAATAAAACCTACATTTTGTAACGGAAAATAAATTCAAATATTTTTTTTCAAAATATTAATTTACCGAGAAAGTGTTAAAAACAATCTGACATAAGTAATTGGACACTTTGAACATTCAACAAATGTAAGCAAACATATGCAAATAATCAGACATTTTAATACTTTGTTGGGTATATCCTTTAGCTGAAATTACATTTTTAATATGTTTTGGCATGGATGCAACTACTTTTTAGTGTAAGAATGTTCAATTGTGTGCCAATCCTCTGTTAATACTGTTTTAAGTTGTTCTTTCGACGAAATATCATGTTTCCTTGTTCTTTTCTCCAGTTCATGCTGCACATTTTAAATTGTTTTTAAATCTGGAGAAATGGCGGAGTCTTGATAACTTTATAGGACAGTTGGACATAGCAGCCATAAGCGAACATTTAGGGTTGTACGTTTGGAATCATTATCTGGATACAACTTGAATGCGTTTTGAATTTCAAGTTTTTGGACAGATATTTTCAAGTTTTCTTTCAGGATATTTATATACTTATATTGGTCGATATTATTTTCAATGAAAACTAAATTTCTTATACCACCAGAAGCAGCAAAACATCTCCAAACCATTATGCCTCCACCTCCATGTTTGACAGTTTGCAATAGATTTTTCGGATTCAGTTCTTCGTTGGGCTTTCTGCACACAGTTATTCGTCCTTCAGACTCAAATATGTTAAATTTTGATTTATCCACAAATATGGCGTTTTCCTGAATCTTTGTCTACCGTGGATTTTGCATAATCTAGACTTAACTTTCTTGCTCTTTCATTAACGAATTTTTTTTTCTTGCAACTCTACTGCTGTATACATATGATCTGATAAGTTGTCTAACAGTTTGACGGTTTACTTTTCTTGCAAATCTGTTTTCCAATTCTATTGCAAGTTTCACTGCACTAATTCTTGAATTTTTGTTGATTTTATGCATAATAAAACTTCGATTCCTGGGAGTTAGCTTGTGAGGAGCTCCTGATTTTAATGCTTTTCCAACATTTCCACGTAGTTTCCATCATTTTATGATAGCAAAAATAGTTTAATGACTCACTTTCCAAGTTTTGCGATAGTTCTGATGCTTTTACCATCTTTAAAATGTTCTATGATTAAATTACGAATAGAATTTGTTGTAACTTTGTAGCGCCCGGCCATGTTCACTTCAAATATTAGAAAGGTAAACCAAATTACATGAAGTAGAAAATAAAAATAAATGACAAAGGATGTCGTCTGTCAAAAATTTTAGTAAAGCTTTCAAGTGTCCAATTACTTATGTGAGATTGTTTTAGACACTTTCGCGGTAAATTAATTTTTTGAAAATAAAAGTTTTGAATTTATTTTCATTACAGTATGTAGGTTTTATTATAGAGAAAAGAAAGTTTATATGGAAAACTTTTAAATAGATCCTTTAATATTTAGATGATGTTTTTTATAAGTAAGTCAAAAACACAAGTGTCCAAAAACAAATGTGAGCCACTGTAATAATAATGAAGTTGGCCTAATAATATTTTCAACAGACTTACATTGCTTTCTATGAAATGGGGTGACATCACGAGTAGTGCTGGCATTTCTAACATTTCTCGTGATACCATTATATTTCCCACAAAGACAAATTAGTGTTTTGAAATTTTTGCTAAAATGTCTATTCTGAACAAAAATTAGTTTTTATCTTTGGCTAAAACACTCTGTATTTTTGACTGAACAAATGGGTTGCAACCCTGGGTTCTATAACACATGCTGTTCGTCTTAAAGCGTAAAATTATTCTTTATATTTTTCTTTATATATATATGTATGTATAGCCGTGGGGGGGAAAAGTAAACACCCTACTAACTTTGTAACAAATTATTGTAGAAAAAACTTACTGATACCAAACGACTGGAAATAAAGTCGACTTTTAAATTATGTATGTAAAATTCGCTTATGGGGCCATCTACATATCAAAACAAACCCAAACTTTTTTTTTTCAATAGCAATACCCAGATTTGACACCCTAAATAAACTCTACACAGCTTCAATTAGCCTAAAAACAAATTTTCATGAAATTCATACGATTAGTTTCAAAGAAAATAATTATTTTAAAATGAGCATATTTTAGGGGCTGTATCCAAATTGAAGTTCGGTACTCGATTGTTGAAATGCTACAGAATGACTATGTTACTTCTATTAATGAATTATTTCTTCCCAATATCACCATTTCACTCGCTTAATAAATTTCGACTATTGCCAGCCCAAACGTTTCAATAAAATGATTAAAATCTATTATTTTTTTTTCAAATTATTCTTTTCTGCACATCTTAAACCATCAATTTGACGTTTTTTAATCAAAATTCGAAAAATACGTGGAAGAAAAATTTTAAATCGATAACTCGCATAAACAGAACATAATAAATATGAATCTATCAAAATAATTGTAGGTTGCAATTCATATTTTTTTTCGAATATTAATTTCATAATTCATATTATAAAATTTTTAAAATTACAAATTCAATTTATTTATGTTTGGGTTTTTTAGTATTATAACCACACAAAAAATTATCACATAGGATTATAATTTCAGGATATATTAATAAAGATATGAAAATGTAATTTAATGTTGTTAGAAGCTCTAAATTTTCAATTTTTATAATTCAAAAACTTACCATCCAAATGACTTGAAATTTTCTTTCTAGGCATGACCATTTGTAGATGTGGCCCCGTAAGCAAATTTTATATACAGGGTTAGCGAAATTAAACTTCCGCTACTCAAAGGGTCCTAGAGGCCGTTCTAGTAGTCCGATGAGAAAAATATTTGGACAATAGACACTTCGGAGGATGCGCTCGAGATTTCCGAAATAAAAAAAAATTAGTTTAAAAAATCGCCACTAGATGGCGCTACGGGTTAGCGTGTTAAGAGGACAAACTGAGATCCCGAAACACTGAAGGACCAGTGGTCTTACACAAAAGGAACACAATAAGGACAATACGTGGGCACAGAATTTCCATGGCCAGAAATCATCAACCGCCATTCTCGCGAGAAATTGTACCGTGAATGTTTTGCGAGTGTCCAGATCTTGTCGTTCCAATTGCTGAGCCGCTTGAATGTTATACGGGTAGAAGATCAGAATTCTAAGAATTGTCGGACACTGTAGTAGGGCATATCAAGGGTACGTGAAATCGTCGATACATTGACATTTCCATGAGACGAATGAGTGCTTGCTTCCACGACCGCTGTAGCAATATCCTCTACGACGGCGGTTGTACACTTTTACTTCCACTTCCCGGCAAATCGCCTAACTGTCCTGTTTGCTCGAATTGCATCATCATGTCTTTAAGAGCACGCTCCGATATCGGTCCACGTCGTTGCTTCTTGGGACGGCGGAACTCTCTCACAACTGCATCTGCATTCTCACCGTTGCGGTAGTACAGTTTGACTAGCATTGGCGACGTCGGCATTTTGAAATGCTCATATGATTGGGGCACGAACTTCTTCTCTTTATCGTGCGTGGAATTTGCATGTGTTGCTGCAATGTGCTGCCCCGCTGCGCCATCTGGTAGCGATTTTTTAAACTATTTTTTTTTATTTCGGAAATCTCGAGCGCATCCTCCGAAGTGTCTGTTGTCAAAATATTTTTCTCTTCGGAGTAGTAGAACGGCCTACAGGGCCCTTTGAATAGCGAAAGTTTAATTTCGCTAACCCTGTACATCATGTAAAAGTACACTTTATTTCTAATCGTTTGATACCAGCAACTTTCTTCTACTATAATTTGTTGAAGAGTTAAGTAGGGGGTATTAACTTTTTTCCCACGACTTTACGAATAGACTAGATAGTTAGATACAATTTAAGAACATTCATATGAACATAAATATTATGAACATAAATATTTTACATTTTTTGCGAACATATTTTGCGAATGAATAATTTCAATCATAAAACATTAGTTTCAATATTTTCATGATCCAATCAAACAAGGACGAAAAATCATGCATCTGGCATAGATTATAAAACGTTTTTTCAACAGTAACAGAATATTGTTAAGAGATTGGATTTTGTTATATACATTGATTTGAGATAATTGTAAAATATTTCATTATGAACATAAATATTTTACAATTTAAAACTGTCGTTTTAACATTTTCCAACATAGTTGAAAATTTTTTAGGAATTCGGTTTGTCTGTCCATCTGGCCGTGCTCTAATTTGTATAACTATACTCGGAATGATATGCAATTCTTATATGTTAATGAAGAATGTTCGCTATTGAAACTGAACTATGTAGCATTTATTTTCAGGGTTCATTTACACAGTTCATTTACAGGGACACACAAAGGAATTCCGTTACATTATGATGGGGAAAAATCATTGGCGGTTAATTTTATTTAAATTGCTTATTTACTTATCTCAAATTGATGTATATTCAAAAATCCAATCTCTTAACAATATTCTGTTACTGTTGAAAATTATTTTATAATCTATGCCAGATGCATGATTTTTCGCCCTTGTTTGATTGGATCTTGAAAATATGGAAACTAATGTTTTAATATGATTGAAATTATTCATTCACAAAACAGACATGCAAAATAAAATTTAATGTAAAACTATTTAAACTTGTGGTATCGTTTTTGAGAGTGAGAAACGCGCACTACTGACCAAGCCCTTCTTCCAGGAATCAGAGCAACTCGAAATACGAAAAGCAAAAACATGTGGAAGCTGAAAATACTCACTGGAGAAGACAACGGTATAATTAAAAGGGGCGATTAATAGAATTTAGAAGGAAACTGAAATTAAAAGCGGGAAAATGGGATTCCCAGTTTGTTAGAATGACTATAAAAATAAACGAATTCGTATAATAGTGCTTTAAGGATATAAAATGTTTTGTTTCAGTTCTGGTTTATGCATTTTTAGATAATTATTCTTTTTTAATTAA
This sequence comes from Maratus speciosus, assembly GCA_963932465.1. Lineage (NCBI taxonomy): Eukaryota > Metazoa > Arthropoda > Arachnida > Araneae > Salticidae > Maratus > Maratus speciosus. The sequence continues at coordinate 246,748,329 of OZ010791.1, read as the reverse complement.
ATTATTCTCTTTTTTTTTCGTGAATATTATAAATATATGCAGCGAATTACTTTAAAACGTTATTACTTTATTCAGGACCTTCAGCAGCGTGCAAACGGCAAGAAATAGTTTGCCTTTTCATCTCCTGTATTTTGAAAGTAAAACCAATATTTTTGCAATGTAAGCATTTCAGTCCAAGATGCAGTAAAACCCGTGAAAATGAAACCTGTGTATATGACGGAATTCTGCTTTAAATGAAAAAAAAACTACCTGGTCCTCCTAAAAGGATAACACTCATTTATCCCTGTTAAGAGGGAACTTATCGAAACGGAAAATTTTATTAGCCTCGTCCGATTACGTCTTATCACATTTTACTATATTTCTAACGCAAATCCAATATTTCTTATGATAGTGGCATTTACTCACAAATGCAGTAAGACCTATAAAAACCGAACCTGTATAAAAGAGAATCATGTTTTAAATGGAAAATGTTCATGCTCCAGGCGGAAATTATACTATGCAAATATTTTTGTTAGGATGGAAACTTATCTAAAACGGAATATATTTCGTGCTGTCTTGGCACGAATACCGTTTTGGAAGATTTTACTATATTTCTAATGTAAATTCAGTATTTAATAAAGTTTCATTCGAAGTATTTCCGATAAATCTAATGTTGGTGCAATATTGGGCTCAAATGACACTAAATCGTGCTCAGAAGACCAAATCGTAATAGACCAGTCAGTTTTTTTTTCTTTTTTTGAGAAAGTGTTTGTCTTAACAAGTATAATTAAATAGTGTTGTTTTCGACAAAACAATGATTTTTTTTTTTTTCGTTTGAAGCAGGATACCTTTATAAACATCTTCCGTTATCCCAGGTTTAATTTTTTTTCCTTCATAAATTTTGGAAGAAACTTTTATAAAACATGTTGGATTAAATAACAGTTACAATAATTAGAAGTAATATACTTATTTTCAATTAGCCGCTGAAAATTAAATAAAATGTTGAGATTATAAGATTAAGCTAAAGATGCTAAGATTATACTGCGATTAAATAAGACAAAGGTTACTATTTAAAAATAACGGCACGAGACTTGGCAACTATATGGAAGTAATTTTGCTGATACATTTTTTTTTTTTTATGTAATAACATAAAAATAACCATAATTATTTCATTGTATCGCTGTGATGTTTGAATTTATTTTTTATTTATTTATTTTAATTTAATTTAATTTTTCAGTCGCTAAAGACACTGAAAGAGTTCTTGCTCTTCGATCAAAACAATCGAAACAGGAACTGTCTCCAAGGGCGGGGGAGATGTTTCATTTCAGACAAAATATGAGTATGTAACTGAAGTGAATTGTAGTACATTCTGTATCAAAAATTGCCTGTGAAATTCGGTAGTTCGTTCAACAAAAACCTATTTAAATTTGGAAATTGCATTAAGGTACATAATATTTAATTTTAACCGCTTTCGCTACAGCGATTAAATAACACAAAGATTACTATTAAAAATTACGGTACGACATCTGATAGCTATGCAACTAAATTCACAAAAACATCTCGACGTGCGAGGCACTTCATTCCAGCGAAAGTGGTTATATTAATGAATTCATGCCTTTTAAATTCAGCAAAATTTCAGAACGGTGTTAGACAAAGTTTTTAAAATGTTCAGCAAAAATTAATTTTATTACGTAGTTTCGTTCGAGGCCCTATATTATGTAATTAGAGTCCATTATTATCTGTATTGTGTTTATATTTTATCTGTACTTTACAGTTTATCGAAATTTTTTTTTTGCTAAACTTATGTAAGAAGGCATTACGTTGTCACGTTATGTTAGTGAGCATTGTAATTTAGGCACTTCATTTAGGCACTTGGATTTATTTTTGCAGTGACATCTTTTAATGTAATCCTCTACAAATGGTTACGTTTAAAGCAGATCTTTGTTGTTGTCATAGAAGTATTTCTCTATTTTTCTATGTGATTAAAAAGATTAAAGAAAATTTTAAAATGTAAAGAATATTTTTATGTGTTTAAAAGATCTCCATAATATTAGAATAATTTATGCATAGTAAAAGAATTCCAATTTCAATTGGCTCCTAAATGCTTATTTTTGAAATGTTATATTTTTCTTATAACTTAAAAATTAAGATTTAATATCGGCATCATTATAAAATAGAAAATAGATTTTCTATTGAAATATTTTACAAGGAGTACCAAGATTTTTTTTCCTTTATCTGTTGTTGCTGTTGAATAAGTTAAAAACACATCATACACAACTTCCTTCGTTGATTACCAAGGCTACCACATGTTAGATTAAATACAGACATTTGCTAACCGCTATTTTCTAAAAGTATTTCGACACGTTACTTCTTACAAACGTTTATTCAGCTGCCGTTCAGACATGCATAAAAGTCCTATTTTTATCATTGAATTGCAAATCAAGAGTGATACATATAGGAAAAATATCCTTGATGTATATCTAATATTAACAATAGCTTCACTATTCTATGAGTACATGCGCTCGTCATAAAAATCTTTAATTTTTAAAAAATATATACTATTTTTCTTTATAAATGCACATAGCTTTATACAAAGCTTTTTAATTATTTCGTTGGCTCTTATATTTTATTATCATTGTTACTACTATTACTAGTATATCCCCCCCCCCCCCTCAAAAATCACGAAATGTTGATCTGCGTTTCACTTTCACAAGACTCCATACAAACAAACAGCATGAGCATGAAGATTATATTATTGAAAGGTTTTTATTGCGGAAAAGTGCATGTTAAAAATGACATATGATTTCTATAAATACAAATGATGAGGATATATATTTTTTAAATGAATGCTCAATTTCTAAAATAGATCAACGATTAATAAAAGCTCTGATTCTAATCTTTAGAATTACGAAATGAAAAATCAGTGAAATTTACGGCATGTTGACACAATCATATCTACTTTTCTCCTTAGTTTTATAAATGTAAAAGTACATTTCAAACTAAGCATAGCGTCACAGGCGCAAAATTTTCAGACATATGTGATATACGTACTTTAATGCTTAATAACAGTATATTCAAATAAAAATATATTTTCTATTTAATTGTTGTGAAAAAAAAAAAAAAAAAAAAAACTGATGAAATCTTAACGCATAAAGATAAAATAAACCCAATAAACAGTATTCTCGTGATGTCGTAATAAATATAAATTTTTATTCGCTTATAAAAATAAAATACACGTGCATAATTTTTTTTATGCAAATAACTTACAAATGAAAAAATACATCGAAAGAGCCACGTGTTTCAATAATTTTCATTATTTCTCTTTTATCTGAAACAATGGAAGAAATCCCACTGTTACCACTTTGAAGAAATTTCATAAAAAACTTTAAAAATTAAAATAAAAATATAAAAATGAGATTTAAAAAAAAAAAAAATAGCTAGTGCGGGCACGTCTACCAATAGACAGCTTTTATTTTAAAAAAATAATTAGCAAAATTGGTTCAGTAGAAAACTCAGAGCAGATGGTTAAAAACAGCCTTACATTTTAAATATATAGATTAGATAGCATGTTTCGTTCCGGAATGGTTACCTACACTTTCATGAACTTGGATTTTATATAAGTAAGATTATTATTATTATTATTAATATTTTGAAGGTGTTCCGTTTTTTTACCGAAAATAACTTACAAATGGAAAAATACTTCGAAAAAGCCACGCGTCTCAATAATTTTCATTATTTCTCTTTTATCTGAAACAATGGAAGAAATCCCATTGCCACCACTTTGAAGAAATTTCATAAAAAACATTTAAAATTAAAATATAAAAATGGTATTATTTTTAAAAATAGTTAGTGCGGGCACGTCTACCAATAAACAGCTTTCATTTAAAAAAATAATTAACAAAATCGGTTCAGTAGAAAACTCAGGGCAGATGATTAAAAAACAGCCTTACATTTTAAATATATAGATAGCACGATTCGTTCCGGAATGGTTACCTACACTTTCCTGAACTTGAATTTTATATAAGTAAGATTATTATTATTATTATTAATATTTTGAAGGGGTTTATTTTTCGAATGGTCCCCTGTAATTGCATAGGGATCCAAAAATACCATAACTGTTCCGCCATGTTCTGATTTTAGTAAAAGTACTGCGAGTTCTTCAGAATAAGGACATGCTGTTAAGGTTGACATCAATCTTTTCCATTTCAAAATTCTTATTTACACGGTCATATCAAACTTCCGCATACATTAGTAGTTTATCGGCATCTAAAGTTGTGTTAAAAAAGTTCAAACCGCTACTAAATCTGAATTCATTTTCCAGGTAGAGCACAATATCCTTCATTTGTAAAATGTTTGTTCTGCCACACAAATACATAGTTTCTGTACGAAATCACATCAAAAAACCAATGTGATATTAACAAATTCGATTATCGTTTGAGTAACACTTTACAATATTTGAAATTGTAAAGTATTTAACATAATGGCATTAGCTTCAAACGACCCCACTGCAATAAATACATCGGGGTAAGCTAGACAGTGTGTCCCGAAAGGTCATATACAAACTTTAAGATATGGTAGAGCACACTTCAACAAATGTTTTTTTGTATAGAAACTAAAGATCTAACCTCTTAAGGATCTATATTCTAATTATTCAGTTATAAATGCAAGATGTCTCACTCCACGCTGAGTTGGAATATCTTTAATAAGATAAAGAAAATTTATCAAAATTTTTAGTGGAATAACTTTAATTTGTGTGAAATGTGATATATTTGTGTGAAATAGTGGCATCATAGGTACTGTGAGCTAGCGTCTAGATCAGAGTTTATTTGTGCATGGTTCGTGACCATTTACAGGAATTCTCGGAAAGTTATCACATTTCATAAGAAAGTAATGTAAAACTGTTGAAAGTATCGTTTCAGTATCTTTACTATTGTTAAAAGTATATAAACAAAATTTTGCGTTCGGCTTGGAGTGATACAGCTGTATTTATGATCGAATAAGTGGATTGTGACTAGTGTCGCCAGGTGTCCCGATATATGCGGGACATTACGATTTTCAGCAGACCAAGACAAGACTTGTTCCGCATAACCACTGAGCGGGACACCAGTACACCCGATTTTTCATGATGCATAAATTCTTTTACATTTCCTTTAGTACCATACTATTTGTTAGTCTGCATCGAGTGGAACTTAATGTAGCAAACTTGCGAAGACAGAATCTGTCTATAACGTATATATTGTATAGTTACTTTTAAAAGAATATCTTACCAATCTACATGCCTATAGGCGGAAACCTGTTTAAAGCGGATTTTTTCCTGTCTCCGAGAGTTTCTGTTTTCACAGGCGAAACCTGTTTATAACCGAATTTTGTTTTATAATTATAAGTTTCATTGTCATTACGACAAGAATACTATACAATTATACTACCTGCTAAATTGAAATTTTGTTTCAGTCTCTAGCGATTCCGCTTTCACAAATTGTATTGTGTAATATTGTTTTCTTTATTTAGCATAATCAAAACCTGCTAAGACGAAATCGCTAGGTTACGGAGAAAAATTCCTTTTTAAAAAGGGTTTCCTCTTAGCAGGGATATATTGTATTATACTCTAATTATATTGCATTCCTATTACCGTTGATACAATGAAAGTTTGAGGTTTAAGACAGGCTTCTGTTATAGACAGGTTTCGTTTTAAAAGGATTTACCATAGTTTTATGTCCCGCTTTTGCTCTCTTCCTGTCCTGTTTTTTAAAAAATTTGGACCTGGCAACACTAATTGTGACCCTGGTTTTCAATAGAAAAAAAAAATTTCGTTGCAGTATGCTTGCTATCACTTCTTAAAGTTTGTACATGAGTTTTTGAGATACCCTGTAGTGAAGATTCCAAATTGAAATCTCGAGTTTGAAAAATATATGTGAAATCATTTGTATTTTTTTTTAGTTATATTGATTGTTTTTTAAACTTCTTTCAAGCTTCCTTAACATATGATTGCTTTTGCATAATACAATTTATTCCAGTTGAATTTTTAAAAAAAAGCTTTTAGCTGAAGTACGAAATGATTATTTTTTCTTAATCTTTCGATCTCTTGATTTCAGCATTTACTTATTCTTAGATTTTCCTTAAATAAATGCACTGAATGACCAGTGTTGCGCACTTCACACTCCGTTGCTGATCATTCTTAATTAAACAAAATAAAGAAAGCGAAAACAAACAAAAAAAGGAAGAGTATAATTCACTTGAACTATTTTAAAATTCACTTGAACTATTTCATTATGAAGGGTCAAATTATCAAATACGCAGTTTGTTAGGGATAAGCCGAATGAATGTTGCATGTAATTATGCCATACTGTTACATAAAATTGTAAATTTTTAAGTGTGTTTTTAGCTCATCCCGCAAAAACTATCGAATAGATTTTAATGAATTTTCATTAGAATGAAGCTTGAGGCGCAGTTTATCAGGCTATTTTATGCGATTTGGAGCAGAATTTCAAAAGATAGAATAATTAATCAAAATTTTTCTTCACATTTTACGATAAAACATTTTCTTCATTTCATAGGTGGGATTAAAAATAAGTAAAAAATTACGTCACTTTGAAATATTTGTTACAAAATGTTTCTTTTTATGAATTAAAATGTCCGTCTATTAAATAGCCGTCCATGCGTTATTCCCCCTATTTCGATTTTTTAAATATATATATATGTATATATATATTATTATTATAAATTACTAATTAAGTATAATGTAAAATTATTTTTACCGGAAAAAATTAATGAAACACCTTTAAATAAACACCAGAAGGCGTTTTGAAAAAAACTACTTACGTACTTTATTACATTTCCTTACATTGCTCCAATGATCTGACCGACAGAAATAATTTTATTTGAATTTCGAAGCTTATTCTTAAATTAGGAAAAAAATAATATCTTCTGTTTCATTCAATAAAACATTATCAATAGTTCAGCCAGCCAAATTTATGTTTTGATAAAAAATATGCGTTTCGTTATTGGACGTAGTTTGCGTAATTTTGTGAAATACGACGAACACTTGTTTTGGTAATGAAGTTCCTGCGATAGGGGCGACTAAAACTTTGATAATTCTGATTTTACCTTCTTCTTTTTGTTAGGGATGTTGTCTTGAACACAAACATTTGTTGCCATTTCCAAATTTTTGACTTAAACATTTGCTATACCAGAGCTGCCACATGCGACTAATTTTTAATTCTATACTTCACACCACTTTCTCAAAACAAAAATTATTGATATGCTGTTCGACTACATTTGCAAGAGAAATATACTACAAAAACTTTTTTTTTTTAAATAGATATGCGAATAGAATAGAAAAATAGTCACCTGTGGCAGCCCTGCTATACTCACAATGATCTTGAACCAGTAGCGCCAACTTTTCTAAAATATTGGGTGGGCTCAAAAAATTTTGAGTAAAATAATGCATATAATCCCCCCCCCCCTTAATGTGTATGTCTGGGGAGAGGGGGGGGGGGGTCGGAGCGAATCACTAAAGAGGATAATTCGAAATTAAATTATGTTTTTTCTAAGCAAATTTTTTTAATTATTGTAATTTAATTGTAATTTTATAAATAATTTTATTAAATTATATTCTTATAAATTCTTTCTTATAAATACATTATTCATTTTAAATAACATTAGAATTGCTAACGATTGAAGGTGCAAAAAACTAAATGACAAAAAAAGCATACATTTTAGTCACCTAAGTGCTTAACAATTCAAGACATCAAAACAGATTGCAAAATATGCAGAAATTTGTTTTTGTGAGAAATTTAACTATACAACCGCTGAAGGGGTTTTTCAGTACTCCTGTAAGTTTAATTGATGTCCTTAATTTTTCAAACAAAATTATTTTGAGAACGTTAATGAAACCAAATTTCATTTCAGTGATTAAATAAATGAAAAAATAAATCAATTGAAATTGGGTGGGCGAAAAGGTAAAATTATTGGGTGGGCTCGAGCCCCATAGGCCCATATAAGTTGGTGCCACTGTCTTGAACTGATCTGTAAGAACATTTAGTGCCTTTCTCGGTGGCGCCGTGCGCTTTCTAAGTGTTTTTTAATACTTTCCAACATAGTTGGCTAATTCCATGAGTACTTGTCGTGTAAGTCGCATGCAACAATTTTTGGCCACCAGTATTTTTGAACGGAAAAATGTGACTTACGTTATCGGAGATATCTCATTAATTGAACAATGCGAAGCAAACTTTTCTAAAATAACGGTGGCCAACATGCATAGCGATTTTTAGCTGTGTGACTTACACTACAAAAACCCATGGAACTAGCCAGTTGAAAATTGTTTAATGAATTCGATTTGTCTGTCTGCCGTTTGTCCGTGCTCTAACTCGCGTAAATATGCTCGGATTTCCATATAACTGATATATGCTATTGAAGTTTATCATGGCATGTTCGGTATTCAAAATTATTTATTAACGGATGTCGCAGTGTTTATTTCCTAATTTCGATAACGTTAAATGTAAGCTCCGACTTTTTCAACTGCCTTTTATTTATTTTTCCTTTAATGATTCTGTATTGAATACACAGAAATTTAGTAACAAGTCGGAAATTGCACGTCAGACGTGGCAAATGAGGTGCGTTCGTACTATAACTAGTTTTATAACTATTTTTTGCACGGCATATTGTACTGAATGTATGTTTTAGTGTACGTCATAAGTGCATATCAATTTCACGCTGTTCGAAAGGCTGTAACATCATTAAAATGAACTTGCAATAATTTTTTCCCATTGGCCGTAATGTAACGGAAAACTTTTGACTGTCCCTGTAATTAAACTATGCATCCGATTTTCATAAAATTTGAAATGACTCGACAAAATTTTGCAACAATTATGTATTTAAAATTTTAGACCACTCGGTTAGGTAGTTTTTGCTCTGTTATATGCTGACGGACAGACAGACGGACCGAACGACGACTATAGGTGCTATACGTATTTATATAATTACGAACGCACCTAAAAATGTATGCACTGTAAAAAAAACCACTGTAGATTTGCCAGAACAAACTCGATCACAGTGAATGTGTTGTATCTTTCTTTGGTTTCCTGATTATATTAACATGGAAAATACAGTAGTTGCGTAAAAAATTAACAGCACAATGTGCTGGCAGTTTGGACGCATTTTTTTACAGCACAAACTGCTGGCGTCCAAATTGCCAGCACATTGTGCTGTTAATTTTACGCAACTATTGTATTTTCCATCTTAATATAGCAGGAAACCAAAGAAAGATACAGCATATTCACTGTGATCGAGTTTGTGCGCGAGATGAACAATACTTTGTACTATAAAAATGTCGTATTTTTTTACAGTGTGTGTATGTTTGAAGTTATTTATCCTTTTAATAAATTATTTGTTCTTTTAATAAACTATAATTTTTAATAAATTATTTAATAAATTATTTGTTCTTTAAATTCATCCTCTATGAGGCTCCGAAAGTTGAGCTAATTAACTGAATTATATTTATTGTCTATTTTTATTACCAGTTATTTAATTTTACAAGCAATTTTGTGTATTATCCCTGTGCTGTAATTTTAATTCATCAAAAACACTACCATTTTTAACACTTTCTAACATAGTTAAAAAGTGATTATGATTTCGGTTTGTCTGTCTGTCGCCTGCCCGTGCTCTAACTCGGGTAAATATAGTATAATTGCCATGAAATTTATAGATGTTATTGGGTATCACTATGGCATGTTCGGTATTGAAAATGAAATATGTTGCGTTTATAGTTCATTTACACAGGGTTCATACACATTTTCCAAGAAAAAATCCCCTGAGAATCCCCTGATGTATTTTTCCGGAGGTACAATTTTTCCATGTAAACAATTAACGACATTTTTTAAACCGGTATCATGACACTCACGTTTTAAAAATAAAATAAAAGCAAGATGATCTCAAAAATAAAGTTTATATATCACCTATATTAATAATATAAAAAGAACTTTAAAGGAAAAACATTAATTTGTTTAATTTGTTTGAAGTCTGTATGCCTTGTGGGCTGTGCTTAAAAACTCGGTAGCTTGGCTGCAAGAATTTAATTTCCACGTCATGATTTTATTATTTCTTCAAAAGCATTATGAATGAATAATATGAAGGCTGCAAGTGTCAATATCAATTTTATAACATCCTTTAGTTTTTTTAAGTTCCTCTTGAATTGTTATCAAACCTCACGATGTTAACTGATGAAACCTCACGAAGGTGAATCTAGTGAATGAATGGATGTAGACAAGACAGATGTGATATCATAAAGCACGCGAACAGCAGCAATTGCCCTTAATTTCCCACAGTAACCAGTCATTTTGCCAGGTTTTCCCAGGTTTGGCGAATTTTTTGCATTATCCCCTGAGATTCCCCTGATTTTTACAACCGAAAATTTATCCCCTGATTTTCCCATGAATCCCATGTTCTCCTGATGAGTATGAACCCTGTTACAGGGTCACTCAAAAGAATTCCGTTACATTATGGTATTTGGGGGAAAATCATTTGCGGTGTATTTTAATAATGTTGCACCATTTCAAACAGCTTGAAATTGATATATATATATATCACTGATGCAACAAGATGCTAATTACAGAATACGGTGTGCATGGCATTCATCGTTCATTTACAGGGCCACACAAAATAATTTGGTTATAGTATTTTATATGAACAATAACTGCTGAAAATGCGTTTTCAGTTTTGGTACGAGTTTTTAACTATTTTTTGCATATTACTTTTTGTGTTTAATTTCTACCGATCATATATAGGATTGCATAAAAGATATCGTGTACATTTCCGTTTATTGACAGATATAGTTCGAGGGGAATTTACAACTGTGCTATGCGTTTCCTAACTGAATTAAATTTTAGCATATTATGGAGTATGTGAGGCATTCTCACAAAATTTTAACTTTCAGGAATAAACATCTGGTGAAATTAAACTTAATAAAATAACATTCGAACTTATAGATGAGCTAGTGTAAATGCCCGTCCTAGGACGGTTGGGTAAAAATTGTGTTTTTCACTTACAATTTCAAAAAACTGATAAAAATAATTGACAATATGGAAGCGTTTAGATGAGCAAAGTTTGGCTAATTTATGTTCTAATAAACACACTATTAGCATTTACAATACTTCTTGATAAACCAGGCTTTCTGGCTAATATGCCATAACAAAATTAAGATTTTTTAATAAAACAAAAATTTAGCAAATATGACATAAAACTGCGTCGTTAAAAAAGTCTGCTGCAACTATTGAAATATTACCAATTTTTTAATAGCATTTTGAAATTGTACTTCTATGGTTTACCCCTCCCTCTAAAAAAATAAAATATATATAATGTATATATATATATGTATATTGATTAATAAATAGAATAAATTTTAAAGAAATAAAATTATCAGTGTGTTTTAATTCTGCCAATAAAACTTGTAAGCAAAAGACGAAAGCTATTTTTATTCAAAGATAAGTTTTATAAATGCATTTTAGTGTTTCGTAACCTAATTTTTTTTATATCGATGTAGTTTTTAAATTTTTGTAATACAAAGAAGAATCAAACATAGTTAATGCCTATCTATATTATAAAGGACAAACATATCTGTGCGTAACGCATACGTCATTCTGCGAATGGCAACACTTTGCAATTTGAAATGAAATTTCGGTTTTGGAATTTTCGCTACTGCAAATTTTTAAACTTCTAAACATCCCACTTTTTAAATGTTTACACCGTCGTATGTAGAAAAAAATGCACTTTTAAATGAAATTTGTTTGAAAGCTGCATCTCAATTTATTTTTGAGATATTAATTTTTTTATAGTTTTTAATACCAATTTTCTCATCGTGGCAACTGAAGTACTCCATTCTATTAAAAGTGGTTTAGTTATCTTTATTGATTATATTCTTATTGATGCCATTTTCTCATTACAATAAAAAATATCTTAAAAATTTGAGCAGTAAATGACGTTACGCTTTTAAAAAAGACACAATTTTTCTGATAACGCTGCTATATTTCACACTATTTTTTCATTTCGCTGATATTGAGTTTGAAACAATAGGCGAAACATTTCAGCGACTGAAAAGGACGCCATATTTAAAAGAATACGATAATTTTATTTGATAAAACGAGATATTTCCCCTTAAATATGTCTAAAAGTTATAAATTTCTGGAATTTTTACGCGCAGGTACAGAGATTATACTAAGACCTCAAATCACGAGTGGGAATTTTCACATGGAAAGTTGTAATAGTTGACAAACTTACTTCAAGCTTGAAAATATATTTATTAATAGCCTATTGCGTATTAAAATGTTTTTAAATAATTAATATGGATATGAAACGTGGAAAATGACTTGATTCGGTTTAGATTTAAAGGGGAAGGGGAAATTCTATGATTATGTCAAGGTGAAATCATTTTTGCTGATTTTTCATTCCCTAATACCAAGCATCAATTGATAACTTAATCAAAAATACTTATATTGATTATATGTTACTGATTACGTATATGAATAAAGTTTAATTTTTCAATAATTTTAACAGTTGAAGTTTATGGAAAAAGTATTTTGTTAATCTTAGGTTAAAATATGTCTTTGGAGAGTTAAACTAACAAGTGTAAGAAGGATTTTTTATTGTAATTATTGTTGTCGATGTATTATAAATTTGATGCAACAGTTCCTTTGTAAACATTTTCTTTTGTCGAAATTCGACGGGTTCAGCCTCGTTTTTAATAACTGTACAAAACGTTTTTTGCTCGAAAAAGATGTTACATTAAAAAATATTTAGACTAAAATTAGCCGCTTCCTTTGCAACTTATTTAAATGAATTTGACTAAATGACTTTAAATATATGTCTCTTCAAACTTTAGTTTTATCAGTCATATAAATGTTTATTTATTATTATTATTTAAATATTTTTAGTAATGTTTAATTTAATATTTATTTTTATCAATATAATTTTGTTATTTTATACAATATTTATTTATAAAACTAATTATTATAAAATTATAGACTATTATGGGTGTTATTTACATAATATTTTATAAATAACACATAAACTATATACATTTTTTAGAGAATGGAAAACTCATATGTTAGCTTTATAGTTTATAATTTTAGTGTATAGATCCCTTCAAAATCAGATTTTCTTTTTTACTTAAATATAAATAATCAGGGTTCGTTGATATATATCAATGGATATATGTCTTGATATATATCATGATATATGTCCGATATTTATTTTCCAAATATCGAGGTTTTTAATATTTTCGATATTTTCATACATTTGATAGTTATTTTTTAAATGTCGAAATTCTTGATATTTTCATATATCATATTTATTTTCAAAATATTTTCTATCAAAAGAAGTGCAAATGACTTCTTCAACTGTTATTAAAAATTAGCCCACCTGTAAATAAATCACTAAAAAGAATAGCTCACAAAATATTCCCTACACTCCAAAAACTGGTTTTGGACTATACCTGCAGCTTTCCCATTACCATAAAAAAAGTCCTGGTTACCAGGACTTTTCGAAAAACTCAGACATGCACTTTTTCGCTTTGGTGTAAACTTGGTCGCCACTCCTCCTGCAAAACTGAAAGATCTGATTAGTGCCAAAGTGAACCCGATCCCGAGGGATGAAGTTTCTGGGGTATATGTAATTCCACTGAAAACAAAAGATATTTATCTCGAATACATAGGCATGACTTCGCGTGAACTTAACCTGGTATGTACTTCATGTTGCAATATCTCATATTACTCCGTGGAGTTTTGTGTATTTCCATATGGTTCTTCTGCGAGTTGATTAGCTTATCAATAATGCGTATTGGGAAACCATTCTCAACTGCAATGTTTCTAATGGTATTTAATTCATTTTCAAGGTGATTAATAGAACAAACACTAAACGCTCGTCTTATATAAAAGTTGAACGGAGCAAGTTTGTAGTTGAAAGGTGATGTACTTTCAAAAGGAATGGTGCTGTTAGACTTATTTACTTTCCTGTAGAGTGTGTGCTCAGTTGTTAAGTTTGATAAATTTTTAATTAGCATTACGTCAAGAAATGACAGCTGGTTATTATTTTCTATTTCGATGGTAAATTTTATGTTAGGGTCCATATTATTTATTCTGTTAAGAAATGCATACAGTTCAGATAAACCGTGATCCCATACTATGAAAATATCGTCCACATAACTATACCATAATGACGGAGTTAAAACGCTGTCTGTTAAAATTCTTTCTTCAAATGGACGTAATTTGAATTCGGCTAAAATACTTGAGATGGGGGAACCCATTGGTGCTCCTTTAGTCTGCTTATAAATCTTCTTATTAAACGTGAAAACATTTCCAGTTACTAGGTTAAGTCCAGATTTTACGGTGGTCTTCATTTCTGAGTTTAATGATGGCTCGTTATCAATAAAGTTATTAATGAGTAATTTTACTTCTTCAACGTCGATTGATGGGAGAAGTGAAATTATGTCAAAACTTGCTAAAACACTCTCTTTATTGACTTCAAATCCTTAATCCGGTTAATGAAATCAGTGGTCGACGATAAACTATGGTTAGACGGTGGTAGGAAAAATTTCAGAAAAGGAACAAATGCTTTTTCAAGGAAATACGTTGGGCCTGCACATTTTCCAACTATCGGCCTTAAAGGACAATTATTTTTATGGTCCTTTAGTCTCCCAAATAGTCTTGGAGTGGTGGCGGTGTTATTTACTGTCAATTTGCTTTTCATTATTGGTGGCCAACATCCTCTATTGATTAAAGCTTCAGTTTTACTCTGGATTTGGGATTTTAGGATAAATTTAGGACCTATATAAATTTAGGTCCTAAATTTATGTTTAAGCATAATGTAAACACCAAAAACATAATCGCAGATTGTGAAAAAGTTACCCTGTCAATAGACCCAGAGAAAAGAGATGTTGCGAGAAGTGTTATGTATAATAATGTGCAAGCATTCGTTACCAAATCAAGTATTAAAAATAAAAATAAAAATAATATGGTAATTAATCGACTTAAAGCAGGTCAAGATATTATTATTATACAGTCAGACAAAAGAAATAAAATCGCAATAATGAACCGTATGGATTATATCGCAAAAATGGAAACGTGCATCGCAGATATGGAATGCACACCACTTAACAAGGATCCGAACAACCAAATCCAGAGTAAAACTGAAGCTTTAATCAATAGAGGATGTTGGCCACCAATAATGAAAAGCAAATTGAGAGTAAATAACACCGCCACCACTCCAAGACTATTTGAGAGACTAAAGGACCATAAAAAAAATAATTGTCCTTTAAGGCCGATAGTTGGAAAATGTGCAGGCCCAACGTATTTCCTTGAAAAAGCATTTGTTCCTTTTCTGAACCTTTTCCTACCACCGTCTAATCATAGTTTATCGTCGACCACTGATTTCATTAACCGGATTAAGGATTTGAAGCTCAATAAAGAGAGTGGCAAGCTTTGACATAATTTCTCTTTTCCCATCAATCGACGCTGAAGAAGTAAAATTACTCATTAATAACTTTATTGATAACGAGCCATCATTAAACTCAGAAATGAAGACCACCGTAAAATCTGGACTTAACCTAGTAACTGGAAATAATATTTTCATGTTTAATAAGAAGATTTATAAGCAGACTAAAGGAGCACCAATGGGTTGCCCCATCTCAAGTATTTTAGCCGAATTCAAATTACGTCCATTTGAAGAAAGAATTTTAACAGACAGCGTTTTAACTCCGTCATTATGGTATCGTTATGTGGACGACATTTTCATAGTATGGGATCACGGTTTATCTGAATTGTATGCATTTCTTAACAGAATAAATAATATGGACCATAACATAAAATTTATCATCGAAATAGAAAGTAATAACCAGCTTTCATTTCTTGACGTAATGCTAATTAAAAATTTATCAAACTTAACAATTGAGCGCACAGTCTACAGGAAAGTAAATAAGTCTAACATCACCATTCCTTTTGAAAGTACATCACCTTTTAACTACAAACTTGCTCCGTTCAACTTTTATATAAGACGAGCGTTTTATGTTTGTTCTGTTAATCACCTTGAAAACGAATTAAATGCCATTAGAAACATTGCAGTTGAGAATGGTTTCCCAATACGCATTATTGATAAACTGATCAACTCGCAGAAGAACCGTATGGAAATACACAAAACTCCACGAAGTAATATGAGATATTGCAAAATGAAGTACATACCAGGACTTTTCGAAAAACTCAGACATGCACTTTTTCGCTTTAGCGTAAACTTGGTCGCCACTCCTCCTGCAAAACTGAAAGATCTGATTAGTGCCAAAGTGGACCCGATGCCGAGGGATGAAGTTTCTGGGGTATATGTAATTCCACTGAAAACAGAAGATATTTATCTCGACTATATAGGCATGACTTTGCGTAAACTTAAAGTTCGTATTAAAGAACATTTGAGAGATTTAATAGTATAACAGACCTGCAACCGCCCTGTCAAGACTTAACCAGAAGCAGAATATACAAGTTAATTTCGAAGACGCAAAAATTATATATCCCTCCAAGAAGAAGCGGAGAATTATCATTATTTAATTATCCGCGAATCAATGGAAATTATTACTAAAGAAAATACTGTTTGTAACGACGTTTTATCCTGCAACATATCCAGAATTTGGGTCAGTTTGCTTAAAGAATGATAAAACGAGTAATTTTCCACTTCCCTATATATATCCATGTTTTATTTTCCCAATGTTTCCGGATTTATAAATTAACTTCCACTTTCACTCCTTTCGTCACCATCTACGTGGATTTTGAAAATTAGGTGTCAATATCTGTTGTATTTCTTATATTCCTCTGAAGATGACTATGTTTTTTATAGTTGAAAGTTCTAAGGTATTAAAATAATTTAACATTTTTTAAATACTGTGTCATCTTTTAAGTAATTTTGCACATAGTGTAAGTTTAAGTTTAAAATGTTAATTTTCCGAGGAGATATTTTAAGTATAAGAATGCATCAAATGTCCATAGACTTAACATTACCAAGGGGAATCCCGAAACTGAGTGACGAACGGCCTTAAGTGTTTGGTCTTGATCCAAGGACTCTGGCACATTTTTTGTTTCGCCTCTATCTTAAAAAATTGCTGCAGTTTGAAATCCTAAGACGGCTGACATTTTGAAACAAGACAACAGATTAAATACATAAGGGATTTCCCTTTAAAGGGTTTAATTTATGTTTTTTATTGAGTGTTTTTTTTCCTTTACAAATTTTTCGTTATTATTGTAACCATTGTTCCAAATCTCATAAGCTTAAAATTACATAGACATATCCGCCAGCGTTATCGCTAAACTTGGCGATACATGCGGAAATATCACCAAATTTGTTGACAAAAATAATTCGGCATAAATGAAGTCAACTTGGTGTTAGCTTAAAATTTTATTCCCATCCAAATTCAATATTAACGAAAACTGGGAATATTCTATAATCGGGTTCAGCGCATTTTAGCTTAGTGAGTTTGAATAAAATTAGCTGAATTCTTAAAAACAAGCAATAGGGAAGCCGGTATAGACCGGAAGGATTGTTTTTTTTTTCCCCTAATACTTTAGTCAACTTTTGCATAGAAGAGTTTTCCGGGACAACGTGGAAACCTGTTTAAATTATCATATATATTAAAACATAAACCTGATTCTGTAAGTTCAGTCAAAAAAATTCACGCATTTGCGCATGCGTGAAGTTAAATTTACTAGATCTTCCATTTAGGGGAAGGAAAGGGCAGGTCTGGTTAGCAGAGTGGTCTAAAGCACCAGTTTAAAGGTCTGAACTTTTGTAGACGACGCAGGTTCGAACCCAACCCCCGGCAAAATGATTTCTGTACCATTTTTGGCGATAATTCATTTCGATAATGACATATTTTATTAGTAGGAGAAGTTATATGATTTTTATTTTATTTTTATTATTATTATTATTTGAATGGTTTATCATTAAATAAAATTTAACACTCAAAAATATTTTGAAAAAGTATTTTTGATATTTTCTGCTATTTTTTTTTTAAATATTTCGCCTAAAATATTTTGCATGTAATTATAAATTAAATAAATTGAGCTGATCTACAACTTTTGTTTTCTGACCATTATCAAGAATATATAGGTGTGTGAGTCAGTAAGAAAAGCTTGCCATTCTTTTCCATAAAAAAAAAAATAATAAAACGGAAAGAAATGAAAATATTCATACAAGAACTATAAAATAAATTATCTTGATATACATGGTTTAATATTTAGAAGATGAAGAAAAAGGTATAATGAAATTCAAGTAATAAAAAATATATATTATAAATCGTTAGTTGCATCAAGTTTCAAAATTAGGCTTTTAGAGAATGACACCGATATAAATAAAATTCATGGCAGCTTTTAAAAGTCGTGTAGTTAAAAAAATAAAAATAGATATTGTTATTTAAAAAAAAAAAAAAAAGACCGTAGTAAGTAATAAAAATAAATGCTCTGTCCAGTATTTTTTGGTAAATTTCTGATAAAAGGCAAGCATAACTGGTTGTAAATTATAAACTTAAAGTTCTTTCACTCCATTCAATAGGTTAGACTGACAGCACCCTCTAGCTCGCATTCAAGAAATAGGAATCACTTATGCAATATAAAAATTTGTCAAGATTTCAATAATTAATTTAAAAGCAACTAATTAAAAATTCAAGAATTTTTCAATTCATTCAAGAATCAATTTTTCTAATGGAACATTCAAGTTATTTACCGTCAAATCTTGACGGGTACTATCTAGTGTATTAAAAAAGAGAAAGAAAGAATAAAAGAGAGAAAGAGATGCATTAAAACATCTTCTTGAGAAACTGTTCTACTTGTAAAAAACAGCGACATGTTAGCATTTACTGGTTATTTGCAAATGCAAGCACTGGAACAAATTTTTATCACATGGAAATAAAATTTGCCTGTCGAACAAACGAGCTGTATCGTCCAAGTATGTCAAGTAGAAATCGTGCATTATCATTCTTTTAACATATAATGAGTTTGTAAAAAAATACTACAATTTTTTTTCTTATTTGCTTGTTATCGTCTTATTATTTAGATTGAAGGGCTAATTTTCTATTATGATATTTCATTTTTACAATTTTGAAAATAAGTGAAATGTGTTTATGATTCTCGTACACATATAGACCCCTTGCATTGACGTCACGTTGCTATTAGCAACGACTGATACTATAGCTTCTGGAGCACACACGTGGAGCACAGAACTCCCCGTTTGCCGTTAAAAGCACGTGTTATCTTTCTCTTTGATTTAGATCTTCCTTATTTTAATTATTATAGTGCAAATAAGTCTAAAAAATCAAATGGAGAGCACCAAAATCACCTTATATTTGGGCGCCATAGGAAGCGATTTCAGACATGTGACGTCATGTGCAACCCGTCTATATCAGTTTGTCTTTTCGTCCGAGCTCTAACTACTGTAAATAATACAAAATTAGAATGCGTTTACATACAAAACACTATAAAAAATATTCCAATATATTATTGTCTATGCAAAAATTTTGAAGATGCTCTTTTATTTTTTATTTTTTTAATCCAAACATTATTCCCGAAATGCCACTTGAGGCTGTGGAGACGCGAAAAGTTTTGGGTTTCTCTTTTTTTCTTAGTCTGTCTGTTCCGTGATAACTGCCACAAAAAGCATCCAATTAGCTTGTAATTATTAAGTAGGTGTGTTGGTGGGCAACCGGAATTATTATTATGTTTTTGTTAAATTTGGTTAATTTGTTCGAAAAATATAGAACCTTTCATGCCATAATACTTTTCCTAAGGGAATTCAGACGATTTTAAAATTTCATTATTCATTGAAAAAAATGCCACATTTTAATAATTGATTTAAACGTTAAATCACAGATGCTAAATTTTCGGTATGTAGATCTTGAATTAATCTGATTGCTTTGAAAATTTGACAATACATTTATCAGAAATTCGAAATTAACTATGTTTAATTAACGCTATTACTATTTATAATAATACCATTATACTAAGCGTAGCTTCTGTGTAGATAAATGCATATTATCATTTATTTAGCATAAAGTGTCATTTTACGCGCTAATGACTTTTGAGAAAATACGTATCTATAAAGGAATTCAGAGTTTTAATAAAGAAAAACTAGTTGGATGTGCCAATCCCAAAACTTTCTTCTATCTTATACATCTTAATATTTCAAAACCTAGTTACACATGTTAATACTTCAATATTATTAGTTCAATACTATACCAACTTTGATTTTCATCTTAAATTTCTGCTCAAGTCAATTAAACGGACTAAAAACGAGTTAATCTATATCATGATATTTGTTAAAATTATTAATTTTTCCTTATTCTGTCGTTATCAGCTGTTTGCGAATAGCCGGCATAGCAGGAAGCGAGTTCCCGCCGATGCACAATAGAACTACGAAAAATCAAGAAAAGTATACAAAAATCGCTAGCACGGAGACCCTTTACCGCGCAATATTTCCAAATTCAAGGAGAACCTGTTGGCCAAAGCCAAAAACAAGCACAAAAAATTTGGTTCAATTGTATGGATAACTTCATACGCTGTTCGATGGTACAATAACGAAAATGGTACAGACATCGCAATTATAGTGCCCCCTTCCGGCAGAATTTTTCCAAATTCAGGGAGGACCTTCGTGTTATGACCAAAAATAAACACATAAAATTTGGTTCAATTCTATGCATAACTTCATACACTTTTCGGCGGTACAATATTCAAAATGGCACAAAAATTGTACAAAAATCGCTATTACAACGCCCTCTACGAGCGATTTTTTTACAAATTAAGGGAGGACCTCCTTGCCATAGCCAAGAACTTAAAATTTTTTTTTTGGTTCAATTCTATGCATAACTTCATACACTTTTCGATGGTGCAATATTCAAAATCGCACAAAAATCGCTATTACAGCGCCCCCTAACGGCGAATTTTTCGCAAATTCATGGAGGACCTGCTTGCCATATCCAAAAACTTAAAATAAAAATTTGGTTTAATTCTATGCATAACTTCATACACTTTTGGACGGTACAATATTCAAAATCGCACAAAAATCGCTATTACAGCGCCCCCTACCGGCGAATTTTTTCCGAATTCTGGGAGGACCTGCTTACCATAGCCAAAAACTTAAAATAAAAATTTGGTTTAATTCTATGCATAACTCCATACACTTTTGGATGGTACAATATTCAAAATCGCACAAAAATTGTTATATCAGCGCCCCCTACCGGCAAATTTTTTCCAAATTCCGGGAGGACCTGCTTGCCATAGCCAAAAACTTATAATAAAATTTTGGTTTAATTCTATACATAACTTCATACACTTTTTGATGGTACAATGGCGACAGACAGACGGACGGACAGACGGACACACAGACAGACAGACATTTTCTATAAACATGTTTTTTGGAATCTCTGACCCCTAAAACATGCAAATCCGTCGAAAACCGGAAGTCGAAAAAAATTTCGATTACAATACTTTCTTCTATTGATGATAGAAGAAAGTAAAAAATATATAATAATAAGGTATTAAAATGAAATAAAATATCGTACTAAAAAATGGTGCGTTTAGTGAAAGTATGACGACAAATCGAGAGTAAGGCCTTTAACAAAATACTTAGATACCCGAATCTAAAGTATTGTCAGTGTATATTCAGAAATGGCCGTTTAGAGGTTAAAATAGCTGATCAAGATAAAATCAATTGTCATTTCTCGCTTAGATTCTCAACAATATGTATATATATATATATATATATATATTCAAATTTGGAGCATTTTCGCCGAATATATATCTTGATGGTGCAGTTAGAGGTCAGGCGTGATATCTAAGAAGATCTATAACATTGTGACAGTGGCTGTGTAAGGTAGAGGTCTGCACGGGCCGACATTTCCAGGCCCGGGTATGGCCCGACTCATAGAAAAAAAATTCGGCCCGGCCTGTACAAAAAAAATATTGGCTCGGCCCGGTCAAAAAGTTAAAAGTTCGGCCCGAGCCCGGCCCAGCCCGTAGAAAAAGATTTATTGGCCCGGCCCGGTATAACAGCTAAAAGTTCGGCCCGAACCGGCCCGGCCCGAGTGAATTTCTACAAAACATTGATTTTTACGTCGATTTGGTTAAAAATTTCTCTCGTACCAGGAGTTCAGGCCAAAAATATTTATCTTAACTTTTTTTTTCAGGTTTATAATCTTCATTTTTATAGAAGTGCCGGAAGGTGCGATATTTAATGAATCTCTATTTCTTGTATGTAAATGTTTCAGTTATCATTCATATTGTTAATCCATATTCTACATGTATTTGAAGTGTTAAAAATGTGAAAAATGATATATAGTAAAATCTGAGAGGGAATTGTATAGAAAAGACAAAAAATGCGTTATAGACAAGTTCCCATTTTAGCAAGTGTAAATGTATTATATATTTTTTTCTTACGTATTAGTATATTAATTTTGAATGGATCAACACGTTTTTCAGTTTAAAACAAGATTCCGTCATAGGCAGGTTCTTTTTCACACGTTTTACTATATTTTAAAATTAACTATATTTTAATAGGCGCACAGTGGAGTATTTGACCCGAAATCCTGGTCAAAAATATTTTTCGATATAAATATAGTCCGATTGGCTTGAAATTCTTAGATATTATTGGGTATCACTATGGCATGTTTGGTATTGTAAATGAAGTCTTTTTGGTTCATTTACAGAGACACCCAAAAGAATTCCCTTACATTATGGTCTATGGGGAAAAATCGTTTGCTCTGTATTTTAAGGATATCACACTTTTAAACGTTCTGGAATTTATATACATCACTAAGGTGTACTAAGGTACTTATTTTAGAATATGGTGTGCATAGAATATATCGTTCATTTACAGGGACACACAAAATAATATGGCTGAAGAATAAATTTAACTATTGAAGTCTATGATTCCAATAATTGCTGGAAGTGCGTTTGTAGTTGTGATAGGCGTTTTAAAATAGAACAATTTTTTTAAAAATATTACTTGATGTGGATACATTCTGTAGATCATATACAGGGCTGCACAAAAGTTCTCAAGTGCATTTCCGTTTATTCACGGAAATGGCTGAATGGACATTTTTAACTGTGCTATGCGTTTCACTGAACTAACTTTTAGCATACTATGAAGTATACATACAAATCCATAGTTTAGTTTAATATTTTATATCTTAAAAGCTGACAAAGTGTAAATAAGATTTTAACACTTCGCATAGTGATAAATATACATTTTATAAATATTTTGAATAAAGTAGTTAAAATAGTAGAAGTAGAATAATAGAAAAAAGTAGTTAAAATATTAATTTACTAAGTAGATATTTTAAAAATAGGAATAAATCACATGTCCATTGACTTAAAATTACCGAAGGGAGTTTGGAAGTTGAGTGACTTGTAACTTTAACTATTTACTGTTTTTAAGAGGAAAGTAATTGTTGATAGGTTTGTCTTATTCACTATTAATGTTTAATTAAATGTATTTAATTTTACTATATATAAAACTTATTATTTACATTTAATTATGCTTATTACATTTAAATTACATTTAATAATAATTATTGCATTTAATTTATGTTTAATAGTGTTATATTTAATAGTAGGTTGAGTAAAGTGGAGTTTATATAGTATAGATTGCTAGTTTTTGAATTTATTTAATATATTACTAGTTTCAAAATGATTCTTCAGAATTCTTCTTCATCTTCTTCATCACTCTCTTCTTGGCTTTTATCGTGACTACCACCAGACCTTGCTGGAAGAATAAGTTGTAGGGTCTGGCTACTGTATGGCTTGCTCTTTTTAGTTGATAAACGGAGTTATTAGAAAATATGAAGTTGCTTATTCTCACGTACATTATAAAAGGAAAATTTTAGATAAATTTACTTGGTGCTGTTTGTCAGTTTTGGAATTAAAATTAGGTGTCCCTTTTTAAGGAAACCGCCCTCGAAAGGGTTAATTCCCTCCTTTCTCTCCTTATATTACGCATATGAGCCTAAGAACTAATTAGAACTAACTAAGAACTAACCTTTTTCAATGAATAAGTATATACAATTTGAAGGCGATCGGATATTTCTATCAAAAGATATCGAGTTGCATGCGTAAGTACGTACCTACATACGTACATACGAACGTACATACATACAGAGAGAATATGTTGGTGCAAAAGCTCTCCGTTAATATCCTGTGAGCTAAAAACCTGCAATACGACAGTAAATATATAGTTCTTATGTCTTTAATTCGGTGGCCGCAGAACAGAGCATTTAAATAGTCACCCCGAAAATAATTTTTATAAAAAAAATGGCAACAATATGCGGAAGATTTATTTGCAGAAATTGACACTCAAGACTATAACTAACACGATTATAATTCAAGCATGGCTGGGCAAAGCGCGGCACATATTTAAAAAGCTTTCGATATGTATAAATTAGAGCCAAAAACGCTTTAAAAATAACCCTTTTACACATTTAATGTTTTTTTATTACATTAAAAACTAAACTATTTAAATTAACACATAGTTTAACACTAAGCTCTGACCTTTGTTAAACACGTAAGCCCTGTTTAGTTTCAATTCAACAATTCATTGAGCCACAAAAAAATTATATTTAAACATAACAACAATGCCAAAAAACAACAAAAATCCACGCCTTCTCGGAAAGAAACTTCCTCTTCATCTGAGGCCAGGAGCCACCGGATATAACTAAGGTTCCTAAGATAGACATAGATCGATGTACCAATTAGTTAGCTATTAAAAAATATGATTTTTACAATTGTTGACGAAATTTTAATTTTTGCATTTTTGACCAGGTTTTTGTGTTAAATACTCCACTGTGACGCGTAGAAATCTATTATTCTTTAAAAAGAGTGAATTGTAATGTTTAATTGTAGAATAATAGCAATTTAAAAATGTATGCATTTTTAGAAAAAAATTTTGGGCCAAACCTAATTTTACTGACCTTTGAACGGACCAGGCCACGCCGAGACAATGATTTTCATACGGGCTGGGTGAAAACTAGTACTGAAAATTTGGGCCATGAAGACTAGGAATGAAACCAGTCCCGGCTCTGTACAGAAAAAATAAGTTCGGCCCGGCCCGAATCTTTAGATAAAAAGTAAGGCCTGAGCCCGGCCCGGCCCGTAAAGAGTAGTGACTAGGCCCAGCGCGGCCCGGCCCGAGCCTTCAGAAAAAAGTACGGCCCGAGCCCGGCTCGAGTGCCGTGAATGAAAATAGGCCCGAGCCCGGCCTGCGGCGGACTCGGGCCACGGGCCGGCCCGTGCAAATCTCTAGTGTAAGGTATCCTTCCTTGCTTGTGTTTTTAATGTATTACAACTCGAATTCGGAGCTATGACTGAAAATGCTATTGAACTCGCCTAAAGAGGTATGATTATGGTCCGTGAGCCGGTGACATCAAAAGCCCCGTCATCGCGGAATCGAAAAATGTTTATATAAATCGATAGTAAAAAGTTATACAAACAACATGAGCTAGGTATGTGTGACATCTTTGAGGACTTCCGTATACCACTTTCACCACAAAGAGCATTCTTTATTTATCACATATAATTGTTTATTTAATATATATGTAGACAAGGGTGTACCGGACGAATACATTAACGATGATCACACAGATGACAACACAACTATACACAAATAAGTATAAATTTCAGGTTTCGAGTGCACAACACAGACTCAATATTGACCTTTTACTACACTAATCTTTTCTTCACTAACTACTAAAATTTCTTATATTCCCGGTGTCCGTATCACCTACAAACACTTTTGTTTTTATATATATTTTCCGCCGGCATACATGCACGGCCTACCTCTACCTATCACTCTTAAAAAAGAATCTCATCCCTTCTCCCCCACGCACGCGTGTCACGTGACCAAAGGCGCACCAGCTCAGGCTAAAGGAAAGTTATCCAGCCATCACAGTATGGCAAGCCGAAAATAAGTTTAATTAAATCAATTATTATTAAAAAGTTGTAATGATTTACCGTTTTCACGGAAAGCCGACACTTGGCCAGCGTCCAGACGCGAAATAAATGAGCCACCGGTAAAAATTCAAAGCAAAATAAATGCGAAATTTTAACACCGGCCGCCTTCTCAAAACAAGTATGACAGATTTTTTCGGCAGAATAAAGTTTGTCATACCATTTTTTTCTGAAAGAGCACAAGATTTTCTATAAAATGCTCTAAGAGTGATCACTATACGCGATAACAGTAAAACATTATAGATTTTTAATAATAATGAATTTAATTAAACATATTTTCGACATGTCATACCTAGCTCGTTTTGTTCCTATGACTTTTTACTATCAATTTAGATTTAAAAAAAAAAATTAATTCGGCGATGACGGGACTTTCGATGTCACCGGCTCACGGACTATTAGAAATCGACCCCAGAAATGGTACATTATATATGCTACAGGAGCGACATCTGGATGGGCTGATTTAAAGTATTATTTAAGAAGAATGGGACCTTTTCGTTTGAATGATGAGTATATTTTATAATGATGTCTATGAACAACTTTGGAAATTTGCAGTATTTATTTTTAACTTTCAAAAACATAAGTTTTGTTAATTTTTATTGAAAAATGCGTCTAATTCGATTCTCTTTTTCTTGTCTGGTAGCGTGTCACTTAACACATTGACGACGGGAAACGAGAATTCTCGTTTTTATTCACAAAACATAAATGGCTGAGGGTGTGGCCTCTACCTTACAGAAAATACGTTTATATCGTGTTGTCCATTTTTTTTTTTTTTTTTTTTTTTTTTTTTAGGTTGTAAGACATTCTATATTACATCCGTACATTGAAAGATATTTACTGATGCATAAACTCGAAAAACGTATCTCGGAAATCAATTTACGAAAGACTTTCAGAAGAGGGAGGACCTTCTACTGTTCTTAAAGCCATATTTAACACTTAAATGCACAGTAATGCATATCTGCATCACTTTTTATTTAACTCTTAACAACCACTATATTTATATAAAAATATTAATCCTGTAAAAAGTACAAAAAAATATGCTACTAAATAAACTTAGAAATCTATCTTAAAATTTCTGGTGTCAAATCAAAGAAATTATAGATTCTCTAATCTGTAAGATAACAATAAAAAACACAATTTTTAAAGAATAATGCGTACATTTTAGGGTTAAGTTTTACAAAATAAAACAATATATATAATAAGCTACTATTTAGATTCACACTTATTAAAATATTTACTAATTTGTAATATTTTAGTTTTCACTTATATTGCAGATCTGCAACATAAGAAAAGGTTGACGTATTATGCGAAAAATGTATCTCTGATTTTTTTTTTTTTTTCGTTATTTTTCTTGTGGTTTAAACCTTTCTGAGAATCATATACAATTTTTTCGGAACAAAATAAAAAATCATGCATTTAATGGTTAATAAAAAAATAGCCCGTCGTCAATGTGTTAAGAAAATTACCCATTAATGACGCCCTTAATAAGGAATTAGTGATGTACTAAATGCAAATTCCTTAACATTGGTAAATATTCTGTTTTTTGCTTTTTTCACAAACAGGGTGCTTCTAAACAAAATGGAAAAAAACTTTCAAGAGTGATAATAGACATCAAGACAGCCAATTTTTGTCCAGAAAACCAGGATTTCAATCCACTTATTCGGTCAAAAATACAGTGAATCTCACTCCAGATCCACTAAACACATTACTAATACAGTAGAACCTCTTTTATCCGAAAATCTTTTAACCGAAACTCTCGATTAACCGAAATCCATTTTTAAAGCTTTTTTTTATCACATTCCTTGTGTGCAAAATCCATTTTCAAAGCTTTTTTTTTTTAACTATCATATTCCTTGTGTGCAAGCGATCCATTCCAAACTACGAGCATATATAAATATTTTCTATTCCCTTTCTTAGAGTTCCTTTGAATTTAACTTTAGCTCCCGTAAGCTGCGGAGTAGGAACGAAGAAAACAAACAAATTAGCAATTCTGAAGCTTTTGAATGTTTTGCAAAAGGTTTGGCATGGCTGGAGCAGCAGAAATACTGTGATACTCGTGAACTAATAATATTAAAAAACTTCTTGATAGAGTTTCAAAGCAAAGGCAATCGAAACTGCGACAAACAAAACATTATTTCAAACTCATGTGAAATATGTAAAAGATACTTAATTTCAAAATTAAAATTCAGGTCATTTATTCTTGTTTCTATTTTGTTAATGCTTTATTTTTATTAAGCACTTGTTACCATAATAAGAAATAGTGCATATATTTCTCCTTAATCTTAAAATTAAAGCATTCTCGATTATCCGAAAATTTCGATTTTCTGAAAGATGGTCGGTCCCAATTATTTCGGATAATCGAGATTCTACTGTAATTCCTCATGAAATAATGCCCTTTTTTACTGAACTAGTGCCCTTTTCTGGAACTAGCATCCTGCCTCCCTTTTCTTTCTGTAATAAATACTAAATTATTAAATTATTAAATTATTAATTTTAGTAATTAAAGCATAAAATTGTATGTTATTTTGCTTAATTAGAATTAATTGTTTAATAATTATTCATTTTAAGCTGTGTTAACAATTTAAAATTAGATGCAGTTATTAATAATTTTAATAAATGTAAATATCAGTAGTATTTAATATAGATTTCCATAATTATTATAAAATGTTAAAGTTCATAGTGTTACTTATGCTAGTAACTGAGGAAATTACTAATTTTCATTTTTAATAATTTCTGTAATTACTAACCGATAATTATACTTTTATTATTTAAAGCATAAAAACATAGATTATATTAGCAATTAGAGGTATTGGAAACATACAATTCTTATTAGTTATTCTGTATTTTAACGCAGAAGAAAAAAATCATGAAAATCCGATAAAAAATATAAAAAATCCGATTTCTTTTATATTTAAAAAAATATATATGATTTTTTTTTTTTCTTTTTGCACCTGGGAGGTAGACAGCTATGTTATAGGAAGCTCAATTCTGACAATACTGTTCTTGTCGTGTTTGATCAAGAGCGTTAAAAAAAAAAAAAAAAAAAAAAAATTCCTTGAAATTGTTTTGGACAATCAGCTGCTGTATATTTCTTATATGAATTTTTTCTTACATAGTATAATGCTTGACAAACTTATTAAATTTAATATCACATGACATTTTCTATACAAGTTTTAATGACAATAATTCTCATCAGAAAAACTGTCACTATCAGTTTTAATTATATTTAGGCAATTACTCTTAAATGTATTACGGCTTATTTAAAACTAAGATATTTCGAGTATTAACACTTTTCTGTTTGCATTAGAAGTATAAAGCATTTTAATAACAATGCTAAGTTTTCATTAACTTGTTTTACCATTTTTAGGTGCGTTCGTAATTATATAAATACGTAGCACCTATAGTCGTCGTTGTCCGTCCGCATATAACAGAGCAAAAACTACCCAATCGAATGGTCTGAAATTTTAAATATATAATTGTTGCAAAATTTTGTTGTGCCATTTCAAATTTTGTGAAAATCGGATGTATAGTTTAATTACAAGGACAGTCAAAAGTTTTCCGTTACATTACGGCCAATGGGAAAAAATTATTGCAAGTGCATTTTAATGATGTTACAGTCTTCCGAATGGTCTGAAATTTTAAATATATAATTGTTGCAAAATTTTGTCGAGTCATTTCAAATTTTATGAAAATCGGATGTATAGTTTAATTACAGGGACAGTCAAAAGTTTCCGTTACATTACGGCCAATGGGAAAAAAATATTGCAAGTGCATTTTAATGATGTTACAGTCTTCTGAATGGTCTGAAATTTTAAATATATAATTGTTCCAAAATTTTGTCGAGTCATTTCAAATTTTATGTAAATCGGATGTATAGTTTAATTATAGGGACAATCAAATTTTTCAGTTACATGACGGCCAATGGGAAAAGATCATTGCAAGTGCATTTTAATGATGTTACAGACTATGCACTTATCAAGTGCAAAAATACACATTAAGTACAATATCGGGTGCAAAAAAATATTTATAGAACTATAGTACGATCGCACCTCATTTGCCACGTTTGACGAGCAATTTCCAACTTGTTGAAACTAGCATCCTGCCCTCTTTTCTTTCTGTAATAAATACTGAATTATTAATTATAATTTTAGTAATTAAAGCATAAAGCTGTATATTACGTTCCTAATTAGAATTAATCGTTTAATAATTATTAATTTTAAGTAGCGTTAACAATTTAAAATTAATTGCAGTTATTAATAATTTTAATAAATGTAAATATGAGTAGTATTTAATATAGTTTTTTATAATTATTATAAAATGTCGATGTATATAATGTTACTGTATGCTAGTAACTAATGAAATTACTAATTTGAAGTTTTAATAATTTCTGTAATTACTAATCAATAATTATAATTTTATTAATTAAAGCATAAAAACATAGATTATATTAGCAATTAGAGGTTTAAATGTTTTGGAAACATAAAATTCTTGGTAGCTATTCTGTATTTTAACGCAGGGGGAAAAATCCTAAAATTCCGGTTTAAATTTTTAAAAAAATCCGATTTTTTCCTATTTTTTAAAAAATTATGATTTTTTTACACAGAATTTTGGCAGTTATGTTGTAGGAAGTTCGATTCTGACAATATTGTTCTTGTCATATTTGATCAGGAATGTTTCAGAATAAAAAAAACAGAATTTTTCATGAAATTGTTTTGGGCAAGCAGCTGCTCTATATTTCCCAAGAACGTTTTCTTGAATATCTTCTTACATAGTATAATCCTTGCCAAACTTATTAATTTAAATATCACATGACTTTTTCTGGTACACATATAAACAGTCTTAAAGACAAGACAGTAGTTCACATCAGAAAAACTGTCACTCTCAGTTTTAATTATATTTAGGCAATCACTGTTAAATGTATTACGGCGTATTTAAAACTATAAGGTATTTCGAGTAGTGACACTTTTTGTTTGCATTAGAAGTATAAATTATTTTAATAACAGCGCTAAGTTTTTATTGTTTTACCATTTTTTTTAATACATTTGTCGAAAATACTCCATTTTTCATAATTTCGGTTTTCCTTATACCTTATTTTTCCAAATTTAAGTGTATGTTATTTTAAACTCGCTTTGTGGTCCAAATTTTTATATTTAATCACTTACCAATCTCCGTTGTCAGGTACGTATGCTATGAGCATGATTCGAAAAAAAAAAATCGGCTTCATGTTTTATGTATGTGCAAAACTTATCATTTTTTACAGTATTATATTTTACATTATTATTTTTTACAATAATAATATCTCCTAAACTAATGGAAATGTTGTTATACACAAAATAAAAATTCTAATTTAACAAGTGGGTAAGTGTGAGCGAAGATCGCTCGAAGAGTTTCGTTTAATATTCCTTTCAAACACTTCATCCTTTAATTAATTAATCCAAATCCTTACATATATGGCAACACCATTAAATTTAATGTTAAAATTATTACAAAAGAAGCTATTTTTTAAATCAAATTAAAAATATCCAAGTCAAATTATTTAAATAAAATTCAAAATATCAGAATTTCTAAAATTTAGCGGAGGTTTAAATGAAATTTAAAATTTCTAAAAACAAAAAAATGGTTTAAACGAAATTTAAAATACTGAAATTTCTCTAGAATTTAGCGGATGCTCACACAAAATTTAAAATTTCTAATTTTCTCAAAAAAAATATTTAAACGAAAGTTAAAATTCGAAATTTCAAAAATTTAGCGGAAGTTTAAACAAAATTTAAAATTTCGCAATTTTTCAAAAAAAAATTTTTTTTGAATTTAAAAAAAAAAATTGTTAAAATATTTTTCAGCAATTTCAGGCCGTAAAATGGCAAAAGAAATTACAAAAATTCTGTAAAATTGAATCTAGACGATAAAACCCATTCCGAGGTAAAAAAAAAAATTCAAAGACGAGTTTCCAACCAGGAACCTTTTTAATAGCAGGTAAATGCGTTACCACGGAGCCATCTAGCCCACGCAAAAAGACTGAAATTAAGGTTCTGTTTTAAAATCTAAATCGCAAAAATGGTCGGATGTCATTAAATTAATTCATTTAGTTAAAATAATGTAACACTTTTTCAAAATTTTAGTATTTGTATTATGAACGGAGGTATTGAGCTATAAGTATGCAAAATTTCAAGTCTCTAACTTATACACTTTCCGGGAACGAACTATGTGTTAGACAGACAGACAGAAGAGCAAGACGAATAGGGTTATGTCAGATGAACGAAACACTAAAAAGTGACCTTTTTTGTCATTAAAATAGTGCTGAAATGCAACTGTTAAATGGTTAACATAAAAAAAATGTTTTCTAATATAAATCCGTTGTTCATCTCAAATTTTAATAATTTAGAAGGTGGAAATAAAATCTTTATTAAAAGTGGTAGGAACATTTGACTGAAGACAATACATTTAAAGAGTTATTCAGACATAACATATATTTCATGTAACTTTAATCTGTTCGGGACCAGCATCTTTTACATGAATTTTATTCGGTTGACACATTTTTTTTTTCAAACAATTAAATTTATTTTATCAATCAAGAAAATGTCTTAATTAAATAAGGAAATTTTTACTTTTATTTTTTAGTGGTATAAAAAACAAGTGTTGTAAACATCTTTTAACGATGCATATATGCACCCATGATGCCGAAGGGGTTAATATTACTAATTTTAATATGGCTCTTTGGAATTTATTTGAAAATATAAATTATATATGGAGTTGATCTTACTCGAATTTTTTTACAGGCTTGGACAAAAGTATTGAGTATCCCAATATTTATATGTATTTTTTGTATTATTTTGATTAACAAATGTTAAAAATTACATCTAAATATTTAAAAAGTTTTTTATTTATTTTTTCTAACATAAAAAAATTTTTCTTTTTTATTTTCGTTGCTGTAAACGTTCTTTATATTTTAGTATTTTCTGCAAGACCCGTTCTAACTTTTATACTACATCCACAAAAGTTCCAGAAAAAACAAAGTAGTTCAGTAATTAAAATAAAGGCTCGTTTTTCAAAGTAAATGGTTTAATTAAAAATTGAGTTGTTCAGTTGCTGCCATTTTTTCAAAATGTAATAACTTATAAAAATTCATTGTATGCAGTTAAACATTTGTATCCGATTATTACTTTTAAAGATATATTAATAATATGGGGGTGCTTATTTGACCAATACTGTATATTTTAACAAAAAAAATATGAAATCATGAAATCATTTAAAGGTATCACTTGAAAATTCGTCAAAAATTGTGTAATTGCATATATTTATAATTTTCTTTATTACTTTTCACTGTAGTATTTATATATTCTGATAACACATTTTCTTGTTATTTTCAGATGATATATATTGTCTCAATGACAATAATAATTCAGAAAACGGCGGGCGTTAAACTAGTGGTTCTACGTAACAGTGCTGAGTCAGAGTCTGATGAAGACGCTAGTGAACATTTCAGTGAAGATGAGTCTGAAGAAATCGATTTGCTCATGGATTTGATCGAAAATGAATCGAAAGATCGCGATCCACCTCCAGTAACTACAGTGAGACTCATAAAACAAGTCGTGGAACACAAACCTATGTCAGAACAAATAGCCCAGCACAGTGTTAGACACAGTGAAAGACTCGCATCCCAGCCAAACTCTTTCAAAGAATATCATATTCATTACCATAACCACCAACATAAAGGACCCTCTAAACCTATGATGGCGTTGGCCGATGGCTTACATCCTTTTGTTTGGAACTCACAATTTTCTCTGGGAGATGCCGATGCCATCAAACAACTGCAAAAATCTGCCTTGGTTCCTTATCACAAAGTAAAAAATTATGGCGAATTCGATTCTTTTTGGAAAAATAATCTCAGATCTCAGTTCCCATCGAGTGTAGAGAAAGTCGATCCGAAAATTCGATTGGAAGCATTTAAAGACTTCGAAACCTTTGTCAAACCAAGAATTCCAATCTATAAACCAAAAGACGAACCAACATTCGAAAGATTCAAGAAATTTCAGGAATTTTATGATTCAGAAGAGGAAAAGATAGTTATTCCGAATAAAAATAGGTTTGCGGGATTTAAAGATTTTTCAGAACTAGAAAACCAAGAAAAATCTAAAGTAGAAGAATACAGAAACGAGGAAATTCCAAGTAAGAAAACCGTTAAAATTAAGGATTTTGCTATTGTGATAAAATCTAGACCACGTAAAGTTCAGAAAATCGTCCACGAAAACGTCGAAGAGGAAGAAGAAGAAGACGAAAATCCTGGTCCTCAGATACCAGCTTTAATCAATAAATTAAATATTCCACGTGATAAAATATTTACAGTGCCAAAAATAATTGATGCAGCCGGAGGGACTCCTAAGTATATCGAAGCTCTAAATCAGTTAAGAAATCCTCAGGGAGAGATGTTAAATCTCCCCATGCCTTTCCCATTCAATTTAAATGCATTAGAGCATGAACGCAGAAAACGTCTTCATCTGAGACCTCCATTTCTACCACCACCACCACCTCCTCCAATGCACCACCCTATGCCTCTCTATCCTCGACGGCCACATGTGAATGGATGGTTGATGAGAAGATTGATGAAAACCTAGAAAATATGTCCTTTTCTAAATACAGTAAAACTTCTATTATTCGTCAATCACCGTACCGTCGCTATCACGGATACGGGAATAAACCGTGGATATCGGATGATTTTGATGTTTGTGGTCCGCAGTCTCAACTACGTTTTTTTAATGAAGGATATAAACATGAAATAAACTAAATTAAAAAAAAATTGCCAAACCCTCTAACCCCCCTCCCCCCCACACACACACACACTTCTGTGCAAGATAATTTGTAGAACATGTGGACATAGAAAAGGATGCAAAAAACAAATAAAGAAATTAAATGTCAAAATAAATTTGTAGCGGCATTTTTCAAAAAGAAGAATTGGAAGAATTTTCGTAAAAAGAATTTCTTTTTATCATAGAAATTGACGGTTGAAAGAGAGACGTATAATAGAAGTTTTAATGTAACATCATTTTAATAAAATCGTAGATCGATGCCCATTGTTAATTATCATACATATCATTTTAGTTTGCTCAGTAGTGCTGTCAGTAGTGCTCAGGGCACATTGACTAACGTACTGATAAAATCTTGAAATTTTGAAGTTGTAAGGATGAATAGAAAAGATTCATCTGTTCAAAAGATTCCTATTTTAACTGAAGTATATTACTGGAACACTTAATAGAACATTTTGTGAAATGTTTTATAATAATGTTTAGAAGCTAACAGAGCCAAGTTGGGGAATCTTATGACTGTTAAACATTCAACAAATAATTTATTTAAGAAAATGTATTTATTAAGAGAAAGATCACCTTCGGCAGCTCGATATTGCTTGATTTTAACACAATATTAAAAAATTCTTGGAGCTGTAAATATGTCTTCAAATTAAACAATTTTTTGCGTGTAAATTGTAGAAATCTTTGTTTACGTATTCCTTTAAATACTTTTAATGACAATAATTAAAAATTAGTTTAATTAAGACATAGTAATTGAGAATTTTCAAAAAGGTGATTTGACATACATGTGTTGCTCACAGGATTATTAAAAATATATTCAATATATCCAGTTAATATTACATATGTATATTCGTAAAATATTGTACTTTAACTTCAATCTAACACAATAATCAAATTTACAGATGAAATTATTTTTCGGGCAGTTAAACAATAAAATACAAAATTTATGATAAAATTTAAATAAAAATTTAATAAATAAATAAATATATTACAGGTACTTACTTAAAAATAGATAGAGGTTATAAAACAATATAAAATACAATATAATACAAAATATTAACCCGGGAGAACTCGCTGCATGAGATTTTCTCTCACAGTCGTACTTTTTTAAGACTCTTATTTAAATCATTTTTCATTTTAATTAAAATTTCAAAATGTTTTTTTCAATTATTTTACTATTATGTGAATAAAAGTACTAAGCCAACCAAAAAAAATTGATATTATATGAATGTAAAGTAAAAGAAAAGCAATTGGGCATTCTCACTAGCGAGTTCTCCCGGGTTAAGTTTCCATGTTACTTAGTTTTGGAAGAAAAATGACTTTAAAGTTCAAGTTTATCTCAATTTCTATAGGTATCGCTCCACATATTTTATCATAAAACCGGCTCTAATTGGAGTATCGTCATAATTTTTCTTTTTAAAGTTTTGTAACGTGTCTATCTTTAATAACATAAAAACTTTTAAGGTAATTCCCCCCCCCCCCCCCCCCGCCTTAAAGAGCAATATTTTCATTAAAAATACTCATATAAAATTCCTATAATTACGTTATTTATGACTATTTATCTGCACACAATTTACTGATAACCCAGTGAGAAATGATTTAAAATGGTATCAAGTGTTAAAAATTATCAGTTTTTTGCATTTTAAAAACTGTATTACACTTTAACTAAGAAAATTCTATATAGGTGTTCAGCAGACTGTTTTTATGGTGGGCAAATGTGAGATAAAGTAGAAGTACTTAACTGGAATATCAGATTATGTATTATTTGAGCAATTTTAACAAATAAGTCATTAACCTAAATTCAAATTTAAAAAACTAATTTCAGATCTTCTTAGTTTTTAATTAAATCAATATATGAGTGATTCTTATCATACGTGACTTTTCTAAAATAAGAAACTTTAAAATTTTTCAGTGCTTTAAAATCTGTGAGTTAATTTTTTTATGTTTCTTTATTTCTGCTTGGTGGATGTTTATTATCAAAATAAAAATTTTCAGTGCAAAATTTTATTAACCGTTTAAAAAAAAAAAAAATAATTTTATGGTCTAGACATTTTATAGAAAAGTAAAATATCCACAGGCCAGGACAATGACAAAGATTTTATATACAAAGCTATAGACACAAAGGGTGCCATTTTTATTTTCAATGCATACATATATATAGTGTAAAGTATAAAGCATTTACTTTTGAACAATCTCTTGAAAGAAAATATATATATAGTATATTGTAGTCCAAGGTTCTTTACAATACGAAACATGACCTGTAACATAGCAGGAAAATGTCTTATTTTTTTAAAAAACTTTTAAAACGATAATTTCACTTTTTTGTAATAAATGTAATATTGCATGGGCACTAGGGTGGAACTTAAGTATAGGGTAAAAAAAAAACTTTTTTATTTTAATGTGTAATAGTGAAAACTTTTTTCCTTTTTGGATGTCTAAACTTTTGGCTGAAAAGGTTTTTTTAGATTAAGTTGTTTTCCGGTTCCTCAAGGAGGTCAAAATTTTGAAATTTCAGTATAAAGTAACTGAAAGTAAACAACGTAGCTGTTAGCTCATGTCTACTTTTATTTAGCAAATACTATCCAGAAGTCACCACGAGGAGGTGGTTAAATATCGACTTGAACCCTCCTTACCTCCCTTTGTTATGAATTAATTAAATTGGATATTCAACCTACTGTCTTTTTAGGCAAACTTTGTCATTACATTGTGGGAATTCAACTTTCCCAAGATTAAGCCGTCTTTTGCTTAATATTTAAAGACGGTTGACGCAGCTCGCGGGACAATTTTGACACACGTTTCCACTGTTTGAGTATGGCAAGGAAAATCTAAAATTCAGGTGTATCCCCTGTTTGTACTTTTTTTAAGTTCTTCATTCGATCAGACCGTCAAGATAGGATCAATGTTTTTATAGTCTATAATTTCAATATGTTCGCATTTTTTCAAGTCGCTTTCCTACTGGTCCAGAAAATCCTTTTGTACCCGTAGTTTTTCAGCAAGATGTTGAAATAAGTATCTAAGAAAAAAGTTCATTTGCATGTAATAATCAAATTATCCATTATAAAGTTTTTAGGGTATTGCTTCCGATGTTTTAACAACTCCAGATTTGCATCCTGCATTAAAGGTGTTTCTGTTTCACCTAATAACTCTCAAACTTGAAATGTCTGTATTATTATTTTGAAAATACACCAAAATTGCAGTGGCTATATTAATATAAGAAGAAGATATCAATGAAATATGACCAATATATTTTTATCCTGGTTTTTGAACTGAGACCAGATGTTCGTCTTTAATGATTCTTTATACTTTTTTCCCTCTGCTTCAGTTATCATAGCGTTATCCTTTCTGCCATAAAAATACTAACCTTCTAAAATTAACTCATTTCGTCTATCCTGTTCTTTCAAATTCTTCCTTTTCTTTTCTCTTTGTCATCTTCAAGTCCTTCTTTCAGTTACCTTTTCTTTATTATCATCAGAAATATCCATATCTTCTAAGGTGCCATTTGCAATAATATTTGCAGTTTTGTCTAATACTCCGGTTCTTTCACCGTGTTGATTATCAAATTCAGGTTTAGAAAAATAACCGATTGAACTATTTCCTTCCGAACTGTTTTTTACACTTGACGATCATTCAATCAAAACATCATTTTTTTGTTTTAAAATAACTTTTTTCCTTGATATTTCCATTTCCAGTCTTGCTACACATTTTTTGTAGTTTTTATATCTATTGATCCTATTGTCATCACCCCATCTCTCGTTGGTCTTTGAGAAAGTGACGTTCTTGTTCTGATACACGATAATATTTAGTGCTTTTACACAAAGAAATGTTTTTTACAGGATTACCTAACATTTTTCAATTTTATATTGGATGTGGGATTAGTCTTTCTAATCTTAATATTTTTCTTCAAATTTTGACATTTCTTGCACTAGTCTCTAATCATTTTTTATGATTTGTGTATCAGAAACCGTTGGAATTGAAGGTCTCAGCAATACACTTTTAATTGTATCATCAACAGCTTTAGATATTTTAAAAATAGTGTGTACCAGATTCCAGCTGTCAGATTTTAAGTTAAATTGAACCCAAAAATAATGTTTCATAACTTCTTCATATGTTCGTCAAAGATGACAGTCTAATGTTAATTGTTTTGGTTCACGAAATACAGGACACTTCAACAATTATCTAGATTTAGGTACGTTAACAGACTTTGTCACTTTTGACACCGAATGTTTATCGAAAAATAATTAAAGAAACTGTTAACACCCGTTAAATCGGACTAACTTGTTATGTGTCGCAGCCAAATAAATCAGAGACAATGAAAGCCGACGCCCACGACGCTGGCTTCTACAAAAGTCAAATAAAGTGGGGCTAACTTTTCTAAGGCACTCAAACTAAATTATTATCTTTATTACATGGCATTAACACTTAATTAATTTAATTTTGCAAAATATAAATTTAACAATAAGCTTTAAAAACTTTTCATGCAATTATTGGCTTTTTTTCGTTTTTTATGGAAAATCAGGTGCTTTGAGGAACTGGAAAATATCATTTTAAAATTAAAAGAAAAATATTTTCTTTTTATGGAGTTAAAAAGGAAAAAAATAATCACTATTAGAATATAAAATTCGAAACTTCGTTTTTTAGTTCCACCCTAATGGGCACGTGTTTCTTCTCATGCAAACATATTTATACATAAAAAAAACTCTTACTGTTTAAAAAAAGCTTTTGTGAAATAAAGAAAAAAAAATGAAGCTAAGACTTGGAGTTTTCATGTTTCATAAGAATCACTCTTATGTCAGTAGACAATAAACTCACGTTTTTCTCTGTTTATAAAAATTGGTACTTGTTTTAAGTTTTTATTCTTTAAAAGCAATTAAATATTTTTCGTTATTTTCTCATTGAAATGTTTTCTACAGCAGAGTTTTTTCAGGCATTTTTTTTCACAAAAAAATTCATCAATGTATTAATACTGTTTTCACATCATACGATAAATATAAACATCATTAAATATTGTGTTGACTTCATTTTCAACGTGTCTTATTTAACTAATGTTTCATATAGAAAGTAGTATTTTTTTTTAAACGTTTTATGTATAGTAAAGAGTATAATTAATTTATCAATGAATGCAGTATGTGCCTTCACTTTATGGATGGTTCTTTTGTAAATATTTTATTGTAATAAAATGTACAATAAGTCTTTTCATTTGTTTCATAAGGATTTCATTTGTTCTAAATGACATCTAAAACTCGATTTATCTGTAAAAAAATAGATGGATATTTAGGATGTAATAGGAATGATGGTCACAACTTTAAGAGGTAATTATGCACTCAAGAACAAAGCAAGCAATTCTTATACAGAAAATCAGAATCACATTTCGCTTATCCAGCTAAAAATGCAAGCTGACTTCAAAATTTTAAATTACTCTGAGACTCCAAGTTTAGTCCTGCTTTTCTGCGGAAATTCTTTTTAATTATATATATTTTTTAATATTTTGGTAAATGTTGAACATTAACAAAATGTGTAATTTAAAAAAAGAAAGAAAAAGAGAGAGAAAGAGAAATTTTAGACATTAAGATAGATTTCGCAAGGAAAGTAAGACTTCTCCTTTCTAAATGACTGCATACGAAAGTTTTTTCTTCTTTTTTTTTAGAACCTAGATTATAATGATGCAGCAAAACGAATTTTATTCTTTAAAGATTATTACATCATTTTATTATGGCACTCTGATACTTTTATCTGGGATTGATTCATATTAACTAGACTGGAACGAAAAGCGTTAAAAGGCCATCAGATTTTAATGTCATAAATAGGGACCTTTCGTATCATGATACAAATACTCTTTTTTTCGTTTGTATCTTCATTATGATCTAAAATTTTAAGGAGAAAATAACAATGCAATTAGCCGCGATTCTCTGTCAAGGTCACACCAGTTCCTTAAAAGTGAGCTTTATGATAGAGTTTAGTTGTATGTTGCTGTGTTGACGAGTTGTTAATGACACTCAGTTAGAAGCATTATGGTAGACATATGCGAACAAAAGCACTTTCTTTATAGTATCTGTAAATGAAACATGAATATTCGTTGTTATTCACTGATATTAAGTTTGATAAACATTTTCCATTAAAAGTGTTTCAATTCCGATGGGGAAAATCTAAAATGGTTGAATCTGTAAAGAATAATTAACTGATATACAGAATGCCCCAAAAATCATTAATACAAACCTTTAGGAGTAATAATACACATTAACGAAAACAATTTTTGTACAGAAAACCAGAGTCACAATCTTCTTATTCATTCAAAAGACGAAAATTGGAGTTCGGCTTTGTCTCTCCAAGTCAGTTTTCGAACTCCAATTTTCGTTTATAACTTAACAATAATGACAATATTGTAAAAATATTTTCAACAGACTTATTTTGCTGTATGTGAAATGCGATAGCATCATATAAGAAGTAAATTTTTGTCGCTATATTCAACAAGTATGTTTCCAAGTTCAACCTCTATTCTACCCAACATATTGAATTTATTATTATTCACACTAGCCGCCCTTGGCGACCAGTTTGGTCTCCGTTAGATGTGTGCTAAGCATTGTACTATGTTACTTTTTATACAAAATTTAATTTACTTTCTCAATACTTCGCCAAATCAGAAGTTTCTAGTAGAGAAATCAAGAACTCCCGTATTTTTATGGATACTACTTGGTGATCCCGTCGACCAAAAATCTATCGCCAAATCTATAAGATTAAATTCCAATAATGGTTGATCGTAAATGCCACATTCGCTTGACTTTAAGCAAGTTACACGTGTTACGTCACCAAGTTATTTTTATTTCGAAGTTTTATTTGTATTTTTATTAATGTTGTACTAATTTATTTGTTCTTTCGTTATTTAAAATAAAAATTATGGCAATTTCTAAAATTTTGAGAGTGGTTTGGCGATTTATATAATTTGGCGAAATGGGTCGACGGTATAACTAAGTAGTACCTTTTTATGCTAGCCAGGCGCAAGTGATAAATCATCAAACATTGTCTTTCCAATCGCATTTTTTCATATTTCATTAAATTCATCTGAAACATAATAATTTCACTCATTTTATTTAAAATACATAATTTTAATTTGAAATTCATGACTTTCACTTTTTCTTTCCTTTTTTTAAGAAAAAGAAAAGAAAAATAATAAATAATAGCAAAAACCATGACTTTTAATTTCAATATCAAAGCATTGTTTTAATTCACCACGCGAAAAACAAGAAATGTAAAAAATGGTCACCTGGCATATAAAAAGCGAAGCGGTCAGCCCGGAACTATTGATGGCAGTCACATGACTTAGGCTATTATTATAGAGATGCGCCTTTAAAGCAACATTTACAGCAACAATACTACATACATTGGAAAGCTATTTTTAACATTTCATAACAAAAATAAAATTTCGAACTTCTATTCTACTCATTACATTCAGGAGTCGATCCAGGCAATATTTGTGGCTTATTAGGGCCCTTTCACAAAAGTCCATTTAATAAAAAAAGTCCCTTCAGAAAATTCACCCTAATTATACGCAGTACTGTAGCCAAATACTCCAGTGTGTCCCTGTAAATGAACGATAAATTATACGAACACCAGTGGTGATAAAAGTGAAATTTTTAATTTATAATGTAAATAATATGTTTTTTGAAAAATGATTTCGATTAGAAATCTGAATACTACAATCTGAGAAAGTATTTTTAAATATAATTATTTACACTTGTTGAAAAAATAAATAAACATTAATTAACATTATCTTAAATACCGGGTGTCCCAAAAGGGACTGACTTATTTTAAAATTCAATAACTTCCAAACGGTGACAGATATTAAAAAAATTCTTGCAGGAGGGTTATGCATAAAGTCAAAAGTTTTATTACAGTGATTTTCGATTTTAGTTCGAATTACAAACAATAGATGGCGCTGTAAGCAATAGTCGCTAAATACAGGCTCGATTTTTGGTCCTTTCTCTTGTTCCATGCAGAAAAATGAGATGGATATGTATTATCCGGGCCGCGAAGAACCAGCCAGAATTTAGCCTTTATTGATTGCAGCGCCATCTATTGTTTGTAATTCGAACTAAAATCGAAAATCACTGTAAAAAAACTTTTGACTTTATGCATAACCCTCCTGCAAGAATTTTTTTAATATCTGTCACCGTTTGGAAGTTATTGAATTTTAAAATCAGTCAGTCCTTTTTGGGACACCCGGTATGTTTAAAGTTATTCTATAACTAGTCTTTTTATAACTTAAGTTTTTATTTGGAAAAGTAATTTTAGATATTTATTTGGAATAGTAATTTTAAGTTTTTATTTGGGAAGGTAACTGAATCTATTAATTTAAGTCTTTGTTTTAAAAAGCAATTTATGCAGTGTGATAATTATTAATATGTGCAAGTCATACTGTGAAGGAAAACTGTATTTGTTTATAAATAATATCATAAGATGAAACGCAATATTTCACCTTGATTCAAACAGAAAATATATTATATCAAGTTTAAAAAGTTCACTGTTTTACTTAAAAGGTGACAAAAATGATAAAAGAAATGTTACAAGTTAAAAATATACATTTTATTTAAAACTTCTTAGTACTTTCAAGCTGTCCAGCTACGCATTTAACATGGAAGTGACATATGAAAACAGAGTGATGTAATAAAATAAATGGAACTGCAGTTAATAATAATACATATTTTCTTTAATTAAGTTCAATCCAAGAAACTGCTACTTCTACTTTCAACTTTAATAATCATTGGCTCTCTCATTTTCAAAACGAAGTGACGTATTTGTATAAATAAACAGCAATTACTTATTAAAATATTCTCTGATGAAGAGCTCGGGAAAGTACTAAGAAGTTTTAAATAAAATGTATATTTTTAACTTGTAACATCTCTTTTATTATTTTAGTCACCTTTTAAGTAAAACAGTGAACTTTTTAAAGTTCATATAATATATTTTATGTATTTATTTATT
This sequence comes from Maratus speciosus, assembly GCA_963932465.1. Lineage (NCBI taxonomy): Eukaryota > Metazoa > Arthropoda > Arachnida > Araneae > Salticidae > Maratus > Maratus speciosus. Next base: position 246,704,564 of record OZ010791.1, on the reverse strand, counting down.
TTATTTATTACATATATATATATATAGTTCATGCAAAAATATCATTTTCATATAGTATGTTCTTTTCTTAATTTTTTTTTTTCAAAATATTGTTTACCGTTTATTATTTCGTTAAAATATTAGTACAAGAGTATAAAATCATACTTCATATAAGCTTAAGTGTAAAACAAGTTATTTTATTTAAAAAAATTGATAGTAAAAATTTATATTAATTTAAAATGATGTAGTCATGTGCAAACAAGTGGGGACTCATCTTTGGTAGTTTAAAACCAATTTATAAGTCTGTCTAATTTAAATAATCATTTCCGAGACAAAGTTTGCATCAGATTAAAATGTTATAATTTTCTATAATTAGAATTCTAACCTTATATTTAGCCCCCGGTATGCTATTTCTTTCTCCCACCTATTAATGTGTCGTTTCCAAAAAATAACTTTACGTTGTATAAGCCAGCCGTAAAACAAATCAGATGTATCATTGTACGGAATAATCTCTACTGCATTTTTTTTAAACTTCTAAGCATAGCACATTTTCAATTTTTATACCATCGTATTGGAAAAAAGGTACTTTTAAATGCAATTTGTTTGAAAACTGCATCTCCATTTATTTTTGAGATATTTTTTTTTTTTTTGTAGTTTTTAGCACCCTTTGTTTAAATTTTGGCAACTCAAGTACTCCATTTCTGTAGAAAGTAAAGGGAAAATAGTTGGAAATTAGCAATTATATCTTTTTGTTGCCATTTTCTCATAAAAACTGGGAACAAAAAAGTAATTAAAATACGTGCTATTTTGAAAAAACATAAATGAATGATTCCTGATAAAACATGGAGCTATTATAAACTAAATTTAATTTTAACTATCTATATTAATATTACAAACAAATGAAGGAATATGAATCATGAAATAGCCGTTTTTTTTTTTTTTTTTTTTTTTTTTTGTCCAGTTTCTTGAATGACGAAATCTCTCTCCTTTTTTTTTTTTTTTTTTTTTTTTTGATTTATATATTATTCAGCGATAGTCACGTCCTATGCATGTTTTTCTGTAGATGTTGTTTAAGACTGAATCGTAAATGAGGAATTCTTTAGCGTATGCGGATGACGTCATTTTATATAAAATAAAAGCGCGTGTTTGGAGTCTTAAAACTGAACTAGCTATAATTATATACATATATATATATTTTTTTTTCATCGGGCGAAACTCAATTCTGAAAAATCAGAATTCCTGTTTTCTAGTTTTTAAAATTATTTTTACATCTATAAAATCCAGTGTCTATGCAAAAATATCATTTCCATATAATATATTCTATTTATTCTTTTCTTTGTATAAAAATAAATAGCACAAAAAATTTAACACTCATGTTCACTCTTATATTTCTTTAAAATTTATTTTCAATAAGTTGGAAATAATATACCTAACACCTAAAAATCTCTTAAAAGTTCTCAAGTTCTTCCGTATATAACCTGTTTTTCTAAACCTAAAGTGTCTATTTTTATTAAAGTAGTCCCAAAATATTTTTCGAGAGCATGAATTCGTGTTTTTACTATATATTTATTCTTTTAACGCGTTGAATGCCAAGTCTATTTTGTCTGTCTTTCCGTTTGGGCCACGAAATAAGATTCCCGTTACATAATCAGGGCCAAAACTAAGGGGGGGGGGGGCAGAAAGGGCATGTGCCCCGGGCGCCAGAGCCAAGGGGCGCCAAGTGAAAGATTATACCTTTGGAATCGATCATTTTCTTCTGATGGACTGATGGCTTTCATTATTATGAAACAGCCATTATAAATTAAGTGTTAGGTGAAGATGAAAGAGCAGCCGTAAAAAGTTTGAACTCTGATTTTCTGGTCAGAATGGGGGAGGGAAAATGGCCATTTTTTTTTTTCAAAAAAAAAAAAAAAAAAAATTACGGCCATTTTTTTTTTCCATTCTGACCAGAAAATCAGAGTTCAAACTTTTTACGACTGCTCTTTCATCTTCACCTAACACTTCATTTATAATGGCTGTTTCATAATAATGAAAGCCATCAGTCCATTAGAAGAAAATAACTCGGTTAAAGCGGTAACTCGGTTAAGAGTGACTCGGATAATCGAAACTCTACTGTATAAGCAAACACTGTAAATAGCCGGTAATACATGCGAATTCTTTTATGTGAACGAACTATAATTGCAACAAATGCCACATTCAATTTATGTATATGTATGACATATTTTATGATTACATATTTTAAATTTTAAAATAAGTCGGCCTTTAGAAAATTAGTAAAATTCTCTTTGTAAATATAATTTGAGGAATAAAGGGGGGGGGGGGGGCGAGCGCCAAAATTCATGTTTGCCCCGGGTGCAAGAAAGGCTAGTTTCGGCCCTGTAATCAATAAGTGGCAGTCACCGATGACCGACGCGGCCTAAACGGAAAGTTCGGTGTCGGTCACCGATGGCTGACGTGGCACTCAACATGCTAATTAAAAGTTGCTGTTTCAATTAGTTTACATTTTTAAGAAAATATTGTCCTATATCAAAAAATATATTTTACATAAACTGTTTTTTTTTTTTTTGTTTTTGTTTTTTTTTAATACGAAAGACATAGTAATGATTTCTCGTACAGGCAACATGTAAATTAAGTGTACATTTAAAAATTGTGTCTTCGCATATTTTCTATGTAGAAAGTTAAACGGAAATTATAATTTAATTTTTTTCTGAAAAATTAAACAATTCTTTGTTACGCAATTTTTTCCCCTTGAATTATATATATATATATACATGTATATTCTTTTTTTCATTCAATAACAAAGCTTTGTTATTATATGATATGAGAAAAACACAGTAATAACTTCTCGCATAAGTAATTATTATTTTAATTAAAAGTTACTGTTTCAATTTTTTACATTTTAAATAATAATCTATCCTAGATTTAAAAAAAAAAAAAAAAAAAAAAAAAAAATTACTTAAACTGTTTTGTTTTTTTTAAACTAGGGGGCTCGGACCCCTACGAGCTACGCTCGCCAACCCCCGTCCAGACACCGTAGACTCTAAATGCACGCTAATTTGATCGGCTTTAAAAAGATTTCGAAAGATTGAATTGTAATTTAAAAAACAGTGGCGATCTCTCTATAAACGGATTTCTGTTCATTTCTCTTTGATTGGGGAATTTTAACGCCAAATCCGTTGCGGTACTACTTGATTATCCTGTCGACCAATTTTGCCAAATTATATAAATCGCCAAACCACTCACCAAATTATACAAATTGACATAATTTTTATTTTAAATAACGAAAAAACAAATAAATTAGTACAACATTAATAAAAATACAAATAAAACGTCGAAATAAAAATAACTTGATTACGTAGACACGTGTAACAACATTTCAAAATAAGCTAATATAAAAGGAATTAAGTAAACAGACTCTTTGTCTCCTGGTATTTTTTAACAAAGTGAAAAGAAAGTTCTTTTAAATGAGACATTTTAAATTAATCGTTTTTAATATGACGTAATTTTGACCAAACTATTCTTTCTCTTTTTAATATTCACGTGAAAATACTTGTGTTAGTAATGAAATATTATTTGCGCTTTCCTAACAAAAATAGTTGAAAAATATCCTCTTAAAATATCAAATAAATGTCTAGCGCAATTTCTAAATTTAAACCGTTTTGCAATATTATTTTGTGTTCATTTTATGTAATAACTGTAATGTGACGTAAATATGACGTAATTTCTGCTATTTAAGACTTCTAACGCATGTTAATAAATTTATTGTTTTAAAAATTCCTTTCTCTCTTAAAATTCACGTGTAATTATAGTTTTTACGACGTAATTTTTAATAAGTTCCTGCTTTTTGTACATAATTATTTAATTCTAATTCCAAATGTTTTTTTCTGTTTATAATAGTCACGTGTAAATAAATTTTTAATTTATTTACACGTTTTTTTTTTTTTTTTTTTTTTTTTTTTTTTTTTTTGAAGCAAACATTATTGTTTCCGCTGTTTATACAGTTGGCAACAGTTTAAATTAATATCACTTCTAAAATCTGTGAAAAATATCTCTAGAAATGCTGAAAATCTGAATTTAAAATAGAAATAAAACCTCAAAAAATTAGTCAAAATAAAAAAATTAATGCAATCTGCACTCCGGCAAATTCTAACGCATAAAATGATCTAAAAATGATTAAATTCCTATGAACAGTTTTTGCTCCTATAAAACTTTTTTAGTGGAACGATTTTGTCAAACTTTAGCATTAAATATCTCTTAAAATAATTCTTCGATCTGAAAACTGTCTGCATCAGCGTGTTTATCAAACATTTCTGTATAATATTACCGATTTTCATATTTTTGTATGCATTATTTTTCTTAATATTAACGAAGAAAGACAGCCGGTCACAAAAAATTCAAAACCGGCGGCGGCGGCGGTGACAGCGGTAGTTACTTTTTTTTAGAATAGAGAGAAGAGATACAAAATACACAGTAATAATTTCTCGCATAATAATTTTTTTAAATTAAGAGTTACAGTTTCAATTAGTATACATTTTTAAAACTATATTATCGTACATCAAAAAATATATTTTACGTAAATTGACTTTCAAAAACTACTTGTGTTTTACTAAACTAGGGGGCTCTGCCCCCTACGAGCTACGCTCGTCAACCCCCGTTCAGACACCGCAGACTCTAAAAGTACGCTAATTTGATCGGCTTTAAAAAGATTTCGGAAGATTGAATTATAATTTAAAAAAAACAGTGGCGATATCCCTATAAACGGATTTCTATTCATTTCTCTTTGAATGGAGAATTTTAAAGCCAAATCTGCTGCGGTACTACTTGATGAACCCGTCAACCAATTTCGCCAAATTATATAAATCGCCAAAGCTCTCGCCAATTATACAAACTGACATAATTTTTATTTTAAATAACGAAAGAGCAAATAAATTAGTGCAACATTAATAAAAATACAAATAAAACGTCGAAATAAAAATAACTTGATGACGTAGACACGTGTAACTTTCTTAAAGTCAAGTTAATGTGACATGTACGATCAACCATTATTGGCATTTAATCTTATAGTTTGGCGAATGATAGATTTTTGGTCGACGGGATAACTAAGTAGTACTAAAAATACATATGTCAATCGCTGTTTTCGTCTTTGACGTAGAAACGTGTAACAACATTTCAAAATAGGCTAATGTAAAAGGAATTAAGTAAACAGAGTCTTTGTCTCCCGGTATTTTTTAACAAAGCGAAAAGAAAGTTCTTTTAAATAAGACTTTTTAAATTAATCGTTTTTAATCTGACGTAATTTTGACCAAACTATTCTTTCTCTTTTTAATATTCACGTGAAAATACTTGTGTTAGAAATTAAATATTATTTGCGCTTTCCTAACAAAAATAGTTGAAAAGTATCCGCTGAAAATATCAAATAAATGTCTAGCGCAATTTCTGAATTTAAACCTTTTTGCAATATTATTTTGTATTCATTTTATGTAATAACTGTAATGTGACGTAAATATGACGTAATTTCTCCTATTTAAGACTTCTAACGCATGTTAATAAATTTATTATTTTACAAATTCCTTTCTCTCTTAAAATTCACGTGTAATTATAGTTTTTATGACGTAATTTTTAATAACTTCCTGCTTTTTGTACATAATTATTTAATTCTAATTCCAAATGTTTTTTTCTGTTTATAATAGTCACGTGTAAATAATTTTTTTATTTATTTACAAATATAATTTTTTTTTTTTTGAAGCAAACATCATTGTTTCCACTGTTTATACAGTTGGCAACAGTTTAAATTAATATCACTTTCTAAAATCTGTAAAAAATATCTCTAGAAATGCTGAAAATTTGAATTTAAAATGGAAATAAAACCTCAAAAAATTAGTCAAATTAAAAAAAGAAAAACAGTCTGCACACCGGGAACTTCAAACGTATAAAATGATCTAAAAATGATTAAATTCAAATTTAATCAATTTAATCAAGAACGATTTTGTCCAACTTTAGCATTAAATATCTCTTAAAATAATTCTTCGATATGAAAACTGTCTGCATCAGCGTGTTTATCAAACATTTCTGTATCATACTACCGATTTTCATATTTTTGTATGCATTATTTTTCTTAATATTAACGAAGAAAGACCTCCTGTCACAAAAAATTCAAAACCGGCGGCGGCGGCGGCGGTGACAGCGGTAGTTACTTTTTTTTAGAATAGAGAGATAATATGTAAAGTAGTGTCGGTCACAAAATTTGAAAGCATCAATTTCATTCCACCTTTGTTCATGCCACTAATAATATATGAATTCTAATTTAAAAAGTATGAATGATCTACAAGGAATGAAAAAATCTCGTTCGCGAAAGTATTTCTTATTCGCATATGACAATTCTTTAAACATATAAACCAAATGTGAAACACTTCCCTTCGCTGATCTATGTAGACTTTAGATGGGATGATCCGGTGATCCGTGGTAAGCCAAAATACGCCTTTTATCCTACTCACACCAGATTCTATAGTACGCGTTTTGTAGTACACCTCAGTGATATATACAAATATCAATATATTTAAAATAGTGTAATATCATTAAAATACACCGGAAACGATTTTTCACCATAGGCCGTAATGTAACGGAATTATTTTGAGTGTGCCTGTAAAGGAACTGTAAATCCTACACATTTCATTTTCAATACCGAACATGACACAGTAAACACCAATAACAAATAACAATTTCATGGCAAACTGACTATATTTACGCGAGTTAGAGCATGGACAGACTGACAAACCAAATTCATAAACACTTTTCAACTTTGTTGGAAAGTGTTAACATTAATTTTGTGATTTAGATAGCTACTTTAATTTTCTTTTAAAGATAAAAGTAATTTTTCCACACACACACGGAAAAAAAAAAAAAAAAAACGAAGACGAAGAAGAAGAAGAAGGTCTTTAAAGGGTTAAAATTATTTGTCTAAATCAATAAGGGAAGCATAAAATATATACAAAATCGGATGTAACCGTGGTAAATACTCATTGTAGAAATTGAATTCCTAACTACTTCTAAACATAATCTCCAATAATATATTTACTGCTTCATCATTTCTTAAGTTAAGAAATACCCATGTAGAATTTAAAAATGCAGTTAAATGGACCTGGTATACAATAAGCGACTAAACCTGCAGTTGTATTGACTCATATATGCCACACATGCCTGCAGGTTGTCAAGCAATTTTCGTGTACTGTACCACACTCCCAGACCTTTGCAACAATTATGAATAGTGATAGATTTTCACACGGCACTTACATGAGATATCACTTCTTTTTATGGCTGTCGTTTTTAGTTTATGACTTGGCGAGACAGGTTTTTTTTCCTTTTTTCTATGAGACTAAATTCTACAATTTTGGCCAAACTTATCGAGCAACCCTCATATTTTTAATATAACTTGAAAAGTAATTGTCGTGTTTAACAGCATACAATTATGAATTTCTTTTTTAAATTTTATTACAACTTGTAAATAACAAACGAACAGCAGCAAACGAACAACTCAATTTCTAGTTACCCCTTTTAATTAAACATTTTGTTTTAAAAAACGAGTTTTCCCCCTTAAGATAAGTAAACTATACATTTTTTTCCCGAATTTTTAACGTTATGTTGTGCAAGTTAAAAGACAATCATGAAAATTAGAATAATTTTTGCAGAGGATGCCAGAATATAAACAATTTGGTCTCCAGCATCGAAAATCACAAGTAAATTCTATTAAAAAAATAAAAGAAATACTTTTTCTAATTTTTAAGTTTTAATTATTTTAATGGTTAATATGTGTTAGTAAAAATCATAAAAAAATTACATATAAATTTTAAAATTTTTTATCTTTACAATTTTTTAAACTTAATTTTTTTATTATTATTATTGTTGCTGAAGAATAAGCTCTTTGTGTTTTAGCATTTTCTGCGAGTACTATTCTATTTTTCATGGGTATCTATTAACTTAACTTGCATAACGAAAATAGAATAGTTTAGTATTTAAAACCCCCTTGATTTTTAGGCTATGTCAGACGAACGTCTTTTTGCACGCTTTTTTCCCTACGTATCATCCCTACACAATGCTAGCGCCATTGTGTAGGGATGATACATAGTGAAAAAAGCGTGCAAAAAGACGTTCGTCTGAAATTAGCTTTAGCCTTAAAGCGGTTTGTTTGATTAGCTTGACTGGGTTTGACATAAAGGATTAATTTAAAGTTGAGATGTTCATTTGCTATCATTCTTTATAAATTGTAACAACTTTAAAAAAAAAAAAAAGAAAGGAAAAGGCATCCATAATTGTATGCTGTATAACATTTGTATTCGACTATTTTTTTTAAAGGTATATTCAGAATATACTTTTACTTTTGGCCGAGGTTTTTATAATTTTAGTGTCCTATAATTTTTGAGCAATGTTTTTCAAAAGAATAAAATAACTGCAGTTCTATCATTAGTAAAATTTTCAGAAGTATTGGAATTTGGATAACATAGATGCTATATATTATTACAAAATCAGTTTTCATCTAGTTAATTGATTTAACTCGAAAAAAATCCAAAATCTATAAGCACCGTGCATTGAAACATCTTTGGTACACTTTCTTTTTCGTCTGCTTCGAGAATCAGAGCGTGACGCACTTTTTGTCTGACTAATGGTGTGTGACTACAAAATACATGATCCGGATGTGTAAATCTTTAATGAAGCTCAGAAAAATAATCGAGGATGCTTCTTTCTAATTCTTTGGCATATAGTATCGAATTTTTATTAGATCGTTCGGTATCGAATTTCAGCATGGTCGCCACGTAGAACGAAAGGCAGGGATAGGCAAGGTTTTAGAACTAGTGTGCCCGTGGTCCGTAGTCTTGAACACGTTTTTTAAAATGAGGAATATAAACATGAAATAAGCAGATACAACATTTAAAATGTAAATAAAAATTAATAAAATCCGAGAAATATTGAGCCGTCAAACTGCATTATTATTGCGCAATTATTATTATTATTATTATTATTTTTTTTTTTTTTTATGGCGGAATCTTATTATCTTGAAATTATCGCATCAAAATCTGTAGATGAAGATCTCAGATCTTTATCCTTTTTTTTCAGAATGCGAAAGAAAACAGAGAAATAGCAGTTAAGAGGCTTCTTCATCTTCACTCACCCGAAAACACCCGTTCGCTAATGTTAATCCTGTGGAAGAAGTTTTTAAAGATATCTCGTTTACATTTCAATATTTAACGATTTTTTTTATTTTTATTTTATTTATTTATTTATTTATTTATTTTTTTGCATTGGTTAGATGTGATTAATCTGTAAAAAGGCCGTTTTTAACTTTTTCGATTTTGTTTAATTTTTTTTTTAAATTAGGATACTTTTACTTCCGGAATCGGTTTCGAAAATGAAAGTATTCTCATTAAAAAAACCTGCAAAGAAAATCGAAAAAGTAACACACTTGCTGTCAAAGTTGGCGTTTTGAACTGAATTTCGGGGTGCGACATGCGACAAGAGAAGAAAACAGATCGTCACGTGACCACACTTTTCGACATCTTAATGTTTATTTTGTTTGTTAATATTTAGCCAGTGAATTAAGTTATACCAGGTGTTCTAAAAAGGACTGACTGATTTTAAAATTCAATAACTTCTAAATGGTAACAGATATTTATAAAATTCTTGCAGGAGCATTATGCATGATGTCAGGAGTTTTTTTTACTGTGATTCTAGAATTTAGTTCGAATTACAAACAATAGATGGCGCTGCGAGCTATACGTGCTAAATCCAGGCCCGTTTTTTGGTACTTCAGGACCCACTCAGTACATTTTAATCTCCTTTTTTTGGTATGGGAGAAGAGAAAAGCCAAAAAATCCAGCTTGAATTTAGCGCCTATTGCATACATTGTTTGTAATTCGAATTAAATTCGAGAATCACAGTAAAAAATTTCTTGACATCATACATAACCCTTCTGCAAGAATTTTTTAAATGTCTGTCACCGTTTGCGAGTTATTGAATTTTAAAAGCAGTCAGTCCTTTTAGAACACCCGGTAAAGACTTGCATGGGCCGGAATTTCCCATGCAAGCGGAATTTCCCATGCCGGGCCCAGCCCAGCCCAGCCCGAACACAAAAATCTTGGCCTGGCCCACACCGGTAAAAAAAATTTTAAGTTCGGCCCAAGCCCGGCCCGTTTATATTTTCACAGTTCACGGCCCGGCCCGTACAAAAATCAGTGAAAACAGGCCCGGCCCATGAAAAAATCAATTAAATTAGACCCGACTCAATTTCTACAAAAAATTCAGGTTTATCTACAATTAAGATTCTTTTAAAGAATAATACCGCATACTTATTTATGGGATAATTTTACCGTATGTTTTAAAATTACGATGTGTTCGCAAGACAGAAAATACACAATAGCTACATTAATGATTACTTAGAATCTCAGACGTTTCAACAGTCAAATAAGGATTCATTAAAGCTGTATAATAAAAATCTCAAATCCAAAGGAGTTACTTTCCGATACATTTCTGAATTCATTTCTTTTCGGAAACGCATAAGGCAAGTAGGTGTTCTTATTAAGAAATTATGTAATCGAATAACGTGATCCATTTTTTGATAAAGATAATATATCCTTGAGGAAATACTGTCAAAGTTAAAGTCTTGAATCGAATTTCAAGAAGCGATAGCACGGGAAAGGAGAAAATTCTGCAGTCACGTGGCAAGAATCTCTTATATCTCGATAAGTAATTTATTTATTAAAAAAATGGAAAACCCTGTGCGATTCCAAATCCCTTCAATAGTCAGCCCTGTCAATTTTATGCCTTTACAGTGAAAAATGAGTCAAAAAATGTGTCAGAAAATTTCTCATCGTTGATCAATGTATTTGAGAACCAACTTAATTTATATTTCCAAGGATTCCGTTAACAGAAGTTCGTTATCGCTATTAATATTTTTACAAAACATATTGCCTTCCCTACACATCCAGAGAACAATAAAGTCCAGTTCCAGCCTTGTTCGAATATGTAAAAAAAAAAGAAAAGAAAAAAATGCAGGCTTGATCTCGGCCCGGCACGAGTCTGCTGAAAAAATTAATCACTACGCTGGACAGGTTACATTTCTGTATTGATGTTGTCAAACTAGCATCGGCTCGTGACGCACATTTATACTTATTCTCGCGAAAGTCACTTTCATTGAAAATGGCTCATATTTCATCGGCTTCGATTAAGTTTTTATAGCAGGCAGGTAGTTCCGCTTAATTTTTAGGGTTCCGTACTTAAAAAGTAAAAACGGAACCATTATAAGATCACTCCTGTGTCTGTCTGTCACAGCCATTTTACTCGTAAACTGTGGAACGTGGAAAGTTCAAATTCGGGGAAGTAATAAAGACCATTGACCCACATATTTTCAGATCAATAAACATTCATAAATATATTTAGTAAAAATGTAGAGGGGCTAATTATGCTACTTGAAAAAAAAAATCTTTTCTTTGTATATCATGTGGGGTATCCTGTGAAAGCTTTCATAACGCTGAACTCAAAAACGCATTCCTTTTAATTTTAGGTATTATATTTTCAAAGATATTGTCGAAAATGCAGCGAAAAAATATGCCCCCCCCCCATCTAATTCCGAATCTACTGAAACTAAAATTATGAAAAAATTGGAGATAGTAGACGTTAATTTAAACCTTGCCGGATAATTATAGCGATTACCCTAGGTCACATAGTTTTTGAGAAATTAGCATTTTTCTGTTACACACAAATTTCGATTTACGGGCATTCAGAAAAATTGTTGAGCATCGCTGGATGTACCTATCGTAGCAGAAGTATAAAAGCATTGTTGATAATGATTTTTAAAAAAAATCATCGGTAATTAGCCGAGATATTAACCCTTAAACATACGGCCAGTTTGGACATACACAAGGGCAGGGGCGGCGTAGTCTATGCCTAGTTAACAACTTTTAATGATATATATGTGTAATGTAATGTCCAGTAACAGTATAAAAGCAATAAACGTCAAATTGTTAAAAAATACTAATTTAAGGGGTCTCGGAACTCTAAAAAATGGAAAAAATGAAAAAAAGACCATTTTCAACATTTAATGTCTTAAAATGTATATGATTTTAAAACACAATTTTAATTGGGATGAAAGATATAAGTATGTTCTTTCATTTCATGGATTTAAAAATTGCAAGATACAGAATTATTGTTTATAGGGTACTTAGACATTTGTCGAACAGAAAATTGTCATAACAGTTTACGCGTAAGATTACAAAATAAATATTGCAACTAGAATGAAAATTTTGGTGCTTACTTATACTTCAGATTGTAATAATTTCCCTGAACTTAAATAAATTTGTATTTAAAGCATTTTTATATTTTTAATGCAATGTTGCATTTACCTAATACAAAATTTTGAAAATTTCAACAGTAAAATCACCTAAAAAATGTTTTTTGGAACAATAAAAAGGAAATTTTAGGTTTAGTTTATACAGACTAACATAAAATATATATTTTGAAAATTTCATGAATAAGTATTCAGAAGTTTTTGAGGTATCCTGCGCGTTATGCCTAAAAAACGTCATTTGAAGAAAAATCACTTCAAAGTTTCTGAAACGCCGTTTCAGCTATTGAGCGGGTATAATTCTAAAAGGCATAATTTCTGTTCTAATGGACATTTCAAGGAAACAATTATATCACAATGTTCAGAAAAGATAGGAGTTTAATATCTTAAAAAAAAAAAAAAAAAAAAAAAAAAAATTAAAATTTCTTATTTTGATACTTTAAGAGTCCTGCGACCACCTAACCCTTTCCGGCGCGGAGTAATTCTATTTATAAACTTATGAAATAGTGGACTGACACCAGAATTTATAAACGGATTTATTAGAAAATACGGACTTGCTTATTTTCACGTACATGATGAAAGGAAAATTTTAATTAAATATTCTTGATGCCGTTATCTGTTTTGGAATTAAAATTAAGTGTCCTTTTTTTAAGGGCACCGCCCTCGAAAGGTCTAATTAGAATGAATCGCATAAATACTGTGGGATTCGCGACTAGTTTGCATTGAGTGTATCTCTCAAAACGCCTCCAATGACTTTAAAAGTTAATTAAAAACCTATCTGGAAAAACGGGGCACTGACCAAGGCGGCGTTGCAACTTTGAGACCTCCTTTCGAAGCGCGCTTAGCACAATGCCAAATTTAAACTTTGAACAAAGGTTTTGTTTTAGCTGCACTGTAGAAATAAAGGTTATTACTACGCTGAATTTAGTTTTATGAAATGCCAAAGGAAGTTTAAATATGCACTGCTTTTATTGTCAGTACCGAATTAAGTTCATCATAAACAGATTAGGATAATATTAAAAAAAGAGCTATACGAATAGCTATATTTGATATTATTTAGGTTCCATATCTCTTTGAACTTTCATGGTATATCCATTTACACTTTTCTAATATATACAGTTATACCCAACCCTACGTTGTATAGTTTTTTACAAAGTCTTAGTATTCTTTTAGCAACGTTTTTTTTTAATAATACAATTACAAATTCATATATTTATTCTACGGAACCCTCTGTGCGCGAGTAATTATCGCACTTGACCGTTTATTCTTATGGGCCCGGTAGGCCCGTTCAATTTTTTTGCCGTCCGGTCCCGGTCCGTTTATTTTGTTTCTCGTCTCGGCCCGGCCCGTTTGAAAATTCGCCTTCACTTTGCCGGGCCGGGCCGGGTACGGACGGTCCTCTGGCCAAGTTCAGGCCCGTGCAGACGTCTAACACCCGGTACATTGATTATGTTTTAGTCACTATTAATTTTCTTTAACAACCTAAGCATTTTTAGTCGGATTCTATATTAATTTTTATGTTAATAAATTAGTTTTAATTTGATTTATTTTTACAACTCGATAAGTAAAAATATAATTTGATAATAATTAAAACTCGATAAGTAATTTATTTATCGAAAAATGGAAAACTCATTTCAATCCCAAATCGCTTCAATAGCCATAGTCCAAGAGCCGACAGCACAAAAACCTATGTTATCAAGCACAAGAAAAAACCTTTATTTTATGGAAGAGTAGAAGTAGAGGAGTCTAATGATCTATGTCTGCCGGAAGTGAAGTGGTGCATAAGACAAAAATTAATAGCACCAGTGACTGACTCGTAGGTTTATCATTGTGTTTGTCCTACAAACAAAGGTATGAAAACATGGAGGATAGTTGTAGGACAAACACAATGATAAACTTACGAGTCAAGCTCTTGTGGTATTAATTTTTGGCTTATGCACCACTTCGCATCCGGCAAACATGGATAATTAGATTACCCTACTTCTACTCTCCCATAATATAAAGGTTTTTTCCTTGTACTTGATAATATAGGTTTTTGTGATGTCGGCTCTTGGACTACCAGTCCTGCTAATTTTTTGTCTTTACTTTTAAAAATGAGTCAGAAAATGTGTCAGAAAGTTTCACGTTGTAGAGCTGGGCATTTTAGAACCGCCTTAAGAAATAACTTACAAACCGCTTGGCACATCAGCTTGTGCACATTTATTATTATTTTTTCATATATATATATATATATATATATATATATATATATATACACACACATATATATATATATATATATATATATATATAGGTTTTTGTGCTGTCGGCTCTTGGACTACCAGTCCTGCTAATTTTTTGTCTTTACTTTTAAAAATGAGTATGTATAATAATGTCTGTATGATTATACGGACATTGGTGTATGTTGGCTGGTGACCTCAAGGTGTCTAGAAGTTCTGGGCTATAGAACTGCTACATTTTGAGTACTACGATTAGTAATCTAATAGGAACACTAATACTACTAATATTAGCATTATTAGCAATTTTCGCAGAATTAGTCAATTAAATAAGACGAAGATTACAATTCGAAAATAATGATTCCTAAAAAAGAATCTTTACGCACCCTGAACTTGTAGCCGGACAAAATCATTCTCAATCGGGTCCGCTTCTCCTAACGCCGGCTTTAAATAAAACTGTCTTATTACTGTTAATTGCCTCTAAACATGTGCACAGGAAGATCTAATAAAATGTTTGGTCCCTGAAAGTTTCCTGTCCTCCCCAAGAAAGTTCTGAAATGGCGTCCTTGGAAGGTGGAGGGATCGAGATTATAGCATCCACGGTCATATAAAAGATATACTCCATACGGTCTAATCTCTTTTATCAGCAGGTGACCTGATCACCGATCATGAACTGAGCCTATGCCAAAATAAGTTTAGTTTCATTTTCGTACTAAACTGTGACCATGGCGATGTCAATTTAACCGGTCGTAGAAGACGCCAGCGAAGCATCCTCGTTAAAATTCTCGCTACCGCTGAATAATTTTGTGCTATTAAAAAAAAAAAAAAAAAAAGAAGTCTTGTGATCCTATCTGTTTTTTTAGGTTATTAATGCTCATAAAATTCCTAGAGAACTCTTGATACTAAGTTTTTAAATTTATTTGACAAAATGACTGAAATAGTAATCAAGAGATTTAAGACGGTACGTCAATGTTTACTTTTTGACATCTTAAATGTTTATTTTGTTTGTTAGTCCTTGGCCAGTGAATTAACTTATACATTGATTATGTTTTAGTCGCTAGCAATATTCTTTAACTATCTAATTCTTTTTATGCGGATTTTATATTAATTTTTATGTTAATAAATGGGTTTTGTTTTAATTTAATTAATTTTTTTAAACAAATTATTCTGAAACATAGCACCGAAATAGTTAAGATTTCAAAATTGTGGAAATTAACAGACTTTAAAATTGTTTTATTCAAATTTTGTTACATTTTAAGGGTATAAATTTGATTTCTATAAGTAAAAAATTCTTAGATCAGATCAATTTGGTTGTTTATTGCAGGGCACCATAAAATAAAACATTTACTTAGTTCTGGAATAAAGAAAATATTTACTAGCTATTGTTTTAACTGAATGATATTTTATTTAGGGAAGAAGGGTCTCTTAATGCAGCTTTATATACGCCTATGGCTGCAGTTCAGTGCAGAGAGGAAAGGCATAATCCAATTTTTTAATCCACACTTAATCTTGATGAGTCGTAACCAGCCAGATAAAGCTCTAGAAAGTTTTGGTGGGGCTAATTCTGAATGCTTTTAGCATGTTAAATAATGAAATACTGTACTAAAATATATCTTAGTTTTTGCGATTTTTTGGTGTGTTTCTGCATTTGAATAGTTTTAGTGTGTTTGCAATCAAACGATTTAAAGTTTTATTATTAATTATCAAAATATTATGAAGGTTAAAGAGAGCAAGAAGTTGCACGGGGTATTAAATTTTTAAGTAAATTTTAAACGCTAATATTTTGAATTTCATAATGAAATTAAAAAAGAAAAATATCTAGTCTAGTCTGGGAGGGGCTTCAGCCCCCTTAGCTCGCCCCGTGGATGCACCAATGATTGTTGTCCTTTGATTCAAAGGTATTATAGAGAGTTCAAATCTGAAGTGTGTTATTAGCAAATAAAACTGTAATTTGTAAAATAATTTTAGCAGAAACTTAAAAATATCAGTAAAAGGGTACTTTGTTTAGATTCAAGTCTTAAGAATTAAGAGGTATCTCTTTAAATAAGAGCCTAGTTAATGTGTGAAGTATTTCCGTGTTGTTTAATACCCATTCTTACACTAGTATAACAGAATTATGATCTTTTATTGAAAGTTTTTTTTTTCCTCTAAAAAATACTCCCCTCCCACGCGCACACACACAAATAGGGACAAAAGAAAGAAAGAAATGCATCGACACCCAGCAAGTCCATTTGATATACATGAATATAGATCAATGATGGCCCGTGGTTGGAAAAACATGTATACAGCAACAATATCAGTAGGAAAAGGTCTTAAGAATTAAGAGGTGCCTCTTTAAATAAGAGCTTAGTTAATGTGTGAAGTATTTTCGTGTTGTTTAATACCCATTCTTACACTAGTATAACAGAATTATGATCTTTTATTGAAAGTTTTTTTTTTTTCTAAAAAATACTCCCCTCCCACGCGCATACACACAAATAGGGACAAAAGAAAGAAAGAAATGCATCGACACCCAGCAAGTCCATTTGATATACATGAATATAGATCATTGATGGCCCGTGGTTGGAAAAACATGCATACAGTAACAATATCAGTAGGAAAAGGTCTTAAGAATTAAGAGGTGTCTCTTTAAATAAGAGCCTAGTTAATGTGTGAAGAATTTCTGTGTTGTTTAATACCCATTCTTACACTAGTATAACAGAAATTACATTTACAAGTATGTAAACAAAGTAACAACAATGTTTATAAATGTAACAAAGTAACAATAATATTTATAAATAAATGTTTGCAAATATGTAAGGTGTAAGCTATTAGCAAACAGCATTGATAAAATTACACATGTAACAAAAATTCTGTAATAAATTAATATGAAATCTCAAGTTATCAATTCTTCCACCTTATGAATGTATAGAAATGCAGCTTATACCACCATACGATAATTGTTTTTGGCACAGATGTCATATACACACCACATTGGTGCAATTTTTTTCTGATGCCAATGTCATACATGCCCCGGGGTACTTAACTGGTGTCAAATTGTCATTATTTTGCTTGATATGGTAACCTGGATGTTGTTGTTCATTTACTAATAAATTGTTTATTTACTTTTTTAAAATTATATAAATTGTTTTGTTCCATAGTTATAAACTTTATTTTATTTATTGTTATTCCCTTTAAAAATATATATATGTAACTGGTATTCGAAAATGAGATTTTTGCAAAATTGGCATCAGAAAAAAATTGTGCCAACGTGGTGCATATATGACATCTGTGCCTTTTTTTTTTTTTTTTTTTTTATCTTCAATAATAAAACATTTTTCATGATTGAAATTGGAGTGGAGTGTAAAGAAAAAAAAATCATGATTTAAAAGAAAAAATCTGATCCATTTGATTAAAATTTTTAATAAAAAAAAAATAAGGGTACTTTTACGTTAGCAAATAGCATTTTTTTTCTCGCCAATAGTAGCTTTAATTTGCACATGTGTAAATTAGAGACAATTGTTTGATATAACCATAAACCAAGACATTTTATTTTAATATTTCTTTCTATTTGTTATTTATTTATTTTGTGTTTTAAATTTAATGTGTCTTTTAAAAGAAATAAGTAAAACATATATATTTCTAAGTTCTAACATATGTATTTTAAAAGAAAGCTATCTATTTTAAATAAAATGTGTTAAAGGTTTATATTTTAAATGAAATGAATGCAATATCAATGATGGCTATGAAAACAGTGCAATTTGTCACTTGCAAACCAACTAACATAAAGTTACCGAAACCAGATTTTAATTTAAAATTGGATTTTTCAATTTTAAATTAGATTGATTTTTTTTTTAAGGTAATGAATGCCTACTAAGAATTGTAGATTTTAAAACATTTAAACCTGTAATTAGATGGGGTAATTCCTGGTCACTGAGTTTCTGGGGTAATTCTTAATCATTTTCATTATCAAAATAATAATTTATCAGACTGTTAAAATTTTGAAAGATACTTTGAACCCTTTACTTTGCAATGTATGCCTTAATTATTAATTTAGTTGAAATTTAATATTAAAAAAATATATAGTCAAAACTGCTACTCAAATTTCTGAAAAACATTATTTGTACGCATTTTACAAAGATCTGTGCCATTCTTAAAGTTTTAATTGTTTTATTTTTATTTCATTTCAACTATGACATATCATATCACAGTTTTTAAAAGTGATTATAAATTTTTTTCTCTGCTATGCTAAAAACTTTTATATGAGCAAGCAAGCCAAACTAAGCCCATATTTGTGAGGTTATTTCTGGTCAGTGCTTAATAATGCAAGTTTACAATAGCATTTTTACTTGGTATTTTATCTATTATAATTGTTCACCCTAAAAACTATTGCCTTACAACTTTTTTTAACCATAAGTGTAAAGTAGCACCCTTAAATGTAACTATAAAAGGAGGAAAATAGTAAATGCTCTGAGGTTAAGACACACTAATTGACCGAACAATTAAGTAGAAATACTATCTCATTGCAAAATGGTGCTTAAAAATATACATATAATGTAATAGAGGAACATAATTATTATGCTGTGTATTATGATAAATATCCGTATTGAAGTTTGTGTAAAATTTCTTGAAAAAGGAGCCGGAAACTTAAGTTGGCCTAAGCAAGTTAGAATCAAAAACATAAACATTCAGTATATATTCTATGGGCCATTAAATTTGCAAGGTATTAATTAATCCATTCACAGTAGGTGAAGAAGTAATAAATACTGCTTATAAATATTACAAAAATTATTTGGCTAATTAATATTTTGTAAAATGTACAAAAGTCTGCACGTCAAGTAAATTTGTATTTATATCCAAAACAAAGTCTAAGTGTTATTTTTCCACAATTATGAGATGGACAAAACTTTTACAAGATTCATTCTACATATTTTAATACTCAGTCTTAAAGAAATTAACTTAAAAAAATAATATTATTTACATGTAAAAGGATGCTGACCATTAATTACATCAGAAGTGACCAATAATTACCCTGATTCTGGGGTAATTTCTGGTCACTTAAAAATTATAATTATTTCAATTATAAGTGCTTATAAATTTAAGTAAGTATTTTATTATATAGCCATCAGAGGGTGCTTATTCCATACCAAAATGAAGAACAATACCTTTAAAGTAGTTTTCATAATAATTGGATGTTGTTGATTTTTGACCAGGAATTACTCCGGGTGACCCTATAGTCGTTACTTTTATGCTTTAAAATAATTAGCAATAGGAGAAATCATAAAAACTATAAACAAATATTTCACAAGTTAATAAGACAAAAGTAATAAATCATACAAAGTGTCGTGGCATTTCTTTTCGCACTTGTACTTTGTAAAATTATTTTAATTGCATTAATTTAAGTTTTCATAGATGTTATATTTTATCAAGGAAAGAAAAGAAAAAAAGAATTTTATCTGTTAATTCACACATATCACAGAGTAAATAGTCATATAAATAAGCAGTTGCTTTCACATTGCTCAGTGCTTTATTGACATTTTTTTTTTTTTTTTTTTTTTTTTTTTGACACCGTAATTGAAATATTTGAAGAAGAAAGTCTTTCCTGTACTAAATTGTATTTCAGCAAAATGTTTTTATTTTTTATGACAAGAAAAAATGGTACTTTTCGGTTAGCCGGGTACCAGTGTTATATATACACATATATAGTGTTCACTCTAGAAAGAAATAGGGCAGGGTGCTATTCACTAAAAAGGGCACTACAGCAGCTGAAAACAGCACTATAGCCAGAGAAAATTTATTATTGCCTTTAGTTATGAAACAAAAGTGGGAAAATATGTAATTTTTACGTATGATAAAAAAGTAACATTAATTTTGAATGATTTTATGATATAAAAATAAAAAAAATACAATTAAATTACAACAAGATTGAATAATTTCCTGTTTTTTTTCCTAAAAAAATGAGAAAATTCTATCATTTTTGCAAACTTTTGGGCACATGGATTTAGAAATACTATGGAATGGAGAAATTTTTTATTAGAAATCTCCGGTTACAACTAGTGGTGCATTATACTATGATACTTTTAAAAAGGGCAGGGTGCTGCGCTACACCCTTCAAAAATGGCTTAGAATGAACACTACACATATATGTAAATACATATATACACTCACACTCATATACATATGTATATATAACCAGAGAGCTGGAGCGCTCCAGAGCTGTGTTTTTCCCAAAGCTGGAGCTCTACATTTTCCCCTGCTCCAGGGCTCCTTTAATTTTTTAGTATTCTTTTAAATCATTTTTTTTTCAGTCTTTTAAATTTCCAGGCTTAAAATATTTTAGTTACATCATTACTCAGTATTTTAATTATATATAATATTTTAGGTTTTTTTTTTTTAATTATTATTAGAGATGGAAAACTTCTCACAAAAACATGGTAACACTACTTCACTTCTACTTGAGCTAAGTGGCAATGCTATTTGCAAACAAATATAGCCATCTGTTGTTTTGTTTACATGTGTAGTTGTACAATTTTGATTGTTTGAAAAGTGTAGAAAAAATTTAAGATTTTTGTGTTTAAAATTCCACCAAACTTTCTTTTTTAAAAGTAAATGCTAAAAGATGTCAATTTTTGGACAATCATTTCAAGTTTGATGAGGATGAGAAGAAACATACATTTTGTCTGATCTTTAATGAAGGTAAAGGAAGAATCTGTGAGCTAAAGATTAACTGTGTTAATTGAAATCTGCAACTCAAAACCGCGAAGTTGGAGTGGTGGCCAGAGCTGGAGCCACAGTATTTTATCTGGGAGCGGAGCTGGAGCATCAAAAATTTTTCAGCTCCAGGTCACTATATATAACAGGGTTCATACTCATCAGGAGATTATGGGATACAGGGGATAAATTTTGGGTTGTAAAAATCAGGGGAATCTCAGGAGACAATACAAAAAATTCTCCAAACCTGGGAAAACCTGCCAGAACGACTGGTTACCCTGGGAAATTGAGGGCAATTGTTGCTGTTCGTGTGCTTTATGATATCACATCTGGGCCTTTCCATTGTGACGTTCCATTCATGTGTTCCATTGTGTCTTTTTTTTTTTAAATTTAAAATCTTGTGACGGATGACTCTCTCCGGACATGAGTTTTCACTAGCATACACATTTGTTAAAATTTCTGTTAATATTTTAATGTTTCATTATTAAAACAATTTTTTTTCTAATAAAAGAGATTCAGATTAAACTTTATGCATAATTTTCATAATAAATTTTAATTATTTTAATGTATAAGAAATTTTTTTCTGCTGTGACGGAAGTGACAAAGTTGTGACGGGTGTGACATCATGCAAAGTATACAATTTTAAAGTTATTTACCAAAAAAAACAGCGATCGGTATTGACAGAAAACTTGACAATAGCTAATATACAAACAAAATTTAATAAAACCAACATCTTTATGCAGTTAGTTTAAAATTTGTAGTGTCCCCTACTTGTTATAAGTAATGGGGTAGCTATTTTTTTACAATGGCAAAAAAGTTTTCAATTGAGATATCATCTTTCTGTGGCCAAATCCAGTGTGGTCCACTGGCTTGCATGTACTACTTCAAGCTTATTTCTTCCTTATGGTAGTTGATATTCAAGACATTACCGTAGTACAAAGTACAAGCTTATTGTGCTTTTTGTTACTGGCTAGGAAAACCACAACATAGTCTCATATATTTAAATCTGATGTTTTCAAAATCTTTTTGGTGGGAGATTCACAATTAGCAGTGACTTACCTCCCTTACCCTTAGTGTTGATTCCGTAGTTTTTCCAATCAAAAAGTTGGTACTATCAGCACTTACCCTAAAGTGGTGATAAGACTTGATGCCTTCCCATCCTTCTGTCAGCATTTGCTTAGTTTCTATTATTTTCTCTGCTGACACTTACAATTTCTTTATTGCACCAATCTCCTGTGCACATTTAAAAAAAGCCAAAGCAGAATTAGCTATTGCTTTTCTGGATTTAAGCAGAACTCACACTCTTGACTTTATCAATCCCCCAATTCCATCAACTGCTCCTTTACCATGAGAAGTGGCCAAAAAGTTCCAGTAACATGTTAGCTTAAAATCTTTGATAAAGAAGTACAAGTTCGAAATGTTGTTTTTAAACAGGGTTGCACAGCCATCAGAAAATGTTTTCAGACTAGTAGTAATGGCATTTTAAAATTCCCATACAGCGTACTTATTTAACATGATGTAATTCGTTATTGATTACTATATTACTATTCATTACTATGTTACTACATAAGAGCGAATCACATTACCTTTCAACGATGCAAAGCATGTAAAAATGGTGATTTGAGGATGAGTCCAGTGAGCACTCTGGATCTCATTTTGAGAGACAGCACTATAATTCTCGGCAAAGCCCACTTGTATTATTGCTTCCGTATCTCCCACATTATTTTTCGCTTCTTCAAAGTAACTGGACTGAGTTACAGTTATGTAAACAATATTAATAATAAATTTTCATTTTCTTGAAAATCTATCAAAAGTTAAAGTAAATTGCCACCAACTCACAATTTGCTAAGATAATTCAAATATATGTATTTTATGATTTATCTTTTTTTAAGCCACATTTGTCTTAATATGTTCAGAAACAATAATGATTCAACCTTACACTTCATTTAAGAAACATTTAAATATATTTCTAAACAATTTAAAATGGTGTCACACCTGTCACAAGGATTTTGTCACACACGTCACACTAAAATTCCACACACAAAAAAAATTTAATGAATTTTTAATATTTCATATTTATTCAGACTTACAATAATTAGACTTTCAGAAAGTTTTATGTATTTTTGAGAAAAAATAAATTTTGTATAATAACTTGAGCATCTTTTTTTTGTGACAGGTGTGATAGAGAGACAGTATAAATATATTTGCATTAAAAATCGGGTCTTTTAAATTATTTTGAAAAATTAAGTGTTTCAAAAGGTAAACAAAGGTCACAAATAGTAATATATGCACATAGAGTGAAAATGCTGCTGTTTTAAATAATGCATCTGGCGGAATGAAAATACCCTATTTTACATTCTAGAAAGTTTTTGAAATTTTTCTATCTTTGACCATAGATATACCATAAAAGAATAAGTTTTACAGCTTAGTTCTCTGTAATTTCATATGTGTCATATTTTTACCTTTAATTTGATATATTACTTGTAATAATAAAAGAAGTTTGAAATTTCAACCCTCATGTCCACTTTTTCATGGAAATGCCCATCTGTCGACATCTATTCAATCACTAGACGCACCTTCTAACATCGTGAGGTTTGACAACAGTTCAAGAGGGACTTAAAAAAAAAAATAAATAAAGGACATTTTAAAATTGATATTGGCAATTGTAACCTTCATATTATTCATAATGCTTTTCAAAGAGATAACAAAATTATAAAGTGGAAATTAAATTCTTGCAGCAAGATACCAAGTTTTTAAGGACTGCCCCACTAGTCATAGAGACTTCATCTCTGTTTTACAAAAATAATTTTTACTTTCTTCTATCTTCAATAGAAGAAAGTATTGTAATCGAAATTTTTTTCGACTTCCGGTTTTCGACGGATTTACACGTTTTAGGGGTCAGAGATCCCAATAAACATGTTTATAGAAAATGTCCGTCTGTCTGTCGCCATTGTACCATCAAAAAGTGTATGAAGTTATGCATAGAATTGCACCAAATTTCTATTTTAAGTTTTTGGTTATGGCAAGCAGATCCTCCCTGAATTTGGAAAAAATTCGCCGGTAGGGGGCGTTGTAATAGCGATTTTTGTGCGATTTTAAATATCGTACCATCCAAAAGTGTATGAAGTTAAGCATAGAATTGAAGCAAATTTTTATTTTAAGTTTTTGGATATGGCAAGTAAGTCCTCTCTGAATTTGGAAAAAATTCGCCGGTAGGGGGCGCTGTAACAGCTATTTTTGTGCGATTTTGAATATTGTAACATCTAAAAGTGTATGAAGTTATGCATAGAATTGAACCAAATTTTTGTTTTTGGATATGGCAAGTAGGTCCTCTCTGAATTTGGAAAAAATTCGCCGGTAGGGAGCGCTGTAACAGCGATTTTTGTGCGATTTTGAATATTGTAGCATTCAAAAGTGTATTAATTTATGCATAGAACTGAACCAAATTTTTATTTTAAGTTTTTGGCTATGGCAAGCAGATCCTCTCTGAAATTGGAAAAAAATCGCCGGTATGGGGCGCTGTAACAGCGATTTGTGTGCGATTTTGAATATTGTATCATCCAAAAGTGTATGAATTTATGCATAGAATTGAACCAAATTTTTATTTTAAGTTTTTGGATATGCAAGCAGATCCTCCCTGAAATTGGAAAAAATTCGCCGGTAGGAAGCGCTATAACAGCGATTTTTGTGCGATTTTGAATATTGTACCATCCGAAAGTGTATGAAGTTATGCATACAATGGAACCAAATTTTTTGTGCATATTTTTGGCTTTGGCCAACAGGTCCCCCTTGAATTTGGAAATATCGCGCGGTAAAAGGGCTCTGTGATAGCGATTTTTGTATACTTTTCTTGATTTTTCGTAGTTCTGTTGTCCATCGGCGGCTCGTGCAAACGCGGGAACTCGCTTCCTGCTAAGCCGGCTATTGGCAAACATCTGATAACAACAGAATAAGGAAAAACTATTAATTTTAAGAAATATCAGGATATAGATTAACTCGTTTTTAGTTCATTTAATTGACTGAAGCAGGAATTTAAGATGAAAATCAAAGTTGGTATAATATTAAACTAATAATATTGAAGTATTAACATGTGTAACTAGTTTTTGAAATATTAAGATTTATAAGATAGAAGAAAGTTTTGGGATTGGCGCATCCAACTAGTTTTCCTTTAAAGTTCTATTCATATTGTTTATATAGGTGATGCATAAACTTTATTTTTGAGATTATCTTGTTTATTTTTTTTTATTTTGATGAGGTAGTGAGTCAATCACACTGGTTTAAAAAATGTCATTAATTGTTGACATGGAAAAATTATACATCCCGGAAAATACATCAGGAGGGGATTCTCAGGGGATTTTTTTCTTGGAAAATGAGTATGAACCCTGTATAACCATTAAAAAAATATTACCAACCACGAATAAAAACTGAAATTATGAATAAAATGAAATTAATTAATTGACAACAATACAGTTATCATATATATATATATGTATAGATAACACTGGCATGCAGCTAACCGAAAACTACAGAAAAAATTCTTTGTGTGGACTCGCTTGAAAATAGAAGTATTAAAATGATCAACACCAATTTGTAAATATCTTCATTTCCATGAATCTTTTACACAAGTGCTTCATGCAATATAGTTCCCAAATTAAAATTATAGAAAACAATTAGCATACTGATTTTTAAATTAACGTAAGTAGATTTATTGTTCTTTTCTTTCCCCTCTCTTTTTTTTATTAGCTCTGCTAATGATTGTATTCTTTTATCTTAAAGTGGATCATTGTTTATCTTTTCATTAACTAAATAATGTTTATAATAACTTAAGCGCAATATTCATTGTCAGAATGCATACTCGAATTTCTAATTTGTAAAATGCACACAATAAATATCGTATGTACAGTTTACAATTGGCAAACAATACAAGGAGAAAACATGTCTTATTTGAATATCAACTTGCATTTTCTTTGGAGCCCTACATCAACTCTAGTGTAGCTTTATTCCTGACACCTTCAACAAGTTATTTCAATCTCAAAAGCTTTTAGAAAACCTTGCTGCTGATGTCACATTGCCATGGTAACTGGAAGAAAATTAGTGTAGTTTTTTTTGCCATCTTCGCTTGAGTCTTTACCCATAAGATCGGTTCCACAAAATTCATTTGCTTTTATTATGTCAATCATTTTGTAATTGTTAGTTATTAAAATTCGGTGCTAATACTAATTTAATAAACAGAACAAAAGAAACATAAAAGGAGTATTTAAGTAAAATATTTTCAATGAAATGTTAGGTGAAGAGGGGCTATTTTTAGCAATTCATTATCTTTGACAGTTATTCCACATACAAACATAACAATCCAAGATTTAAGAAATTAAGAATTAAAAAGCTAGCTGTTAAATAAAGATACATTTTGAAATATTATCATGATACAGAAAAATTATAATAAAAAAAAATTACAGAAGCGTGTTACAATTTTATATCACACATTTTAATTCCTTGTAAAAAATAGTAGCTTATTTATGTAAATAATAAAATAAATTTTTAAACCAGCAAAATTTTGTGGTCTATAAAAGTACCAATTACCTATTAAATTGCTAAAGATAGTTATAAGTAAGAATAATTACAAAATCTAAAATATAAAAAAAATGCTTAAAATTTAAAAGAATATTTTTTAATCATCAAATATTCGGAATATTTTCATAGTAAAAAATCTAAAATAATATATTTATTCACGTATTTTAATTTATTTCTCGTTACAAATAGTAAATTATTTATTTAAATATCTACAAATAATTTTAAATAACAGCAAAAATTTCTGGTCTACAGAAATACAAATTGACTGCTTTTTTTCTTTTATTTTTCGTTAAATATTAAAACATGCAAAATTTCGTAGTTAAAAATGTACTTATATGTTACAAAAAGTATATTTAATTTATATTTTTCGTAAATTTAAATTGCTATTACATATTTTTTCAATTACGATTCGAAAGTAATTTATAAAAAAATTTGTTGCGAAAAATAAGTCTCACTGGGGCTCGAACTCATAAAGAAAAATCTCAAATCTAGCATACTACCAATCATGGCAACAGTGGCCTCTGAGCCACTAGCCAAGGAAGAAAGAAATTTATCCAATTATAAACTGTAACGTAAACTTTGAGGCTTATTTTCTCAAGACCACCCATGATATTGCGCTTTATGGCCTTCATATATTTACATACTAACTTTATTCTATCGGTTCACCGCATTCTGTGTCACCGACCTCGAAACCTCTCCTTGTTAGACACAATCGTAGTAAAATATTGCATTTTACCATCAAAATAAGATTTTATTGAAAAATAAACTTTTATTTAAAATTTAGCCTTTTTTAAGGTTGATGCATTTAAGAACTCATTTTCCCAGCTAACATTTCTGTCTCTCCGAAGATTTAATTTCTAATTACAGAATGAATAAACTTTGAAAATGGTGTCATTAACGGAAATTTATTGATTCAGGTGGATGAATTTTTGAATTGAAAATGGTGATTTCTCTTTTAGTGTTATTAAGCTTCTGTATGTTTTTAAGCACCCTTTAGTCAGATTTGAAGTGTTTTCCCTTTTTACTGTAGTACAAAAGAAAAAAAAATGGCGTTGATAAAAATATCCCTTTTTCTACAGCATTAGAAACCCTTTATCAGTGAAAATGAAGTAACCTGATTGCCACCATCTACATCAATCCTATGCTTAATATTAATATGTAAAATTAGAGTATCTGTCTGTGAGAAAAATACCCATTTCTAAGTTCGTTCGACTATTTAGACGACATAGCCAAAAATAACATTAAAATCAGGGATATGTTTAGGAAAATTTTAGGTCCTTTAAAGGACCCTTCACAAAATAATTTATCTTAAAACAGGACCCTTCACAAAATTATTTATCCCCAAACAGGACCCTTCACAAAACATTTTGTCCCCAAACAGGACCCTTCACAAAATTATTTGCCTCTTAAATAGACCTTTCACAGAATTTTTTCACTTTCAAATTGAACTTTTCACAAATTCAGTCATTTAAAAATAAAATCTGGGCTGTAAGTAAGCAGTTGAACTCACTAAAGAGCATATTACTTAGCTTTTTACACATGAAGGATAGAACATGAAGACATCGATTATTTAAAATTCACAAAATTATGACTAGAATTTTCACAAAAATAAGATAAACTTCACAATTTCACAAAAACAGGACCCTGTGGGAAAAATCTGGACAGACCACTGAAAATAAATTTTTGTCCATCTTTTTGTTTTGAATAAGCTCAGAAACAGTTGCATAGCAAATACTAAACTTTTCAGAGGCAGGGAGAGAACGTTTCTGGTTACGTTTCTGCAGTTTTTCGCATTCCAAAATCTAAAATGATTTTTGAGAAAACAGGGAAAAACTAAGAGAATCAGTCAATTAACCAATCTTTCAATGCTCAAAAAATCAAGAACTAATTAATAAATTTTAAGGAATCTTAGGGCCGTTCAAAAATCTAATAGTCCTGGAGGGAACGTCATATTTTGGCAATCAATTTTTAGTGTTCATGATTTTAGCACATATGATAGATTAGATGGGTACAGGTATCAAAACTGCCAATTAGCTGGAGCACCAGTGGGGCTTTATTTCTATAATAACAATGCGCAGGTTTCTACAGTGGCAAATGAATGGCAATCTAATTACTTATGTTATCTAATGTGGACTTGAAGATATCATAAGTAATCGGATGGCCATTCATTTCACATTGCAGTGTGGTGAAAAGTGTGTGGTTTTGCTATGGCAATACATCACTGGTGCAGCAGCTGCAGTGTTGAATTCAGGGGGTGGCCCGGAGGGAACACCCCCCCTCCCGGAGCAATGAGGTGTCCCCCCGGAATATTTGAGATTTTGTGTTTTCAATGGTCAAAAAGTGCAACACCCCGGAACTCTATAATGCCCCCCCCCCCCCCCCCGGAGCCACAGAAATCCCTCCCGGTGAAAAGTGTCTGAATTCAACACTGGGCAGCTGACTGGCAATTTCGTTATCTGTACCATCGAATGTATCCTATATATCAGCCATAGTCAATCTTATTTTCTTGCGAGCCGCAAATATATGTTTGCGACGTTAGCGGTCCGTAACATTATTTAATAATGCAAGAACGAAAAATCACGCGTCCAGCATAGATTAACACTTTCCAACGCATTCCGAATACTGCAATAAAACTTTACAGTTTATTAAGGTAAAAGATGTCTAAATAAACATTTTAGAAAATGTTGAAAACCGAATTACTACAAATACCATCGGTAGTCGCAAAAATATCCAAATTTTTTGTGCAGTCCTGTATATGATCTATAGATTTGTATATATACTACGTAGTATGCTAAAAGTTAGTTCAATTAAACGCATAGCACAAGTTGAAAATTTCTATTCAGCAAATTTCCGTCACTAAATGGAAAGATACTTGATTTTTCGTTTACCCCTGTATATGATCTGCAGAATTTATACACGCCAAGTAGTATGCAAAAAAAAAAAAAAAAAGTAAAATCTTAAAACGCGTACCACAACTGAAAACGTACATACAATATATATACATAAATTTCAATAGGTTTAAAATAGTGTAATATCATTCAAATACACCGCAAACGATATTTCCTCATAGGCCGTAATGTAAGGAATTCTTTTGAGTGTTCCTGTAAATGAACCGTAAACGCTACACTCATAATTTTCGATGCTGAACATGCCATGGAAAGCCCAATAACATAGATCAATTTCTTGATAATCTGTATATTTTTACGCGAGTTAGACCATGGCAGACAAACCGAATTCATAAATACTTTTTAACTTCTATATATGTTGGAGAGTGTTAATAAAAAAGGATAATCAATCTAACTATTAAGGTAACAAAAATAGTATACAAAGCATCGTAACAAAATTAATATGATCAGTACAGTATGGTTGAACGTTTACCGCGGAATGTTACCAAAAATTTTTCACCACTATTTCCAAACAGTATACTTCGCAGTAGATTTCTATTGTAAATATTGTAGAAATAGTGTTGTAAAATGTCTTGGGTGCCCCTTTTTGTTCATGACAATCGTTCATCCCTAATAAACAGTATTAGCTTACATAATAAGTATAAAGCGTAATAATATAACAATGAAAGATTAAAAGAAAAAAAATATATCAGATTTTTAAAAATATATAAGTATTTTGCAAAAACTTATGTTTTTAAATGTAGAAATATATAGTGCAAATTTAAATGATTTGAAATAATATTTGATTGATGTTGTAGATTAAGAAATGTATACACTACTGTAGCACGAATAGAGCTGACTGGTACATGTAAAAAGAACTTTTGAGAGAGCAAAGGACATTTAAAATGTTTAACATAATTTTAAATTATGAAAATACGTAAAAAAACGAAGGTCTTATATACTTTAATGCACACCTCAAGCAATTTTATAAATATGGATTAATGATGGCCCTTGGGCCGTAGATATTGAGTACGGCTGATATATACCAAAATCATCGACGCTAAATTGATTGTCAGTATGTGACGCTGCCTCCCGGACTACAATTAAAATTGATAATAATTACATTGTTAGCCTTATGAACTGTACATGTTAATGCAATAAACTGGATTTTTAAGTATTTCCCCCTAAAAACTCTGATAGTCTTATGAAATAGAAATGCAACACAACGAGTTGCTACGCAGCTAGCCTTGATTAAATGTTATTAAAAATTTAAAAAAATAAAATATAACAAAAATTAAAATCATGCAGCCGGGCATAGATTATGAAACACTTTTCAACACTGACTGAAGATTATTAAGAAATTAATTTTTTTTTTTCCATATAATGAAATGCGATATCTAAATAGCAATTAAAAAATCCCCACATCATTCAGTAAAAATCCATTTACAACAATTGCTGTCCGTATGCGGTAATGTGTGCGCGTTTTTTCATTTCCCGATAAATGAATTGCATTTTATAAGCTTTTATAGCGATTGTTGCCTCAGGATGGCAGTTTTTTTCCTGTCCAGCGCTGTCACGTCCACAAATTAGGTTCAAAATGCCGACTATGACAGCAGTTTCTAGAAGATCTTCTGTTTGTACCGAAAGACTGGAAAAAACAGTTCGATTACACAGTTTCTTAATAAGAGCACCCAATTTGATACGTTTGCGAACAAAAATTAATTACAAAAAAGGTTTCAATATGTAGCCAGTTAGGATTTGAAAACGGCCTTGATTAAATTTCAAAATCCAGGATTATAGCAATCCCCCACCCCTTCCTGCCAGCGCCCATCCATTCTTCCACATTCATTAACTCTTTAAGGCACGAATAATTGTTTTCGTGTGATGTTGAGTTACCAGTTTTTGACAAATTTTATTTGAAAATAATAAAACGCATTTCATTTTTTTTTTTTTTTTTTTTTTAGTTTTTGCACCAAAATTGTAAAATTTTGGTCAAAAATTCTGGTACAAATCTTCATTTAAAATTTGTTGTGATGAAAAATATTCCATCCTTCAAAGAGTTAAAACAACCAGTGAGTCTGCAACCTGAACTTGCGTATATATTTTACTAGTAAAATATTTATATAATTTTTTTTTTGTTTTATTCAATAAATATTCAGTATCATTACGAAAGCTGAGTCACTGTCGTCTTTATTGCGTTCCATTGTATAAGTACTCCCGAATAAATGTCTATTTTATCTCTTCCTCTGTCAAGGATATATTTTATCCGCTTAATGCCACTTGTTATCTATCAATTATTTTTGCAGCTGTAGTTAACGCTTCAAAATTGTACTGATATTGGATATTCAACTACCTTGTTAGATTCTACTTCTTCGCTGTTAAGTTTTGCTAATAGTTAAAAAGGAAAATGTTTGCCTCGAGATTCAGAATAAAGGTTAGTAGTGACTTGCATATTTGACATGAGCTATGAAATCAAAAGTATCTTAATGAAAAAGTAGTACATGACGTTTTTGTTTTCTGCTGAATGTTGTTAGTATCTGCAGTTTTGAATATGCTTGCGCAATGTCAGTAGTGCTTTCATGATTAGTACTTTTGTCATCAGATGTATAGTTAGAGTGAATGTGTATATGCGCATGACTATTTGCATCAATATTTGTATTTTTATATGAATATATACACTATATATCCATTAAACACTAGACACCTTCAATTTTAGACATTTTGTCGAATATTTAAAGATATATTTGTCGGATTTTTCTGTAACTTCAGGGTTATGAAGAATATGTTCGACTTCATATTTATCAACGGCGATTTGATCAAATGGACAATTTGGGCCAACAAAAAATCAAAGAAAAATAATGTTTGGGATCATCCTGTAAAATAAAATGCATGAAATGATCTATCGCTATAGCGTACGAATGTATGATATTGTACAATATGTGTATTCATTTGTGGAAGAATAGAACGTATATTCATGGAGATATATCGACTTTTTTTAAAATTCAAAATTTCAAAGTTTCAAAAAAAAAGTTCAAAAATTAAAGTTCAAAAAAAAATCATGCTTTTTGTTTATATCATGCTGGGATTTTTTTTACCAAGTTTAATGCCAATTTCAGAAAATTTGACAAAATGTAGTAGAAATAATATGGTATGGGATGTAAATATATTAAATATCTGATAAAATATGAGCAGTTGTATGAAATATTTTTTATATGCGCATGAGCTCACGATAAAAAATATTTTTTTTTTCATGATTTGATAGTCAACTCTATGGAGAAACTCATAAAAAAAGCCAGTGAAATATCGTGAAAATTCAGAGAGGTATTCGGCGATAGACTTAGCAGATTTTTAGTTGTTCTCTAAAAACAGGCTAAATGATAAAGGGTTTTCCATAAATTGTCGTTTTTAATTTTAATTTTTTTTAATATTAATTTTTATTCAGTTCTTGAAAAACCACCAGAACGAGCCTATCCCAAGAAAAAAAGAAGTATCAAAATCTAAGCATTTCTTCTTAATTTACTCGTTGACATTCATTAAGTACCAACTCCTTTGCTGAAAGCCAGATAATAAAAAAATGACAATTTGGGGAAAATCCCTTATCATTTAGCAGCTCTTAGAGAGCAACTAAAAATTAGCTCACTCAGTTGCCGATATCTTTCTGAATTTTCACGATATTTGACTGGCTTTTTTTTTTTTTAAATGAGTTGCTCCATAGAGTTGACTATCAAATCATGGAAAAAATATTTTTTATCGTGCTCGCATGCGCAGATAAAAAATATTTCGTACAACTGCTCATATTTCATCAAATAGTTAATATATTTACATTCTAATTGCACTATATTATTTGCACTACATTTTGTCAAATTTTCTGAAACTGGCATTAAAGTTGGTAAAAAGTCCTCCCTGCATGATATAAACAAAAAATATGCAAAAAAAATTTTGAACTTAAAAAAAAAATAAATCGATATCTCCATGAATATACGTTCTATTCTTCCACAAATGAATGCATATATTGTACAATATCCATATAATCGTAAGCTATATCGATAGATCATTTCATGCATTTTATTTTATAGGGTGATCCCAAACATTATTATTTTTCCTTGATTTTTTGTTGCCCCCCTAATTCTCCTTCTGCTCAAATCGCCATTGGTAAATCTGAAGTGGAGCATATTCTTCATAATCCTGAAGATCCAGAAAAATCCGACAAATATATCTTTAAATATTCGACAAAATGTCTAAAATTGAAAGTGTCCGGGGATTAATGGCCATATAGTGTATATAAATATAAATACTAAGTCATGTTATATATCATTAAATCTGTCATAGCTATATAACTAAGAAGAATGTGACAGAATTACCACAGTTAGGATTTGATTGCTTATGCTTCGTAAGAGCAAATTAAAATGAAGAAAAAAAAGCATTTTTTAAAAATGTTGCTTTTTTCACATTTTAAAAATGATCGATTAATCTTCCATAATTAAGTCCACTTTCCAATTTTGCCATCATGCTACAATATCCTGTAAACTAAATGAGAATACCACATAGAGTGTAAAAGCAAACATGAAATTTTTTATAACAAAAAACTCTGATTTTTATGATTTTCCCCCCTGCATTTAGATAGCTATCAATAATTGTATTTTTCCAAAACAATTAAAACTTTTATTTAGATGACAAAAAGCATAATCTACCTTTTTATGCTTAATTAATAAAATAATAATTAGTAATTAAAAAAATAATTGCAAATAAGTAATTTCGCTAGTTAATGTTGGTTTAAAAAAAGAATTCTCCCGCGAAACTTTCGGACACATTTTCATACGTAAGCATGACACCAGTAAGCATGATTATTAAAGAGATTTGTAATCGAACAGTTACTTCATTTTTCGAAAAATGAATTACAACTTCAAATAAGCAGTTGTTTTCTTAGGACGACAGCTTTTATCTCTTCCAGCTCTGTCGCGCCCCACCAGTGGCCGAGAGGTTCTGCCCTCGAAGCTGGTAGACGGGAAGTGCTGGGTTCGATCCCAATCGCGCCCGTCGGCCTAATCGTTCGGAGTTTTCGTGGTTTTCTTCGAGCCGCGGATTTTCCATGCGTAAATACGGATTAGGTTCCCTTAGAAAGACCCCCACGGAGGGCACTCCCCCCGGGCCTATATCCCTCGTGCAGATAATCGGCCGTCAAAAAATCAACCATCAACCATCCAGCTCTGTCGCATCATGAAATTCGGTTCAAAACGTCAATTTCGACAGTATTTTCTAAAAGATCTATACCAAAGAATGAGAAAACTGTTTGGTTTTATAGTTTCTGAATAAGATAACCTGCCAGTTCAATGCGTTTGAGAATAAAAATGAATTTCAAAATGTGTTAGATAGTGGGCAGTTCGGATTTCAGAACATACTTTTAATAGCACAAATAACAATCAGAGAAATATTATTGCAGCCCTTTTTTGCCCTTGTACTTTGTAAAATTACTGTAGTCACTTAAATTTGAACTTAAACACTTGTATGTGTATGTTAACCAAAAAAATTATTCATAAGAATGACCACTCATATCTGCAATTCACATTAACTTCTCAAAATATTAAATATCAGTATTATCCACTCCGTGGACATTATTGGCATTCAGTGCTTTGAATAAATAATAATAAAAAATATTCTGCCTTTTCTATCTCTTAATGGCACCTTTATTTTCCGTGCGAGTCCGAAAGTAGAAAACATTCTACTAAAGTTGCAATACTTAACATTTTTTATTCTAAGCAGTAGTTTTGTATCCTTCTTTACATTCTTTCACAATAGTTGTTGATGAGCAGATGTAATTCTGTCCCCAATTTGTTCTTTATTTACCACGGATTAAGATAGTAATAATAAAATATATAGTAACATATTTTTATATTCTAATATACAATTCTTTTAACCCTTTATCTACTGATGGTAGTTATAAGTACTTTTTAAAATAACTTGATATAAAATTCATTTAATACATCGTTTAGTAGTAATGCAGTTTAGAATGAGTTACAGATACTTTACTTTATCGTATTCCAAAGGCATTATTGGTTGAATAAAACAGAAATATTTTTAAAAGGATGATTTCTTTTTCAGTTGCATCTCTTCAGCTTTCTTGAAATCGAAAGATTGTGGGTGAAACGTTTTAAGTTCGGAATTATTTCTATTGTAAGAACATTATATTTGTACATTTCCCAATTCTATAAAATACTTAAAAATATTTTAAATAAAAGATTTGAGTAAAATTATAAATATTGGAAAAAATCCTTATAAATACAAATTTAATTAATTCCTTTTAATTGGCAAAATTCTCATAAAATTTATTAAATGATTGTGTAAATCTTCTAATGTGGTTTCAAAAATTCACGAAAAATGCTTTAGAAGATGAAATTTTCATGCATTCATAATTTGGGACATAAAGGGTTAAAAGAATGGCTTTACGCGAATTACAGCGCCGTCTGTATTTACAAAACTGCGTTTTCGGAGACTCGTGCTCATCGAACTTTCCCCTCCATAGTTCTTCCGTGGTATTTACTAAATTAGAATGAAAAAATGTCCAGGGAAAATTATTCTGTTCTTTAATTAAATGTCAGTTTTAAGTGAAATGCTATTTATGCCGAGCAGCGAGAAAAAACAAAAACAAACAAACACTGTTTACAAACTTATTGTACTTTATTGTTTACAAGCTTTCAAATGAGAAGATTAAACAATTTCATATGCACCAGTGAATCCGTGCGAAGAATTCGCACCACGCTCCTCTGTTATCGCTCCCGCTCCCGTTATGTCCTCCCGCATCTCCCCAGTTTTAATTTAAGTGAAATTTCAAACAAACGAAGTCTTTACAAAAATTCAATATGCACTGTCAGATGAGATAAAAATTCCTATCCAATTATACCCATTCATCGTTGTACGCTACATATTAGCTAAGAAAAAAGGGCGTTGACAACAGAAGTAATATAGTGATAATTTCTGAAACTTTAAATTTTTTTCTGAAATGCTTTATAAATACAGGGTGCCCAGTAATTAACCGAAAATTTGAAACTTCAATAACTGTTTATTGGGACGTCATTGTGACGTAACATTTGGTGACGCAACACTACGTGGTTTACAGTTTACGAAACCAAACAAACATATCCTAGTAGACTCCGCCCATTTAACGGACCACATTTTATTTCTTATTGCCACGGAACCAACATTTTATTCCTTATTTCCACGGGAGGAACTGTATTAATGGTTTTTGGTTTATGCAGGATGGTGCCAGGCACCACAGAACTAAAGAAAATTTTGAACTTTTAGCGGAACATTTCCATGACAGAGTTTTGGGCTTGAATTGTGCTGACGCAACAGGACAGGGGATTGATTGGCCTGTCTATTCTCCTGATTTGAACCCCCTGGACTATTTTCTGTCGTGTTACTTGAAGGACAATGTGTTGTGTTGATCTGAAATATTCAAGCATATATAAAAATTATAAAATTACACATAAAATTAAATATTCTAATTCTGGACAGTCATGGTATAAAAGTATACGATTAAAATAAAAATATATTTACATGTTTCGTAATATAAAAAAATAAAGTCTTTTTGCCAATATCCGGCCAAAACATGGATATTTACACTTAATTATTTAGAAAATATTATCAGTACATTGCGAAGATTTTCAATAAATTTAACCTTTATATGGGCTAATCTTAACTGTACAAGCATATAGAAAAATAACAAAATCACTTGATAAAATTAAATATTCTAATTCTGGACAGTCGTCATATAAATGTGTACGGTAAAAATAAAAATATATTTACATGTTTTATAAAATTAAAAATTAAAAATAAGCAGGTCTTTTCGCTAATATCCGGCAATCAAATCATATCGATTTTTTTTCTTTTCTTTAAAAAAAAAGAACATGGATATTTACACGATTCTTAATTTAGAAAACTATAGATATGTGTACATTGTGAACAATTTTCAGTAAATATAGGGGAGATGGGGGCACATGTGAACAGGGGGCAGATGTGAACATCGCAATTTTTCAATAGTTATTATAAGTTTTTTTATTTGAAAAAAATTCCTAAAGATGACAGCACCTGTAGACATATGGTAAAATTTTTTTGAAGCTTTTTGACATTTTGTTCGTCCTCTGTAACCAAAACACTGTTTTTAGATCTCAAAAGTAAAATCTTTGTTCCAAGTTGATAAGCGTATAACTTTATTTATTTATTCATTTATTTGAATTTGAGTGTTTTAACATATACTATGAATACTAATAAATATTTTAATAAAGTTCTTTTTTCTTCTAAAATTGAGACATGTTAATGATTTATCAATTTAACAGAAGCAGCAATGTGGGGCACATGTGAACAGAAAAGTTGGGGCAGATGTGAACAGTACATAAGTGCCCAGTAATCATTCTGTGATTCTGTTCCTTTCAGTTAACTTAATGATAAATAATGTCAGTTCCATTATCAATAATTTTCCTGAAATAGAAGATATTTTCCTCACACAAAATTGATTTTGCATTGAAACTTCATCAAACACATCTTTCACCAAATACATAAAGAGCAACAAGCTCGTTTACATTCAATTATACTTTAAATAAATTTAATGTTTTCTAAAATGCAATAAGTGTTTTATATTATTTTACTAAACAGTGTACAACAATACTTTTTATGCATTGTTAATACAAAAGTATTACCTTGAACAACTTTTCAAATTTTTCTATTACATTTGTTCTAAACTTGCAATGATGGCTTACTTCCATATCTAAAACAGTTATGTATATGATGCTTTGAATGGAGATAGATATGAGTAATATTTTAAGAAAGTAAAATTTTTAAACTGATAACTACCGTAAAATCCCTATTGTAACCCCCCTCCCTCTTTCAAAAGCAAAAGAAGTTAGGGGAGGGGGGGGGGGTTATATTCGAGATATTTTTTAAATCATTAAAAAACCCTTCTTCTATCTATAATATACAAGTAAATAAGGCAAATACAGCAGTGGGAATCTTTCGTATTTTGGCAGATTTGAGATAAATAGTATGTAAACGCCCCCTCCCTAAAATATTCCCCAAACAAAAACACCTAAGCAAAGTTTAAAAGTTTTAATTTCTTTTTTAAAATTGCTTCTTCATTCTTTTATTTTATTTCAGCAATACTTAATGAATCATCTAAGCCTCCACCCCCAAAATCTACTTACTTTCATTTTATAATCTTTTGCTTAAACATATCACCCAGAAACTAGAGAAATATACATATATATATATATATATATATATATATATATATATATATATATATATATATATATATTTCTTTAAGGTGAATTTCACAGGCAATTAACTAATGATTACGATGACAAGTGAATAACAGAATAAAAAGCATGTCAAAGGATATTTTTTCCTTGTGCTCACATGTGCCCCACGTGTGTTCACAACTACCCCGCTGATGGGGCACATGTGAACAATTTTTCGAATTTATAAAACTATTATAAAATGTAAGAAGAACTATACAGATGATTTAAAAAAAATTACCATGTATAAAACGAAGTTCTATTTACTATATTGAGTAGGTTTTGTTTATAGAAATTAATCCAGTCATGAGAAAAAGCTATATTTATGCGAACTGTTCACATGTGCCCCCATCTCCCCTAAATATTGTAAGTGCTGGTCATGAAATACGGGGAAACAAAAAACTAATAATAAATAAATAATATTTTTTTTTTCAGGTTTCATTATTTTAAAGAATCAACAAGTCTTTTTTTTTTCCTTCAACAGTTTGTACTCCAAATTTAAAGGAAATTCATGAAAAGAAATTTCTGGAATTTTTTTAGTGAATCGTAAGTGCAATATGGAACACAGCAATGAGCCGGTTTTTGCTTTAAAAAAAAAAAAAAAAAAAAAAAAAAAATCAAAAATCGCAATTTTAGTTAAGTTATACCTAAGAAAACACAAGCGTGCAAGGTAAATTCTTCATTAGACACAGTAGGTAAAAGCGCCTCCTACAATTCTCCGGGGAGAAACTCCGATTCCACGAAAACAAAGGGATTTCGACTTTTTGTTACGGCCGTATAAGGGGAATCAAGTTTGGCCGTGGTCCGTCACAGGCTCGTACTCGGAAACTATTTAAGTTATAGACTTGACTTTTTTTTTACATACCCCATGTCATAAAATTTTGAAAAAAATCATGTTATTTTAACTAAATGAATTCGTTCTTTTTCGATTTCAAAACATAATTTTAAAATCAGCAAATATCGCAGAGGACCGATAGCGCAACCGATAAGGCTTACGTATCCCAAACAATAGATTGTAGATTCGAATCTATCAGGCGGATCTTTAAAATTTTGATTTTTATTATTACATTTAATTTTCGGATGGATTTAATTAAAAGAAAATTTTTTGGGGCAATTTTAAAGGTTTTTTTTTGCGCAGCAATAATTTTTAAAATCTCCACAATAATAATAATAATAATAAATAAATAAATAAATAAATTAAAAAAATCCGGAGAATTATTCACTTATATATCTATATATATATATATATATATATTTTTTTTTTTTTTAAAGGCACATTTAGTAACAATTAATGTTTAACATGCCAGATAATATAATCAAATCCATATTTAATATAAAAAATTTCCTCATTTGAAATAATTAATTCTATACAGAGGAATAAATATTGGATTCCTATGGAATATTTTTTGTTTGCTGCTGCCATCTACAGGCAATTTTTTGCAATAATAGACTTCTTATGGACATTTCCCCCCCAAGTTTTCTGAAAGCATTATTCAGGAATTAAAAGGTATCTTTTTCTTTTTTATTTCGAATTTTAATATATGTTAACATTCTGTTTTGGCGCCATCTAGTGAGTTTTTGAAAAGTGAAAGATTTAATATGGATTTTTTTTTTCTGAATTATTTCAGCATTTTAAATATATTTTAAACAATTTTTTGCTTTTTAAAATATTATTTTTTATTTCTACCTACTCGAAATTTTTGAAATTGATAGATTTGAAAATATTCGTATTTTTTAATTTTATTTAAATAATTTTACTTGAATATTTTTAATTTGATTAAAATATATTTTCTTAATTATTTTAAAATCAAATGTAATGGTGCTAGCATTTATGTAAGAATGTAATGATTATAAATTACAATTTTGATTTATTAATTTAAGGATAAAGTGTTTTAAAAGACATACTAAACGAAACCCCCTGTGCGATCTGCGATCACACTTACCCAATTGTTTAAGGAAGAAAACAGAAAAGAAAAACTGAAGCATTATTTCAACTATCTTTTCAGTATTCCTAAATTGATTTATCAACCATATCAATCTCAAATTAATTAACAGTCAACTATTCAATGGTAAAAGTTTTTGTTTTTAAATATTAAATTCCTCATTTTTTATGTATGGTTTATTTTCTACTTTTAAGCTTTAAAATGCTTCATTGCTGCAGTTTCACAGCGCTTTGGTATTGATTAGCGAGCGTTTATTGGCGCATCATTAAGTCCATTGTTTTTTCAACTATCATGCAGTTGTACGACTTACAGAGAATAATTAATGACTTATCAGTTGTGGCGGGCTAATTGAAAAATGCCTTAAAGTTAATGTATTATTTTTTAATTAAGTTATAAAAATATTAAAATGCTGTTTTTTCATCGGAAACGCACTTTTCTACATAATTTTATAATTCTAGCATATCAAGAAGTAGGTTAAAAATCTATTGCAAAATTCCATCTTTACATACAAAAGAGAGGTTGAGTTAAATTAAAAGAGTATAACTCTAGAAAAGAGGAATTCTGCTGTTTCGGAATTTAGTGTTGCCGCCGTTGAAAAGAAAAGAAAAATATATAGATAGATAGTACAAAGTATAATTCAGTTTGAAGACATAAAACACACGCTTTTATTTTATATAAAATGACGTCATTCGGATCCGCTGAAGAATTCCATATTTACGATCCAGTCTTAAACAACATCTACAGAAAAAGTATGCATATGACGTCACTATCGCAGAATAATACACAAATCCAGTAAAAAAGGCGATGCTATCATTCAAGAAGACCAAAAAAAAAGGGGGGGGGGATCTAATGATTCATA
This sequence comes from Maratus speciosus, assembly GCA_963932465.1. Lineage (NCBI taxonomy): Eukaryota > Metazoa > Arthropoda > Arachnida > Araneae > Salticidae > Maratus > Maratus speciosus. The sequence goes on along the minus strand of OZ010791.1, from coordinate 246,662,803 downwards.
TGTTAGTAACATTAATATGGATACATAAAATTAAATTAGTTTATAATAGCTGCATGTTTTATCAGAAATCATAAATTTATATTTTTTTGACATAGCATGTTTTTTTAATTACAATTTTTTTCAGTATTTATGGAAAAGTGGCAACCAAAAGATATAATAATCAACTATTTTCCAACTATTTTTCCTTTACTTACTACAGAAATGGAGTATTTCAGTTGCCAAAATTAAAAAGAATGGCGTACAAAAAAAAAAAAAAAAAAAAAAAAAAAAAAAGAACTACAAAAAAATAATATCTCAAAAATAAATTGAGGTGCAATTTTCAAACAAATTGCATTTAAAAGTGCCTTTTTTCCCTATACGACGGTATAAAAATGGACAATGTGCGATGCTTAGAAGTAAAAAAAAATTGCAATGGAGGTTATCAGTATTTAACAGTACAATGATACATCTGCTTTATTTTATGGCTGGCTTCTGTAACGGAACTTTATTTTTTAGAGACGACACTTTAATTGCTGGCCGAAAGAAATAGCATATCGGGGGCTAATAAAAGTAGTTTTTGACATTTTCATTATTATATCCTTTTAGACTTGGGCGTTACATCGATTTAAGTCTTAAATCGATTTAAAGCTTACATCGGAAAGCCGATTTAACCATTGGTCTTAAATCGATTTAAGCTAATATCTGAAATCGCGATTTAACTAATGTCTTAAATCGCGATTTAGCCATTGTCTTAAATCGCGATTTAACCATTGTCTTAAATCGCGATTTAACCATTTTCTTAAATCGCGATTTAGCCATTGACTTTAAATCGATTTAAAACAAAATACTGATTCAGAGCTAACATCGGAAAACCGATTTATCTACTTTGATGTATCTACCGCTTACATGGCAAGCTGGTGTTAAATTGATTTAGGCGGCCCCGATTTAAGCAAACGTCGCAAACCTCAATGCGTTCCGATTTAAGAAAAACAAGGCAAACTGGTGTTAAATCGATTTAGCAGGATCCGATTTAAGAAAACATATACAGGCCTCAATGCTTTCCGATGTAAGAAGAAAAAGATGATTTAAGAAAACGACGATTTAAGTAAAATTTGATATTTATTTATTTTGTAAACGAGATTCAGAGTTTGAGACTGGAATGTGTATTTTTTTTGGAAATTAAGCACTTAAATGGTTGAAAGGAAAAAGTAAAGTTTAATTCTTAAAATCCAAATTAATCGAATTTCTTTTTATATGCTAATGCAATCTTTAGATGAAAAATTAAGTTTCCACATATTTCAGTAATATTTTAATACGTATTTTTTTTCTATTATTCTGTAATTAATTAAAATATTTTAAAGTAGAATCCTGCATCAAGATTATTTTTTCTGACATTGAGCATTTATGGTTGAAAAAAAGAATAAAGTTTCATATTTAAAATCCAAACTCATCGACTTTCAATTTATACTTTTATGCATTCTTATGATGAAAAATTCATTTTTTACATGTTTTAGTAATATTTTAACATATATTTTTTATTTTCTATCATTTTGTAATTAATGAAATTATTTTAAAGTATAGTTATGCATTGTTTTGTGTATTCTAATTTGGCCGTGATCCGCATGAAATATTTTTCTTTTGCTAATAAGATTTTTTTTTCTGAAATTGATTAAGTATTTATCGTTAAAAAAAAAATAAATAAATAAAGTTTCATATTTAAAATCCAAATTCATCTAATTTCAGTTTTTATTTTTATGCATTCTTTTAATGAAAAATTCATTTTTCACACGTTTGGGTAATATTTTAATATATATTCTTTATTTCCTATTATTCTGTAATTAATTAAAATATTTTAAAATAGTCATGCATCGGGTTTGACATCCTATTTCAACACCAGCCGCGTGGATTGAGTATCTTGCTGAAATTGATTCGCTATTTATATCCAAATTCATCCAATTTTAGTTTATATTTTTATGCATTATTTTTAGGCAAAAATTAATTTTCATATGTTTGGGTATTATGGGAGTATTTTATTTATTATTATTTTGTAATTAATTAAAAATACTTTAATAAAGTTCTGTAATGAGTCAACTTGTTTTTTACAGCAGAATGAGGAAGGGATGGAGGGGGCATTCATTAGATTTTTCTGCAGATCTGCGATTTTCTGCTTTTTTGACATTTTGTTATCATTAAAAAGAGAGATATTTTAAGATTATATTTTATTACTAATCTTACAGGGTGCCAACAGGCGCGAAAAAATCAGCAATTTCAGTACAGTGCTCCAAGACTCAATCCTTCTGCATCCGCTATATGAATGTCAGCATTTATGTTAAACAAATCTTATTATAATCTGAAAGTTAAAAAATATATAAAATTGCACCTTATTTCTCATAAGGTGACATCATAAGACCGATTAGTGTTAATTGTACGTTCAAGAGTGTGCCGTATCTTCTTTCTCTCCACCCCCCCCCCCCCCCCCTCACTCGGTGCGCGCGCGCGCGTGTGTGTGTTAGAGGTCTGTACGGGCCGAAAATTCCAGGTTCGAGCCCGGCCCGACAATAGAAGTAAAAATTCGGTCCCGCCCGGCCCGTACAAAATTTTTTGGGCCGTCCCGGCCCGATAAAGAAGTTAAAAGTTCGGCCCGGCCCGTACAAAACAATTACTGGCCCGGCCCGGGCCCAGTATAACAGCTAAAAGTTCGGCCCGAGCCCGGCCCAGAAAAAAAGTTAAAATCACGGCCCGAGTGAATTTCTACAAAACAATGATTTTTACGTCGATTTGGTTAAAAATTTGTCTCGTGCGAGGAGTTCTGATCAAAAATATTTAACTGAACTTTTCTTTTCATGTTTATAATCTTCATTTTTATATAAAGGACGCAGGCTGCGATATTTATTTTTTTAATCAATCTCTATTTCTTGTATGTAAATGTTTCAGTTCTCATTAATATAGTTAATCCATATTCCATGTATTAAAGTGTTAAAAATCTGAAAAATGCTATACAGCAAAATCTTCTAAGACGGAATTGCATAGAAAAGAAAAAAAAAATGCGTTATAGAGAAGTTCCCTTCTTAGCAAGTTGTAAATGTATTATATATCCTTTTCTTACATATAAGTATATTAATTTTGCATGGATCAACACGTTTTTCAGTTTATAACAGGATTCCGTCATAGGCAGGTTCTTTTTAACACTTTTTATTATATTTTCATTTAGCTATATTTTAATAAGCGTAGAAATATACTATTCTTTAAAAAGAATAAATTTGAATGTTTAATTGTAGAATAATGGCGATTTAAAAATGTATGCATTTTTTTGCAAAAAAATTTGGTCCAGGTCTAATTTTACTGACCTTTGAACAGACCAGGCCACGCCGAGACAAGGATTTTCATATGGTCTAGGTCAAAACTAGGACTGAAAATTTTGGGCCTTGAAGACTAGGAATGAAACCAGCCCCGGCTCTGTACAGAGAAAAAAAGTTAGACCCGGCCCGGGCCTCCAGGAAAAAAAGTAAGGCCCGAACCCGGCCCGTAAAGAGTAGTCACTAGGCCCGGCCCGCCCCGGCCCGAGCCTTCAATAAAAAGTATGGCCCAGGCCCGGCTCGGTCCGATAGCTGTGAATGAAAATAGGCCCGAACCCGGCCCGTGCAGATCTCTAGTGTGTGTCCCTGTCTGCCTTCATATCTTTTCTTTGTTTTATGTCCCGCGTTTGTCAGATTCTGGTCCTCTTGTGGCACTCTCAAATTAAAAAAAAAAAAAAAAAAAAAAAAAAGAAAGAAAAAAGAAAAGTAAAATTCAAATCACATTGAAAATTTCTTAGTGAAAAAAAGCTGAGAAGTAGTATAAAAGTTGTCCCCAGAGTATTCAGAGTATAAAAGTGCGCCCTACATGGGGGAAAAAAAAGTTTGAGAAACGTTGCTCTTGTCTATTTAAATGTCCTTTCGGTATACCCCCCCCCCCCCCCCCACCCCGCAAAAAAGTTTCTCTTAAAAATTATTACTTGGTTTCTTGAAACGATGTATCCGTTCATTATTTACACTAAATGTTATTCATTTTTTTTTTCCGGAATTTATTTCATGTTGTAAATATTTTCATTATTCTTCCTAGAAGTACAGTTTCTTTTCAAATATTTTTCCCAGTGGGTATAAGACTTTTCTTGTTTGTTTCTTTTAAACTTTCAAACTGTAAACATTTTTACTGGGTTTCTTTGAAACGATTTCAAAAGCGAACGACAGCCTAACTGAAGAATAAATCCTACTGCCTACCATAAGAAGAATTTTGTATTTGTTAAAAGTAATCGAATAAAATAAAAAAAATTATTATAACTGGAAAAATGTTTCATTGGGTCACTTCCAGTTATGAAATTCGCGTTACTGACCTCAGTGGAGTGAAATAGCCACCTCTCGTTTTATTCTCGTTAACTGTTAAAACAGGTAATCCGCTTATATAATTTTGTCCAGCGCCTTACTACAATGAACTCTCCTTTAATATAATGTTCACTACCATTCATTGTTGCGTGAAGAGGATTAAAAGATCCGATTCGGCAAAACTGACCATGAAAAAACTTTATGTATTCAAATCCGGAAGTGGCATCAACCCGGTTTAACCTTCGCAAACGCAGTTTGTTTACCTTTTCTCGTAGCTTTTATATAAAAGCTGTATTTAAGAAATCAAAAAACGCTTTCAACTTTCAATATTCATATCGGTAGTGATTAGGATAGCACAGTGGAAAACATGAGACCCCCAATTGGTTATTTGAATGGAAATCGGCTTCGAAGGGTAAATATTTTACATAAGCATTTTAGATTTTTTATCATTTTTTTTAACAGTTAGAAAAAGTTATTGAATGTAAACCTAAAGTTATGAAAACATTTTAGGGATGGGATTATTGAATAATAAGTAAATTTGTGCCAAATATTTCTGATTTTCTTTTTAATGCTGCATATGTTCAACGTTCCTTTTAGATTATTTTTTTTATCAACTAAGCTATTATACACGTTAAACTTTTTAGAAAAATTATTTTTTCAATTTTATGTATCCAAAGCCTTTGGATCCAAAGCCTTTTTTTTATCAACTAAGCTATTATACACGTTAAACTTTTTAGAAAAATTATTTCTTCAATTTTATGTATCCAAAGCCTTTGATTCGATTTAAATTTGCTGTAAAATCCTATTTTTTCACCTTCTTTTATATATATATTTTTACAAGATTGAAGTGAATTTGTGTGTTATGTGTTGCAAAATAGAGGTCTGAACGGGCCGAAATTTCCGGGCACGGCCCGACTTATAGAATTTCTTTTCGTCCGTCTCGACCCTGCTCTGCCCGTCCCAAAAAATTATTGGCCCGGCCCGGTATAAAAACTAAAAGTTCGGTCCGAGCCAAGTCCAGTCCCTATAAAAATACGATTGGCCCGGCCCGACTGAATTTTAACGCCGATATGGTTAAAAAATTGTCTTATACGAGGGGTTCTGACAAAAAAATTGCAGCTTTTTTTTTCATGTTTATTTTCCTCATTTCTAAAAAACAACCTGTGCTGCAAAGTACAGGGACATCCATTCCAAAATTCTACTACTCCCTAGTCCCTAGATTTTTTTCTGCTTGTGTCGATGTAAACTATATTGATTTTTTAATGAATCTCTATTTGTATGTAAATGTCTGTGTTATCATTAATATCGTTAACCCATATTCTATGGATTGGTGGAGACTTAAAAATCTGAAAAATGGTAAATTGCAAAATCTTCTAGGAATCGCATAGGAGTAAAGAAAAGTCCGTTATAGACAGGCTCCTTGCTTAGCAGGTACGGCGTCTAATATGCATGTATTATATTCAGTTTGCTCGGATCAGTAAATTTTTCCGCTTAAGAAAGGATACCACCATAAACAGATTTCTTTTGAAAAAGATTTTTAATTATAGAATTATGGTGAAGGTGATTTAAAAATGTGTATTTTTTGTGAAATTTCTTGGGTCGTTTCAAATTTTACTGATTTTTTTGCACGTGCCGGACCAATGGTTTTCATACTTGCGGGGTCCACCGGGCCTGAAAATTTTTACCCGTGCAGAGCTGTAGGAAGAATGAAGTCCAGGCCCGGCTCGGTCCGATAAAAAAAAGTGTGGCCTGGGCTGGGCCGAGTGTCACCAAGGTAAATTGCCCGGCCCGTGCAGGCCTTTATTGCGAATAGCTGTCCGAAAGCTTTCTGGCATTTCAGTAGAACAGATGACACCTTGTTTATCAGTCTCTAGTCTGTTCGCCTGACCCTTCTAATGAAGTAACCGGCAATAATTTGACGTTATTAATAAGTTACTTGGAGTTCGAAACTTTTTGCCGAGTGTAAGATAAATACATTTTTCTAATGTGTCCTTTTCTTGTGCAAAAAATATCTGCGAGAGGATGAATATTTTCAAGTCGGCAAATATTGTGTTTTAAGAGATTCAGGCTTTTTAGAAATTTGAGCATTTTTACCAACACAGTTGGTGATGATGTTTTCAAAATGTTGATGAATTTCTGTTTTTTTTCTCCTCTTTTAAGGTACATGATAACTGGTTTAAAACTGGAAACAGCGCCGTTTCTACCAGTAGACAAGACGGAACAACATATAGTAAAATCCGATTACAAATTCTTGAATTCTCGTCTTCCGCCTTGTCATCCTATTTAATCATCTGTTTCAATTATTTCTTCAGAAAAGATTTAAAGTGACTCAACAATTTTTAAACGCACGAGCAAAAAGCAATACAGAACAATTAAGAAAAATCAAATATTAAAAAAAAATTACTACCAGCATTTTTCAAATTAGAGAATTTGAACTTCATTCTCTTTTTAGTGGAGAGCGCTCTGAATCTCCCATTTAAGATAAATTTTAAACACATGAACAAAGAAAAAAAAAAAAAAAACACAATTAAAAATCGTTTCCTGGTACAAAGGGAAGGGGGCACAGAACCTGATCCCTTAATGAAAAATTCTTAGTTCTTCTTTCTTTTAATGTTTAATTATTTATGTTGCTTGCAAAAAATAAATTTTACTTTTTTTTTTTTTCCCCTCTTTCAAAATCATCAAAAGAAATTAAAATGTAGTTAATTAAATTTAAAAATCTAGGAAGGGGCAGTAGCCCTCCCCTACAACTCCTTGTTCTAAATAATCTGTTTGGAAAATTTATTTGAGGTGTTTTCACGCTGTAACGACAGAGGCCGACATATGAAAATGTTTTAATACAATTATCTAAGATATACCTGATGATTTCTGTTCTAGTTTTTTCATCTTCAAAGCCTTGTTTGCTTAGCAGTGATAATTTTTGTATTGCAATGTAAACACGTTACGGCATATTTCTTATTATCAATTCCCATGACTAAAATTCTTAATGAGAAGTACTTTGGGCAACAATATGAGCTTTCGAAATAAGAGTTTATCTTCCTGTCAACATGTGGAACATTCTAAACATAAGTTTGTTTCTCCATAATATTCGGAATCGAATAATAGATAATGTATACTTTAATCGTACTTGGTTTTATCTATGACGCAAAACAGCACTTCATATTTTCATATAACTAGCAAAATAATGGAATTTTGATCATGTCACGTCATCGATTTTGCGAATAGGATTATTTAATTTTTTTTTCCACTTTGCATTTAATTTTGGTATTTATTTATTGCTAATCAAAGAGTTGGTCCTTAATGAGGATGAATGGGGAGATATGTGAGTATTTATTAATATAAATTATTTAAAATTTAATTTCCTTATTTTAAATGTGTTATTAAAATTCTACGTCTTTTTTATGTGTGTGTTTTTAATGTGCAAACTGAAATCTGTTTGTTTGTAACTGACTGAATACATTATACGAACCTTTTAAGTTTTAAGGTCCCATAATTTATTTAGAATAAAATAGGATTGTTATTTTTGATTACGTTATGTATGATACTATTAATATTTTTACCAATAATTGTCCCGGTATCTTTAACCATTTTAGGATATTCTTTTAAAAAAATTCTATTTTCATCTCATTGTATCACGCAATAATTTTCAACCGTACTTATTAAAGTTACTTTCGTATTCTAAGGGAGCTCTGAGTTTTATTAACCTAAAAATGAAATATAATGACTGGGAAATAATGCTTGAAGTTATGTTTAAGAGTTGATTTAAAAAAAAAAAAAAAAAATCTGGTTTACCCCCATCTTACACTAGGACACCACACACACACACACACACATTTTATTCTCCAAATTTTCACAGAAAAAAACGATTCTTATTTTTAGGTAGATTTCGTATGAAATACATTCTATTGTACATTTATACAATATTATACATTCATACTATTACATTCTCCCCTATGTTGGAATTTCTGAAAAAAAAATTGGCAGATCTACACCGATCATGACTCCTAGAACCCAAAACCATCCTCAGTAAAAAACTTTATATATCTATCTACCTATATATATATTTATATCTCTCTATATATAATAAGGATGAAATCACAAATATATGAACAAATTGGTAAAATTCTAGATATATATATATATATATCACTTTTTTATGGACACGATAACTTCCATAATTCTGCACAAATCTCTTCCAAACTGATACATAAAATCAATGGGCATAAAATCTCGGTCAAATTCGTTAATGGGAAAAATCGGATCATATTATCTACAATTTTTATATTGATAAGTTTTTGATAGGACCAATTCGTACCGCAAAAAAAAAAAAAATTAAAAACGAAAACAAAAAGGGGGAGGGGGTTGAAGAAGAAAAAAATCCATAACTTCGTCGAATCACAAGTATAAAATCCGCATGGATTTATTATATATCTTCTTAATATTATCTGCAACTTTTATGTTGACAAGTTTTTGATAGGACCAATTTTTACAGCAAAAACAAATTAAAAATATGTAGCAGTTGAAGAAAAAAATCATCGTATTAAGGGTGTACTCAAATCCAAACTGCTTATTTTCTGACTCATTTTAAAATTCATTTTTGTTTTCAAACGCATCCAATTGGTAGGTTCTCTTACTCAGAAACTATATAATGTACCGTAATGGTCTATTTTTTTGTTAGAGGCAGAATATATTTCAAAGAATGATGCCAAAGTGGGCATTTTGAACCGAATTTCCCGAAGCGATTGTGTTGGAAACGAAAAATATTGTCCTACTGAGAAAATAATTGTTTATAAATCAAGTTCTAATTAATTGAACGAAAAATAAAAACACACGTCGCTTATAAATCTCTTTAAAAATCACGTCAGCAAGTTTCATGTTTTTTCTTTTAAAAATGAATCTGAAAATGTGAAAAAAAAAAAATTCGAATTTTTGAGCGTGGAAAAGTAATACCGCCTTAATGTGATTCGGATAAAACCAGTTAGTTCTTAAATAAAAATGAAATGAAAAACTCGTCAAAAACGGCCAGGTAAAATTGTTAAAGTGGGTATATCTCTAATCATGATTTAGTTTTTGTTGTTGAAATTAGTACTTAACTTTGAAATCTACCTGCCTGTAGGCCGGGACGGCAGGGATTTTTTCTTTTTCCTCTGGAGCAACTTGGCGATTGTTCGACTGTACAATAATATAACTGCCAACTTTATTTTTTTTTGTTGCCACTAAAATTTAATAGAAAATTTTGCCTTTTCTAATCGGACATTTTAGAGATTAAATAAGTAGGCAAAATTTACTAATTAGATTTTAGTGGTTAGAAAAAAGTTTAATAGTTTGCAGCTATGCAAATAAACTTGTAGATACTAGAAGATTTATATCAGGCCTTAAAAGCACTTCATTTTAAATTCATATTTCATTAAACCTGTTAATATTCACAATGTCATATAGAAACTTCTTTTGAGTAATTGAATCATTCACTGTTTTGTATAAAATAAGCCGAACAAGCATAATAAATTTGTCTAGATAAAAATGATGCTTCTCTTATTTTCTTATTCTACTTCAGACCGCAATTTTTATTTCTATAATTGCTAATTGTACTATTAACTAAAGCATAAAAACATAGATTATGCTCCGTAATATTATCTAATTAGAAAGTTAATTGTTTGGAAACCTACATTTATTATTATTATTTTGCTAGCCATTCAATACCTTAATGTAAGGAAATATAAAAATCCGATTGATTTTTTTAAAATCTCATGTTATTTTCTTAAATCGAGTTATACATAAATATATATTTTTTAAAAAATTGATTTATTTATACCTCAGTAGTAATTAATACATGCTGTTTCAATCAAGATGGAGTAAAATATCATACCTTATAAATTAGAGTACTCTTTTAAAATTGGAGATGATTACATACTATTATGCTAGAAAGATAGCCCGTCAAAAAATGACGGAAAATGAGATATTCAGATATATACAACACATGTGCAAAAGTGAGTTTTTTTCGCTTGTTCCGCTGTGATAGATAAAAATAACACATTTTAAAAAAATCCCTGCCGGCTCGGGCCTACTGGCGGAGGTAGATTTCGAAGTTAAGTACTAAATTCACCAACAAAAGTTAAATCAAGATCAAAGATAAACCCAGTTCCTTCGCTAAGAATGAGCTCTAGGGAGCTAAACATTTTGTGAAAATTCTAATATACACAAATACACACACGCATGTATATGGAATAGGTTTAAAAATGACTAAATCAAATTCAGACAACCTCAAAGTGTTCAAATATGTTAATATTTCCATACTCGGGTTTTTATCATGTTTTAATACGTTTTTTCAAACTCACATGACGTTACATATTCACCTGCTGTGGTGCATTATATTTTCAATGTGACGCAATATATATATATATATTTTAATTCGTCAAACTATTTATTTCATTTTGAATTTTCATGAGGAAATCTTGCTCTAGAAAACTTATGACGTAATATTCAATTTGTTTTCAATTCGTCAAACTATTTATTTCATTTTGAATTTTCATGCAGAAATCTTGCTCTAGAAAACTTATGACGTAATATTCAATTTGTTTTCAATTCGTCAAACTGTTTATCTAATTTAATTTTTCACGTGAAACCATTACATTAGAAAAGCAATTGTTGTGGTGAGAATTTTATTGCTTTTTTTTAATTGTTGGCAACAGCCAGTGGCGGCTCGTGCCAATCTTCACTGGTGGGGCCCGGTCCTCATAACATATTGTAAATTTTTATGTATTAATATTTGTTGTTTAAACATGAAAACAAATTATTTAAAACTAACTATTATTTAAAACTTTTATTTCTTACTTTTGTAAAAAAAAAAAAAATTTCAAGTAATCAACGTTAATTTCAAATTTATCAAATTAATTACAATTTTTAACATACCATTAATTGCCATTATTAACATTGAACATACTTTGATCAATCATTATTTAATTAAAAAACAAATATACAAAATAATAATAATAATAATAATAATAATAATAATAATAATAGTAATAATAATAACAATCTCACAACGTTACAGAAAAAAAATATAAACTTTACTTGCAAACATTGAAACTGTTCAGAAATTAAAATTTAGTACATTATTTAAATAAAAGTTTGGTATGTTTTTAGATGCGCAAATCTTTCACTAACTTTAAATTTAATTACCATTATTCACATTAAACTTACTCTGGTCAAACATTATTAAATTAAAAAACAAATTCACAAATCAAACGAAAAATAATTATCTCATAATTTAATAGAAAAAAAATACATATTTTTCTTGCAGAGATTTAATCCATTTACAAATTAAAATTTAATGCATTATTTAAATAGAAAAGTCGATTTTTTCGACTAGCAAATCTTTCACTTACTTTTACATCAAATTCTGATATTGTACTAATGAAATCTTTGTGGACTGAAAGAACAGCAAGAGTGTGCTTACTCGTTCCTGTCCCATAGAGTTTTTCAAAAATGTTTTAAAATTTTCTCTCATTCGCTCTTGAACTCCAGTATGACACCCGCTCACAACAGCGCACCGTCATATGCTTGCGCAACAAGCTTATCTTTTAAATAAAACTTTTCTAAATTTTGAGTTAAGATTATAGTAAGTCCCTCTGCTGTTTTATCATAGACATCAATAAATTGAACAAACCTTTTCAAGGGTTTGTTGTTTTTTATATATCGTAAAATGATAACAAATTGTGAAGTGCAGCTTACATCAATATAGTTTCGTCAGCTTGTAAATCTACAAAATTAGAAGCAGAAATCTCATTTTTAACTTCATGCATATACGTTTCATATATACAACCCAACAGCTCATATTGTATAGTTTTTTAAGTATTTTTAGATACTGTAGCATTGTTTAAATGGTCTTCCAATATAGTGTCCCAGTTTTGAGGCGTATGTGACCAATTCTAAAAACATACCTCGGTTTACGATTTAGCACATACCTGTTCTTCTCAACCATTTCATTATGTTTTTGTAATGAAATCCTGTAACCTTCATCCAACTGCACTACAATATTGACAGTTCCGAAGGTTTTATAGTTAAAAGCATTATTTAAATGAGTAGTATTCATTTCATGTTTTTTTTACTCTTTCAGAAAAATGCTTCAAATCGTTACAGCCGGCCATACTCCATAATTTCATCCCTCCAAACAATAAAAAATAAAAACAGAACAATGCTTTTTTTTTCTTCACTTGCTGAAATACACAGAAATTTTTGCTACCACTGTGTAGAGAAATAGCGTAGTTTTCCCCCATCTTCTCGTTGCATTTCAAAATTCTTCGGTTGATAAGGTCCCAGGCGTTTAATTTCAAGTTTTTCTTCCAAATTCTTTGTTGAAAAGGGCATAATAAATCATCTACAGAATTCATTTTTTTATTTCAAGAATTTAAGGGTGTGTTCGAAAAAATATTTTTCTACCCTCAACAGCTCGAAATTTTCTGGGACACTTTGAGACTCATTTTTAAGAGTAAAAACATGAAACTTGCTGAGATGATTTTTGAAGTGATGTTTAAGAGGCCGTGTGGTTTCATTTTTCGCTCAATTCAATAGAATTTTATTTTAAAACAATTATTTTCTCATTAGGACCCCTTTTTTCATCCCCAGATCTCCCGCTTCAGAAAATTCGGTTCAAAACTCCCACTTTGATAGCATTTTTTTTGCAATATTTTCTGCATTTTTCAAAAAATCGACAAGCACGTCCCATTATGTAGTTTCTAAATAAGAGAATTTGCCAGTTTGATAAGTTTGAGAGTAAAAATGAATTTAAAAATAAATCAGAAAATAAGCAGTTTGGATTGGAATACACCTTAACAATAACATGTGTCTCCGTTTAAAGAGAGTACAGAGTACTTAAAGATCGCGTAATTCAACGAATAAGCAGCAATAGTAATACAAATGTCGACGAATATTTTTGAGAATCCCCGTATAACAAACGTTGGATCAAGGGCACTCTCGCCCAGTGCCCCCCATTGCAAAAAAAATACGGAAGATTTAGCTCTAAAAGAGCAGTACATCGCCAAAATTGAATGACACGTGAGGGAGGGAAATACTCATTATCGCGCCAAATGGGCACAAATGTCTTGTGCCCCGATACAGTAACCTTGGTGTTCAGAAGTAAGTAGTGGCCAGTAAAGTGATTTATTGCCTCTGAGAAAGAAATAGATGCTGAGAGTCGATAACGGATGAGTGGGCACGATGTAAGAAGGAGTTTCTTTGCAATATATTTTTAGTAAACAGTTCTTTTTTTTTTAAGTTTTAAATTAAAAATATGAATCAAAAATTTTTAAATGAACAGAAAATTCTAGTGGGGCCTGGCCCCAGTGGCCCCAATGGACCGGCCGCCCCTGGCAACAGCTATAACGAAAAATATTTATTTTTTCCTGCCATTGTTGTGTAAAAGCTGGTTTTATCAGAATCATGTTAAGACGGTATTCAAAATTTTTAACCTTCGCAATTCCCATTCCCTTGGACCGATTTTGCTCATTTTCAATCCCCGCCGAGAAATTAGCCATCTTAAAGTTGTTGGCGAGTTTGAAGACGTTCCGTGCATAATTGCGACTTTTATCGTGCGGACAAAATTTAGTACATACATACATATATATATATATATATATATATATATATATATATATATATATAAACTTTTTAGGTGGGGGTGGTTTTGGGTTCCTGGGGTCATGTAATGAAAAGTTATGAAGGAATTTTTTAAAAGTCGCACTATGGTAACGACTGCAATAGGTAGTATTTCTTACGAAATCTACCTAAAACGAAACGCATTTATGAAAAACTATGTACAGTAGAAGACCACTAATCCGTACACCTTGGTTCCAAGTGTTGTGTTGATTTAAGGCTTTTTTGTGGATTACGGGTGATGTCTATTCAATCTTTGTTTACATTTTTTTTAAATTCATATTTTGGACAATCTAGATTGTTAATTCTTATAAATAAATTACACACTTAAACATATAAGTAACCTAAAAACTATTTTAAATTTTTTTTATTTTTAAAATAGTTTACCCATTATAATTATACCAATGTGGTAGTAGGAATGCACTGAAAATATATTGTTTATTCTTTGTTTCAATAGTTTTCCTCTCTGGTACATTGAAGCTTAATTAAAGTATTCATAAATCAGTATAATTCAAAGATAATGTCAAAAGTAAACAATATAGGCGTAATTGGCAGTGCATTTTGAAATTTTTGGAAATAAATAAAATAAGACATTTCATAAATGTTGCATGATCTGTCTTTCTTTTGAAAAATTTTCCTCTCAGTAATTTTTACTAATAAATTATCATGCGATCAGATTTGCTGCCGTTTAATTGTAATAATGCTTCGTAGAGATATGTACCCGCAGTTGAATAATCGCGAACAAAAGGAAGTAAAGGTCAAAATTAGCACTGGCCACCGGCCACAGGGCCAGTAAATGAGAAAAAGTGGCCAGTGAAAAATTGTCTATCAGGCGGCCACCTTCCGGCCACTTTTTTACAAGGAGAGAATAAAATTTTCTTGCATTTCATCAAGGATTCTGCTTTTTTTTTGGTTCCAACATATTTACATTAACATATTTATTTGGGCTATTCAGTTTGAGATGAATACTTATAGAAATTTTACTGTTTATATTTTTAAATAAAAAAGTGGCCACTAGTTTTAAAAAAGTGGCCAGTTAAAAAACTAGTTCTACTGGCCAGTGGCCGCTAATGAAATTTCCCAGTTTTGACCTATAAAAGGAAGGCAAGCAGGTATGAAAATTGTAGAACTATTTTTTACTGCAGGCATCAAATTAAATGCACGATACATGATTTTCTTCATGTTGTAGTTTATATATTTAAATACTTAAATGGATAATGGTAGTTTGTGTCATTCTTACACTAAGATTAAAAATAAAATCTAACGTTAATATTTTTACGAGTTTTTGTTACCGTAAACAATATAACTAGCATTTTAAATGCATTGGCACAATAGGTAATTTAGCGACACTTGCCATTACCACTTTTTCTTTCGGCGATTAGAAATACCAAAACATCGCTAGTTCCTATAATAATTAAATTAAATATATAAAAGTTTGTTTGTGTCTCACTCAAGCTAACTTTTAATATTTTAAATTCTCATATAATAGAGATTGGTTTTACTTTTTCATTTCTGTGAAACATTAATTATACAATTTTTGTCATAGGGAGAAAATAGGGCGAGGCGGCGAGGAGCCAGTGTTGTAGCAATAAACAGAAGGTATATACTATAGGAAGAGAGTACACTATGACGCAAAAGTTTAGACAATGACGTCATTCAGCTTTAAAATGTAGAATTATGACGTCAGAATTACAAAAACCTGTAAATATATTCAAAAACTGATTTAAAATGCTATGTACAAAAGACAGTCGTTTTATTTGCTATAATACTAATTTTTTTCATAAAAATTCAAATGTGCTTGTCGCAAAAGTTTAGACACTATTCTAAATTTCTTTGAATATTCGCTGGCATATGCAAATTTAGAATCGATGATGTCACAAATTTGGAGTACTTAAGTTCTGCAAACGATTGCGCTTCATAGTCGACATGCCGAGAGCTAAAGAAATTCAAGTGAATGAAGTTTCAAGGATTTGGCAGTTGAAAGGTGAAGGGAAGAGCGTTTCTGAAATTTCTGCTATTATTAATAGGTCAAAAAAATCTATTTATCGAGTTTTATCGAGTGGTTCCGAATATAAAGCAAAATTTCGGTCTGGGAGGCCACGTGTGACAAATGTACGAGAGGATCGCCTGATACAAAGACTAGGGAGTACTCAACAAATGAGCGTACGTGCAGTTCAAAGCTCATCGGGACTCTCTGTATCAAAGGATACGATTCGTAGACGAATTTTGGAAAAAGGAACAATCGTTTATAGCAAAATGCAGAAGAAACCAGCTCTGAAACCACATCATAAGTTACAAAGACTTATGTGGGCTCGAAAGCATATGTCATATGGAGAGAAATGGCAGTCAGTCATATTTAGCGATGAAAAAAAGTGGAATCTGGATGGTCCAGATGGTTGTTTATCGTATTGGCATGACTTGCGGAAGGAACCTCGACGTTTTTTTAGTCGCAGACAAGGAGGGGGCTCGGTGATGGTTTGGGCAGCCTTTTGCTATAATGGACAAGTATCTCTGACCTTCACCAGTGGTCGTCAAACTTCACAGCATTATACACAGACATTAGAAGAAAACCTACTGCCATTTGCTGAGCTTCTAGGGGGTCCTCAGTGGGAATTTCAGCAAGACAATGCTTCAATTCACACTGCAAAACATTCAAAATCTTGGTTTAATTCCCATAATATAAGAGTTCTCGACTGGTCAGCATGTAGCCCAGATCTTAACCCTATAGAAAACCTTTGGAGCATAATGTGTCGCAAAGTTTATAGCAACGCTAGACAATACTCTTCTGAAAAGGAACTTAAGACATCTATTGAGAATGCATGGTACGATATCGATCCACAAACTATGCAAGATTTAGTTTCTTCCATGCAATCACGTGTATATGACGTAATACATAAGCATGGATGCGCAACCAGGTTTTAAAAATTGTTTATTTCGATTTTATTTAATTTGTGTCTAAACTTTTGAGACAGCAGTTTATTTTTGTTACCATTTAATTTATTGCAATATGCACAATTCCACTTTTCTTTGTTATAAATATTGTTTATATGTACAGCACATTAATTTCAAGCAGTGATTTGAAAATTGAATAAATATTTTTCAAAGTATGTAAGAATTTCTTCATTGTCTAAACTTTTGCGTCATAGTGTATACGCTATATCGTTGTTTGAGAAACATGGGTATAATGGAGCTTCTTTTAAAAAATCCAGAAAGTATACGGCAGGATGGGCGAACCTATTTGTTGCCGCGTGCCAAATTTTATCAAAAAAATATTTTTCTTGACCATGACGTGCCAACTAAAAAACAAATTTAGTTGGTGGAAAAGTACTGGATTAAAATGACTTAAAATGTTCTATTAAGATGTAAAAAATATGAGGAACATAAATGTAGGTATTACACTATAATAATTATGGAAACAAATATATTTTCGAAATTAATAATTAAAAAGAAATGAATGCTATGTAATATGATTTCTGTTGTTGCGTCTTAATATCAGATTAATTTTAATGCAAACTAAACAGGATTCACCTGACAAGCCCTTTTAGTTTGAGTTTTGATATTATTCATTGACTCATGATTCATTCAGTGACTCGAAAGCATAGATAGGCAGAAAAACTGTTAAAATGGCCAGTTTCTTTGAACAGCTCTGAAATAAATTCAAAGTTGCCATAACTTTACAATCGGAATTTAGTAAAATCTAATAACCTATTCTTGTCGATAGTTTCCAAATATCGTCTTAGTTGGAAAATTTTTTGAGACCATAATTAATTAGATTGGAATATATTATGAACAATTAAAAATTTTTCAATTTCCATTTAATCGAATTTAGAAAAGATCAGTCGCGATTTTGTGTAATCTCACTTTTTTTGATTTAGAGCAGGGGTCGATGCAGGTTTTTATTCTTCGGGCCCATTTTGTGAAAAGTTAAAGTTATTTTTGTGAATTTTATAATATTTTTGTGAAAAATAACATTTTGTAATGAAAGTTGAAATTCAGTTATTCAAATTCGGACCAAGGATTTAACAAAAACTTCTTCAAATCTGCTTGCTGAAGTTTTTGTTTTTCGTGATCTGGTTTTATTTACAAATTACACATTTAAAAAAGTTTTTATGAAAAAGAATTTTACGAAAGGGCCTTATTTTATTCAAAGGAATTTTGTGAAGGGGCCCATTTTATTAAATTTATTTTTGTGAAGGGGCCCATTTTATTAAATTTATTTTTGTGAAGGGGACCATTTTATTAAATTTATTTTTGTGAAGGGGCCCTAAATAGGCCCCAAATTTTGCCTGGATCGACCCCTGTAGAGCCACAAGCAATGCCGTGCCACAGTTATTCTTTCGCGTGCCATACAGGGGTGTAGTGGAGAGTATACGCCGTATATCTTCTGGATTTTTTTAGAAGCACCGTATACCCTCTGTTCCTCAAATAAAGGTATAGCGTATACCCTAAGCATGACGTTCATGACTTTAGCATATACACTCTGTTTTTTTTTTTTTTTTTTTTCGACTACATCACTGGTGCCATAGGTTCGCCGTCCCTGGTATACGGCGTATACCATAGTAAATCTTCTACACCTCCACGTGAGGATAAAATAATGTCTGCTGTTCATCAATTATAATTATGAAAGGCTTTGTCTAAGTTATTTTTTCATATTGCAGTTGCGTCATAGTTGAACTCCTACTTATATCTGTTATTTCAATAAAAGATAAGCTTTTTATCGCTATGAAAGTTTGGAAAAGAGACAATGTAATGTGTGTTGTAATCGCTTGCTAAAACATTCCTAAGAGTGTATTTTGAAAGAGACAGTTCCTATTCTTTAAAAGATTCCTTTACTTTTTACTTTGTTCTATCTTCACAAGAAGAAAATATTGGATTTGCGAAAAATTTCGACTTCCGGCTTTCGACGGATTTATATGTTTTAGAAGGTCTTGAACACGATTTGGCTGTTTTTAGAAAATACCTGTCTGCGAGTCTGTATATGAGAGACGAGACACAAATTTTGTGGGCGCTGTATCACAAGAACAAATGCACGGAATTTAATAAAAATAATAAAGGTCAAAACTGGGAAATTTCATCACTGGCCAATGGCCAGTAGTACCAGTTTTATAAGTGGCCACTTTCTTTAAACTAGCGGCCACTTTTTTATTTAAAAATACTAAACAGTAATCTTTTGTTAAAATTTCTATTAGTATTAATCTAAAATTTAATAGTACAAATAAATATGCTAATATAAACATACTGCAACCAGAAAAAATAGAATAACATGATGAAATGGAAAAAAATTTTACTCTCTCCTTGTAGGAAAGTGGCCATAAGGTGGTCGGTGACAGTTGATTTTTTAGTAGTCACTTTTTCTCATTCATTGGCCCCGTGGCCGGTGGCCAGTGCTAATTTTGACCTTTAAAAAATAATGCACGGATTTTAATAAAACTAATGCACGGATTTTCATGAAGCTTCAATAACAGTATTGAATTTAGGGGTTGACCCGTAGGGGCGGGGGCATCCCCAGAGCAATGAGATATCCCCTGCCCCCCGGAAGAATTGCGATTTTGTGTTTTCAATGGTCAGAAAGTGCAATCCCTCCCCCCGGAACTCTATAATGTCCCACCGGAGCCACGTAAATCCCTCCCGGAGAAAAGTGTCTGAGTTCAACACTGTTCAGTAACGCAGTCTTAGCTAAAATAACGTAGACTTTAAGAATTTTTGTGGCAGAACAGCCTACACAAAACAATTTTTCTAACATTATCAGCATAAAAATAAAGAAATTTAATAATTCAGAAGCGTTAAAAATCCAAAAATAAGTTTCGATCAGCATTTTTCAAAATGGAGAATTAAAATAGTACAGCAGCATTTTTTGGTCCGGGGACTCTGCCCCACTGAACGCTAAGTTTACTATAATTTTCAAAAACAGAAAGAAAAAGAACAACAGGCAGTCTGTCCTCCTTTTCTCTAACGATAAATTCATAATTCTTCTTTCTCTTAATTTAAATTCTTTTTAGTCACTCGGGAATAAATGTTACTATTTAATTTTTCAAAATCATCCAATAAAAAAAGAAAAAAATGTCAAAATCCAGCCCCCTCCTTTGTCGGTGCCTATGCAAGAAATCCATATTCTAAATTTTATTTAAAGAACCAGGAAGAAAGTCCTAGTGAAGCTTTAGTGATAATGTTTGAATCCTGGTAATAGAAATCAATATGATAATTAATTTGATATTTTTATTATTTTTCCGCTTTTCCTTTTTTGTGATACTTCAAAAAATAGATATAAATTCTAACCTGTGTTGCATGATAAAAGTGAAGGACTATTGTTGAATCTAATTTGCATCGCGTGCTGAATTTTTTGGTAGATATTTTCCTTGAATTCCTGATTTAGTTTTGTGTTTGCTTTGTTCAGATGATGAAACATTTTTATTTTGTTTTGTCATCAGCCAGAATTGCTACATCATTCGCATACCGCTAATATATAAATATTAGTTGTATGGATAGTACCCGCGTATAGACATCGAAACTTAAATATCTCATTATGGATGAATATTCGGTATGTATTTGCCCTTTAATCGTTTTTTAAACTTTTATTCGACTATGAAACTTTAAAGTTCATCAAGGGTGTTTGTAAAATGAAATGTTTTTCACCGCGAAATTGCCCGATATATTTACGCTCTCATTAAAAGTGCATGCATGACCTTGAAAGCAGGACTATTGGAGTGATTTGGAATCAAATGGTTTTCTTCAGTTTTCGAAATGAAAAATGAATTTCTTGAATTATAAGCAATTGTCGTCTCTTAATGACCTTTATCAGGAAATTTGGTTCAAAACGCCAGCTATTACAGTTTATTTTCTGAAAAATCCACTGTCTTTATGGGGAAAAAAAAAAAACTTTAATTTCATAGTCTCTGAATACGAGCACTTGTCAATCTTAAACGTTTAGGAACAAAGATGAATTCAGGAATATGTCAGGAAATAGCCAGTTTGGATTTTGAGAACAGCCTTATAGAAATGGGTATAAAATTTATTTAATATATATATATATATATATCTATACCAATAAAAAGATGTTTGTCCGTGCGTGTCCGATGGCTAGAAAATTCTGTCACACGTAAGATGTCTGAAAATTTGGATGAGGATAGTCCAAGGCAAATCCTAATGCACCTGAGGCTCAGATTTTTCATTTTTTGTATATTAACCGCGATATTAATTAAAAACCATAATGGACATCACAAAATGGTGCGAAACTTTGCGGCCTTAAAAGGCCGTTTAGCAGATTTCAAAGCAGGGAAGAATTGGTAGGCGAAATATGCCCTTTTTCCTCCCCTGCCTTTTGCGGTCCGCATTGGCTCGACACGCAAAATGCGAAAAAAAAATATATATCCGTCGTATTAGTGCACTTTTATCTTTCAAACGGTGCAATATGTTTTTTAAAAATATGAATATTAACCCTTCGAAAAAAAATCTTTTTGAAACGTCGTCGTTTTTCGTGTTTTATTCCCTCCCTCATCTTTGGGTTCGCGCATCGGATCAACGACGCGATCATTTTAAAAACATGAATATTAACCGTTTCAAAGAAACTTTTCCGATTGACCGATCTTTCGGGGGTTCCATTTAGATGTGAAAATAATCAGTTTGAAAAAAATATATATATATACCGTATTGTAAACATTTTGCATTCTTTGCTTGGAAATGTAAAATTATTTTCGTCCTACTGCTAAAAAATTCTGATATATTAAACTAACCTTTTAATATTTAGTTCATTTAAATTTTGGTTTAGAAATAAGATTTAGGGTTTAAATAATGAGTTCGAAAAAAAAAAAAAATCCCATAGGATTAGCATTAAAAAAATCGTGTGTTCTGAGGTTTGAATCTTATGTAATGGAAAATTTTCTCAGCGACTATGTCCTAATCATACAAATTCAAGGTTCGTTTGCAAAGACGTGCGTAGCACGCCCGGTCGACGCTGCCGAAATCAGCGAGGTCATATATACGAGGTTCGTTCGGAAAAGATATTCTTTTTAAAATACAAATTCACACAAAATCGGGTTAAAGATATAAAATCGTGCACATTTGAGGTTTATTTAAGGTTATTATCACGGGCCCGTGCAACGCCGAGTGGGTTACCCAATATATCAATAATAGAAGATTTTATACTTCGTGCAAAATATTTTTCTTTGCGATATTTAGAAAACACAGCCATTTTTACGAAGCTAATTATTTTTACAAATGTAATATTTTTTAACCATTTACATATGGATAGCTTATAATGTTGTTAAAGATGTGTAATGGAAAATTTTCAACTCCAGAATCTCTCATTTCCAGTTAAAAACACAGCGTATTTGCTTTTTATTTTTTTATATAAGAATCAGTAGATTCCATAAATTATTATTATTATTATTTTAAAATTTAAATGTTGTTATAAATATAAATTCTAATAAAAAAAGACTATTTTTTTAGTAAGTCAGTTTTAATAATTAAATCCTTTCTAAATTTCGTATTATTATATAAAATTTTTACGGTATCTTCAAATATAAAGGGAGAGGGAAGGGATGAAGTGCAACTATTCTTTATCTCGTAATTCGGAACAATAATGGTTTAAAGTTGCATTCCCGAAAGATCTTTTTACTTCTCAAAAGTAATTTCTTAACCCCTTGGGGACGAGCGACCGGTATTCGTGCCGTGTAAGGTGCTCAGAATCGAGGATTATTCTCACCAGTAAATTTTTATTGTAAATTTTGCCTTATTTAATCCGAGCATTTTTCCGATTCAATTAGGCCAAAATTTCTGTATTAAAAAACCGGTGACTGAAGATTAAAAATTCTGTAAAAGACGCTCGTCCTGAAGGGGTTAACTGAGTTGGAGTTAAAGAAATTCGTGATGCATCATTGCTAGTCTTGTATTTATTTTCTTTTCTTCTTCCGATCAATTTATAAAAAATGTGATTTTTTGTATGGGTGGGGGATATGATTTTATGGAAATTGGAAATTTTTTATGATTACCAGATTTTTTCATATTTGTTCAGTCCTGGTTGTGATTTTTTTTTGTGTGTGTGTGTTTGAAACTCCATTTAAAGAAAGAAGAAAGTATTTTTATCGGTTAATAGCGTTGAATTGTCATAATGATAAATTGATTTTTGATCATAAACGATTAACAATTACTAAACTAAATTGTAAATAAATTTATATATATAAAACTTTTTGTAATTATAAACTATAAATCTCATAAAAAATCGACAATAGATAAATGAACCAATAATTGTAATACACTATAGACAATTTAGACAATGAAGTAGAATTTTCCCTCATAGTAGTAGCCGAAATAAAGAGTTGAAAAAAATCGAAATTGTCGTAAATTGACCCCCCACCCCCACCCCCACCCCAAAAAATAAAATAAATAAATAAATAATAAATCTGTAGGTGATGTAAGTCATTTTATAGACCCTCTTGGTTATATAGTGTGTGGATATGTGTAATTTGGCTCCAAGTATAAAACAAAAATGGTAAATATCGCACCCGTTTAATATAGTTATTCCTTAGAAGTCAATTAAAAATAGAATTATTTAGCTTGATTTCTTGAATTTTGGGAAATAAAATCCTAAAAAAATAAGATCTTTATTTTATTAATTAGTTGATAAGCGATTTTTCTAATACATTCAACCCCAGCCCCTTCCCTAGGCCCCCACTCTCCAAATCAAAACTAATCATTTTTCTTTTTCTTTTAACTAATGAAAAAAAATGCATTCTGAGTAGAAGGGAAAGATAGAATATAAATATTTTTTTTTTGTCTCAAATTGTTAATATTGTCTAACTTGAGTGCTAAATCTAAAAAAGTGTACATTTATGTATGTATTCCATGTTGGTGGATGGCTGTTTTTTTCTCTTTTAGTCCTTTGAGTTATATATGTATATATTAATTTGAAGATTTACTTATTTTTTATATTTTTCTTTTATTTATAGAGCCAGCAAAAGTCTACTAATGTCACATATCAGGCTCATCACGTGTCAAGAGACAAAAGAGGGCAAATTATGGGTCAACGAGCTGGATTTCGAGGATGCACAATATGGTTCACTGGTTCGTAAAAACTAATATTTTTTCTTTGTGTGATTAAATGTATAGTTATACATTTTAGTTAAAAGTGCATTGGGGAAAACATTCATAGGCTAAGTCAATGCAACACAGACCTGTAATAAAACCTATATGAGTATTGCTAAAATATTATTTAATAAAACAAATTCTGAGATTATTAAATCTTTATTCATTTTAATGGTTTAAATAACTTAAATTTTTTAATTTTATTGATTTTTAAAAGCTCTCCATCTTTTATTTGAAATTTTGACTTTCTAAAAGCGTTCATTTTATAATTAAAATGTTTTTTAAGCACTTAATATTCTTTTATTGTAAAATTTATTCATAGGCAGATTTCTATAAAGAAAAGGTGTCATCTATTTATAATGCTGTTTTAAAACTTGTTCATGATTTAATGCTCTATTGCAAAATTTTAAAGTGCTCTTAAAAAAAAAGAAATACTGAAAGAAAAGGCATTTTGTTACTACATTATTACAAATTTGGTGATAATTGATTGACATTTTTTAGGAATGGGGAGGGAGGAAAGATGATTTAACCCTTTATGTACTGAATTATGAAGCCATGGAAATTCTATCTTCTAAAGCATTTTTCGCGAATTGTTTAAACTACATTAGAAAATTTACACAATCATTTAATAAATTTTAGAAGGATTGGAGGATTTAGAAGGATTAATTAAATTTGAATTTATAGGGGTTTTGTGTAATATTTATGACACCACTCAAGTCTTTTATTTTAAATATTTTTCTTAGTATTTTGTAGGATTAGGAAATGTTCAAATATAATGTTCTTACAATAGAAATATTTCCGAATTGAAAAATCACCCCCACCCCTCCCCCCAATGCCAAGAAAGCTGAAAAGATGCAAAGGCAAAAGAAATCATCCTTTTAAAAATACTTTTGTTTTATTTAACCAATAATGCTTTTGGAACAAGATAAAGTAATGTATCTATAACTCATTCTAAACTGTATCACAACTAATCGATGTATTAAATGAATTTTATAACAAGTTATTTTAATGGTATTTATAAGTACCGTCAGTAGATAAATGGTCAAAAGCAACATGGAGATATATTTAGAAAGAAGTATGTAAATTCCATTTTTAGAAACTTTATCTTAAATGAAAATAAAGTATTTTTTCATTTACCTACTGAAAAGACACATTTAGCTTTTTGCTTAAAAAACAAAAAAAATATTCTTTAAGAAGCAAACATGGTATATAAAAAAAATCTACTGTTAGTTATTTGGCTAAACTAAGGTAAAGCAAAGGGAAATTATTTTGCTTTTGACCATTTCTCAGGATACTAAGAAGTATATATAGTTTTTACACACATTAATTTATTTTCTCATGTATGAATTATTTTTAAATGGATGAAAAACATATCTTTTACTTAAAGTAGATTTAAAATAGATTATTTAGAACAAATAATGCTTAATTTTTAAAAATTCATACATTTATTACAGAATTACAAAATGTTACCTGATATGAGGTTTACAAGTATTATATTGTTTTAAATAATGGTTATTATTATTATTTTTTTTCATTTTTTTTCTTTTGCTGTAGTTTAAATTTTGGATTCAGTAAGACAAAACATTTTCCTTCATGTTCTTGTTTAGATCCAAGCCAGAAATTCTTTGAGAAAATCTTCTCTCCTTCAAAATACAAAACAATCTGTCAAAGGCAATTTTTCAATTACATATTTAAAAAGGAAATTTTTCTACAATCTTTTTCTTCCTACCATTTTTGAATTTCATATGAGGTTTTTATGTGACAAATAGGGATGTAACGAATATTCTGCTATTATTCGGGATTTGGTCCTTTTTGCCGAATATTTGGTTACCTGGGTACTGAACAGTAGCTGGCTGAATGTTTCGGCTGAATACTGTTGGATATTTAACTGGTTACTTTCAGGATCAGCCGAATACATTCATCTTTTTTCTTTTTTCCTGCAATGCTTTTCTCAAATTCAAATTGGATATTCTCAAATCCAAATTGTGTATTTTCTGATACATTCATGAAGCCAATTTCATTCTCAAATGCACAAAATTTTCAGCGATTCTGATTCAGTACGAAGAAATTAAATAGAATTTTCTATAAAGCCTCAATTCAAGGATCTTTAAAAAAAGTGGTATCAAAGTTGGGGATTTAAACCAATTTTATTGACACAACTGTCAGGGAAAGGTATTCATTATGGAACAATCGATTGTAACTCAAAATGCAATACATTTATAGAAATATGAAAAATGATATTCAATACTAAAGCATTTGGATATTAATGTTTGTAAATTTCACGTGCATATAAAAATGTCTTTGTGATTGTGTCAGAAAAGTTTGTATTGTTCAGCAATATTTTTAAAATAATTTTTTTCAAGAACAGCCTTAAATATATTTAATACAAAATATTACAGAAAATTCAAGATTATTCATACTGTTGGTTTCCGTTTCTGTGTGCACTATTATTATTCGATCAGTCAGTTGTAAAGCTTTGTGTTATGCATGCTGATACAACAGTTAAAAGTTTTGTATTTTCCTACTTTTTACAAATTTGTTGACCAATAACAACATAAACCTCTTACAAAAAAATTACTTGACTAAATAAGTGCTATTTCAAAAAGTGTCTCATTGTGAATCATGGGGGAGAGTGCACATTGTGACGGCTCATTAATTTTGAATGTAAGAAGGGATAAAAGTATCACTGAGTAGTAGAAGTGAAGAATTTTCTTTACATTTTAATTGAAATATTAACTTACCATCCTGACATACATAAAAACAAATTGATGCTACTAAAGGATAAAATGTAAATTCTTAATTTTTAGTCATGAAAGCAGTTTTTTAAATAAAAAATAATAAGCTTGAAAAGTACATTTAACAGTAATGAATTTTTATATTAGATAAAATGTTCATGAACTGCATGTATCTATAGATAAAATTATGCAATTAATAATCTTGACTTCTTAAAACTCATGTTTTATTATTAGCATAAATGTGCTTAAAATATTACAAAAGTAGATCAAGCTGTTAAAATTTGTATACATATAAATAAGCCCCCCCCCCCCCAAAAAAAAATAATAATAATAATTTCATTTTAATTTGTGTTTAATTGTATTTCTATTTTTAAATCAATATGTATATGGAATTGATATATGTATATATATTTATTTATTTAAATTAATATGTATACATACATGCATAATTACACATGTGCACACACACACACACATATATAGTATATATACAAAATGAATATATTTCTTAAATGTTACTATTCTGCCAAATCACTATTCCCAGTAACACATGAGTAAACATATAATATGCACTACACAGTTCTCATAGGATTCTTTTTCAATACAACCTCATATGAGGTCAGCATGAATGAGAAGGTTATGCAGAATTGGTTAACTTTTGAAATTATAATAATTTAAAGCATTTATTCAAACTATATCTGTATTGCTTGTACATAAATTTTGTTTTTTAATTTCAGGATTATCTGGTGCTGGCAAAACAACAATTTCATTTGGTGTAGAAGACTATTTGTGCTCTTTTGGAATTCCTGCCTATGCCTTAGATGGTGATAATGTCCGACAAGGTCTGAACAAAAATTTAGGTTTTAGTGCTGAAGACAGAGAGGAAAACATTAGACGTGTTTCGGAAGTAGCCAAGTTATTTGCTGACAGTGGTGTTGTTTGCCTTACAAGCTTTATTAGTCCATTTTCAAAGGTAATTCTATAATGCTAGATACCAGTTTTTCCGTAAAGCAATAATTATAAAAAGAATAATAAGTTAAATTAGATTTTTTATTCATCATATTTATTGTTCCAACAAAGCAGGAGGGTTTGTTATTTTGGGGCCAAGATTTGTGCAAAAGATTCTCTGCACTGAAAAAAATGTTATACACTTTAGAGTCATACTTTAATGAAATTAAAGAAAGTCTATGAAAATTCTTCCCCATAACCTTTTGTTTATCTCTATGGCCTGTTCATATTGTTCCATTACTATATGTCTTTATGAATCATCTGAATAGTGTAGTGTAAACAATAAGCTTAGACTTAAGAATAAGCATATGATTTTTTTTAAAAATTAAATAAACGCCTATATTTTGTATGAAATAAGTGTATTTCAGATTAATAATATGGATATTCTCTGATCATTATTGTACAAATCCATTTATATTTTATAACATATTAGTAATCTCCAGGATTTAAAATTATGAATTTAGTAGTCTGTGAGGTTCTAAAGCAGGTGTTGGCAAGTAATTTTAAGTTGGGTCTGAATACTTTTGAAAAATTTTATCAAGGTCCAAAGAAAAAAACACATTAGTAATATATATAACTTATTATTACTTATTATTGCTATTATTTATTTTTTTACATACACATACATATAATATAAAATAGAAAAGTCATGTATTCGTCCTGAAAAATTACCACATACACAGGTATACTTTCTGAAAATTTTTACATACATATAATAAAATAGAAAAAACAGGTATTCGTTGAAAAATTACACTTGCAGTCTTGAGCAAGTTTTTTATAGTTTGTTTCATATGGTAAACAGCTAATGCGAAGAGTGTCTTCAAGGCAGGCATCCCTTAATCGCTCTAACGCATTATTTTGCATTTCACATCATAGCAACTATGCATCACTATTAAAAAAATCTAATAAATTGCGCTATTAGGGCTATGCATATATAACGTTATCAACTTTTCGGTAATTTTGGACCCCCTCCCCCCCTTACGATATCATTCGTTATCATACATCGACCCTCCCCCCCCCCCCTCCCCGGGAATGATATCGTTATCAATATCAAATTTTCATTTTTGGAATTGTTTTCTTTTGTTTGGAGTGATATACAGATATTGTTATACACAGGGTTGTTTGGTTTAAACCAAATGTTTTTTTTTCATGTGGTTTTTTTCTCTTTTTCCCTAATGTTCTCTTTTATTTTACACATTATTGAAAAATGCAAAATCCAAGTTATGCAGAAGCTACAAGCAAAGCTTTAGAAGAATGATGAATTAATAAATTTGTAAAGGTGACTAACATTTTTAATCAATCAAACTTTTCTTATAAGCTTTAAATCTACATAGCAGACTACTAATTTTTCTAAAATTAGCTGGGAAGAAAAAAAACAAGTAGTTAGTTATTTTTCTTCTTTTTTTTAAGCCTTTTATTTTTAAAAATATCCAAAATGGCAGATTTGAGCTAAAAATACACTTTTACTACTTAGATTGCTTGATTAGTTAAGATTTACTAAGAATTGCATAGGCCTCAGTGATGACATAATCATAAGTAATTCTCTCCATTGGTTACTTTTTGTTCTGTATGCTAATGAATGATTGGCTGTGAGTTTTCTTTGCTGTATCATGGCTATTGGGTTTAGTAAGCTTTTGTTTCTCTTGCATTCCTACATTGGGATTGGGGTTTTGCATTATGATTTTATTCTGTTACCAGCAGGATTGGCACGATATAAATCAATTGGTTAACCAACTAGTTTTTTAGAAAAGATCTAATATAATATTTTCTCATTTTTGTAATTTAAGTGTTTCAAATTATTGGATTTCTACTTTTAACAGTCTTATCCCAGCAGTCACCGTGAGACATAGTGAGTCTAGGTTATATTTGTATGCATGTAGAATGCAAATTGCATGTGTTGATGAACATATCTGAAGCTCTAAAGATAAATTTTAAAACATGTGAATGTAGCAAAGATAAAATAGATTGAAAATATTCAATATTTTGAATAAAATATTTTCCTTTGAGAATACGCAGATTATTTACAATTAATAACATAAAATGACCTTTAAGATTTCAGTCAAGCTGCAAAAAAAATTTTTCTTGATTGGGATGATTATCTTTTAAGGCTGTTTGTTCTCAACTACTCTACCCAACAAGCACAAAATGCTTTGACACATTTACAAATTCATTTTTTAACGGAAAGATAAAATTGGAAGGCCTAACTGGAAGCGATTTGGAATTGAACTGTGTTTTCCATTTTTGATAAATAAATTACCTATTGAGTTATAAACAATTTTGATCATGTCACAAAGATGTTTTTAACCTTCCTTGAGTAGTTATTTTTCTTTTGCATGGAAATTCAGTTCAAAATGCCAACTTTGACATTATTTTCTGAAAGATCTATTACTTTGGCAAAAAAAACCAAAAAAAAAAAAAACAAACTGGAAAACACAGTTCCATTACATAGTTTCTGAACAACAGCATGCTAGTTTCATGCATTTCCGAACAAAAATAAATTAAAACTTATGTTATAAAGTTGTCCTTTCGGATTTTAGAACAGCTTTAAGAATAAAAAAGATACTCAAGATATGAAGTCAAGTAAGAGGACATTGAAAAATTGGGTGCTAGCGAAGCATCTGTTTACTTTTAACTAAAATATGCAATAAGATATTTAAATCGTCTATTGCATAATCGAATCCACTATTTAGATCTGACAAAAAAATGGGTAAAAATCGAGATAAGGTTCATGTGAGACATAACAGAGAAAAGTCTCATGAAAAGGCCTAAAAATATATATTAATTTTTAGTTTAGGCATATAAAAGTAATACGTATTATAAAATAGCTTAGAAAGAAATCCTGTGTATTAAGTCTGATGGCTGTTTAAATGTTTTAGTGGATGACAACTTTTATAAATCTACTTTCCATTTAAAGATCAATGTTTTCAGTAGTCTGAAAAGCTGGTAAATAAGTATTTCTGTTTATTTTACTGTTTCCTTTTTCTTTTTTTTTAACATGGCAATTTCTGAGGAGAAGTGTCAAATGACAATACACAATACTTCTTGAAACGTGTAAAGATCGTACTGCTAAATTCAAATCATTCCAGGAATTCTTTATAAAAAGCTTTACTTTCAATAAAAGATAATAATTGTTCATGTAGTGTTCTAATAGAAAAATCAAATTGCAAGTATTTCAAAGAAATTATTTTGAATAGCCATGGAAAAGTATATTATATTTATGAAACTACACCATATATTTATTTATAGTACTAGTAATCAAAAGATTGTTTATTAAGATTTTCAAGGTATCAATGTTTCACTATGTAGAGCATTTTATTCATGGAACATAAGACATAGCTTTTACTAAAAATGTTTAAATTTTAAATGATTTCAATTTTCTACACAATTGATTGTAATTAATTTAATTAAAATTATTTTTAAATAAAGTTATATTACTTATATATCCAACAATGTTTATTTTTATCAATAAATATGCATGTATATGTAATAGGAAAATATATTTTTAAAAAAACCCGGTTTAAACCAAAAAAACCGGGTTTTTTACCAACCCTGGTTATACGTTTATTTTTCATGTACTTTGATTCAAATGAGAGAAATCAATAAAATATAGCTTTGTATATGAAATAACTTTATATCAAATAACACTTAAAAGAAATAGTTGCTATTTAAAAGTATTTAATAATGGCTTTTCGTTACAAAATGTATTAAAAAGTAATAATGTCTTCTTGCACTTGCCCACCCATGGGAAGACAGAACTTCTTATCAACAAAATAGGTGGACAACATTCTTTCTCATTTATTTACTAGTAAACACAACAAGTATCATTTCAAGCATACTTCACAGTTGATTTCTGGAACAGCAGATTATAGTATATCCATACTCATATGACAGAAGAATAGGAATGCCAAATGTTGGGGTATTCCATATTTTGAAATAAAAAAATTTTATAATCGTTTAATGATTTTAATAAAAACTATGTATTCCCTTAAAAATAGATTGCAGACTAAAAAAATATAACAGACAATTTTGATGTAAAGAACAATTTACAAATAAAAAGAGAAAATTTTGTTTGGATCAAAAAAGATAACTATATCAAAAGACAAACTCCCCCTCCCCCTAGAGATATCTTACGATATTATGTGCCAGACCCCCCCTGCCCCCTAAAATGATAACGTTATACATGCACGGCACCTTACTTGTAAAATATAAGAAACATTGATAAGGCTATAGCTCAAACGTATCTAGGTTATTATACGTAAATATTAATAAATTATTTATTCAAATTGAAAATTTTTGGCAGTCCGGATGTGGACCGCGGTCTGCCTGTTGCCGACCGTGGTTCTAAAGATTAGCAACTTCTGACTTTGATGTCATTTATTTTATTTACTTATTTATTTATTCTTTTGTGTCAGTGTAGTTTTTATTTCTGTACTTTGATTTTTCTGTTATAATTTTTTTCCAATCGATTCAAAGCTTCAATTTTTTAATATTATTTTTAAATACTTTTTTATATTGATTTTCTTATGGAAAATTTCGCCATCTCTATTTTATTTACATCATGCTTATTTTTACTTCAGGACAGAAGTACTGCTCGACAAATTCATGAAGATGCTGGTCTTACATTCATAGAAGTTTTTGTGGATACACCTCTTGAAGTCTGCGAAAAAAGAGATGTCAAAGGCTTATATAAAAAAGCCAGAGCTGGAGAAATTAAAGGTAATCATGTCTTTTTAATTCTGATTTTCTAAAAATAAATTTTATTTTTATTATCGATTCTATTCACTGTGATGCTTTTTCAGTCCTGTTGTGCAATAAAGTATGTTAAATTAATGATTATATTGCTAATGCCAAAATGTTAGTTAAATGATATGGGTTTGATTTGCAATAGCTTTACATCCAAATTGCATAATTTTGTACTAGATTGCCGCATCGGGTTGGATAATCTGATTTTATCTGAACTTGATCCAACTCATAATTCAGTTTGTGCTAATTTGTGACTCTACTTCTTTGACTACAGGCTGTTTTAACTCTTGTGAGTCAAATTTGGCTTAATCTAATTTTTCAAAGGAAACTCCAGAATATTATGAAAATAATAATGAAAAATTTATATTTGAATACAGTGAAACCTCCTACAACGGTCACTCCGAACAGCAGTAACCTCCGAATACCGGCCATGTTTTAGTATTACCGAATCTCTTCCATAGAAATAGCATTACACTAAACCTCCGAATAACGGCCACCCCACAACTTTTTTTAAACTATAATTGATATTGAAAAGAATGTGGAGGTGGATTTTCTTATTTGACGTCCTTATAATTTCCTTACTAATCTCTAGTGGTTGCTTAGCAAAATCTCGTTTGCAAATAGGTGTGGTGAGAGGGGGTGGGGTTGACGAAATTTAAGTTTGTGTGAGGAAGCAGTAGTCAAATGACCACTGTCAAATGTACTCTTTTTGAATCGCGTGATGATATTTCTTGTCTATGTGTAGCACGTATTTTTCTCTAAAAGAATTAGTTCAAAGTGAAAAAATTTTAACTTTAAGTGATAAGTTGGAAGTTATACAGGACAGCAAAAAAGATGTAAGTGCATGAAAATTAGCTGAAATGACATTTGCAGAAGGACCCAAACAGATGACATTTTGAAAAAAAAGTTACTTTTATTTAGAAAAAACATTTCAAGGTGTAAATTTGGAATCTAAAACTAAGCGTCAAAAGAACTAGTTATGATGAGATTTATAAGTTGCTTTTGGAATGGCTTTCGAACTCTCGAAAGAAAAATCTCCCAATTTCTGGATTATTGTTGCATGAAAGTGCCCGAGACATTGCAGAGAAACTGGGAAATTAAAAATTTTACACTCACTCAAAATGATAACGAATTCTACAACAAATCTGTGGAAATGATTATGCATTTAGAGAAAGTGATACGCTTTAAAAAAAAAAAAAAAAGTGCGAATAACTAGAGTAAAACTTCCCTAAAGCGACCACATTCCGTTCCAATAAAAATTGGTTGCTCAGAGAAGTGGTCTCTTAATGGAGGTCATGTTTAAATCTAGATTTGAATTGTTGAAAAAGGCCAACAATTAATGTTACTAAAATTTATTTTCCACATTAGGAAAAAATATGAAAATTTAAATATCAGAACAAAAGTTAACTACATAAGTTAATTATTGCAGAATTTAAAAAACTGACATTTTCTTTGATTTTACAGTTTTATCTCCTTTAACTTTTATTTCCAAGTCCTTTCGAAGTTCAGTAAATAAATGCAATTTTTTTTTGGATGGGAACAAATAATGACGATTTCATTAATTTATCTATTTCTTTGAGAGTTTCCTGACAGAATAGGGCAGAGGAGTTTGACCATTATCCTTACTTTGTCATCAGAGTTAAATTCATTGCATAAAAATGCACAAAGGAATTTAAAACTTTAAAGTTACAGGAATAAACAAAAATTCTAAACTTAGTTTAGAAGTTTGATGAATAATGTGCTCTCCGGAATTATTATTCTGATAAAACCTTCAAGCGACCAGGAAAAAATGGAATTTGTTTCATTTTCCTCAAAGAAATGGGTCGCTCATGGAGAGAGTTCAACTGGGGGTGGGGGGTCTCTGAATAGAGGTAAAATTAGTATTGAGCTTATGGGAATAAATTTCGTTCCTTGAAAAAATGGTCGTTCAGGGAGGTGGTCGCACAGGGAGGTTTCACTGTAATTTCTTTAGTGTAAAATAATAGTATGTATTTTTCAACTGTAAAAATAAAATAATTTTGGTCAGTTATTGTTATTTTAATGTAATGTAATTTTGAGGTTTTAAAATGTGGAAGTGGAACCTCTGAATAATGGCAACCTCCGAAGTACGGCCACTTTACCGCGCTCCCAGTGGTGGCCGCTATTCAGAGGTTTTACTGTACAAATGAGTATATACGTATATACATGTAGTAGAATTACGTTAAGTAAATTATCACAACAAAGATTATGTTCAAGTACAAAGATAGACACAAATGTTTATTAATACAATTAAATATACAGATAATACTTAAACAAATTTAAAATAGATGAGTATTAAAGAATCATAACAGCATTTTGTGTATTTGACAAAAACACATCTCTGCAAACTTCTTAACCCTTATGTAGAAAAAACAACCTTCATCTTTGGCTGAAATCTGCAGAACTAACCATTTGTCCATCATGCACTTTCATCATGTGTATCATGGATTCATAACCATGCTTGCATGTGGCTCGTGCCGGTTATTACTTTATTCATTAAGTTAGTACAAATGTGGTTATTAATCTTCAGTCATTCCCACATTCATTTATTTGGATATATATATGTGTTTGAATATGATTCAATACATAGGCATATACGGTCAGTTCTTTTATGATACAGTCACATTTGATGTTCAGCTCATTAAAATTAAGATTTTTTGTCCATTGCAGTTCAACAGCTACAATTTTAATGAGAGTTAAGCATAATGTAAATTATTCAAGACTGATAAAACTAAATAGTATAAAGCATTTCTTCAAAATACTGAAACATAAATGAAATAAAAAAGTGTTTTACAAGAGTGAACTTTTCTTCAGGCTTGATTAGACACATATTTCAATTGCAAGAAGTAGAAATGGAGTTGAAAACTTTTATTATTTTTCTTTTTGAAGTGAACTTGATCTGGGTCTGAAACTTGAAAAAAAGATTCACTCTGTCAAAATGTCAAACAGAAGGTAGTCTAATGGTAGTATTATAATTGGATTGTGAAACTTTCTCAGTTTGTTTAGAAAGATAATCTAGATTATTTAACTTATACAGACAGTTTTTTTAAACTAGGGGGCTCGGCCCCCTACGAGCTACGCTCGCCAACCCCCGTCCAGACACCGTAGACTCTAAATGCACGCTAATTTGATCGGCTTTAAAAAGATTTCGAAAGATTGAATTATAATTTAAAAAACAGTGGCGATCTCTCTATAAACGGATTTCTATTCATTTCTCTTTGATTGGGGAATTTTAACGCCAAATCCGTTGCGGTACTACTTGATTATCCCGTCGACCAATTTCGCCAAATTATATAAATCGCCAAACCACTCGCCAAATTATACAAATTGACATAATTTTTATTTTAAATAACGAAAAAACAAATAAATTAGTACAACATTAATAAAAATACAAATAAAACGTCGAAATAAAAATAACTTGATGACGTAGACATGTGTAACAACATTTCAAAATAAGCTAATATAAAAGGAATTAAGTAAACAGAGTCTTTGTCTCCTGGTATTTTTTAACAAAGTGAAAAGAAAGTTCTTTTAAATGAGACATTTTAAATTAATCGTTTTTAATCTGACGTAATTTTGACCAAACTATTCTTTCTCTTTTTAATATTCACGTGAAAATACTTGTGTTAGAAATTAAATATTATTTGCGCTTTCCTAACAAAAATAGTTGAAAAGTATCCTCTTAAAATATCAAATAAATGTCTAGCGCAATTTCTAAATTTAAACCGTTTTGCAATATTATTTTGTGTTCATTTTATGTAATAACTGTAATGTGACGTAAATATGATGTAATTTCTCCTATTTAAGACTTCTAACGCATGTTAATAAATTTATTGCTTTACAAATTCCTTTCTCTCTTAAAATTCACGTGTAATTATAGTTTTTATGACATAATTTTTAATAAGTTCCTGCTTTTTGTACATAATTATTTAATTTTAATTCCAAATCTTTTTTTCTGTTTATAATAGTCCCGTGTAGATAAATTTTTAATTAATTTTATGTAATAACTGTAATGTGACATAAATATGACGTAATTTCTCCTATTTAAGACTTCTAACGCATGTTAATAAATTTATTGCTTTACAAATTCCTTTCTCTCTTAAAATTCACGTGTAATTATAGTTTTTATGACATAATTTTTAATAAGTTCTTGCTTTTTGTACATAATTATTTAATTGTAATTCCCAATGTTTTTTTCTGTTTATAATAGTCACGCGTAAATAAATTTTTAATTTATTTACACGTATAAATATTTTTTTTTTTTTGAAGCAAACATTATTGCTTCCGCTGTTTATACAGTTGGCAACAGTTTAAATTAATATCACTTTCTAAAATCTGTTAAAAATATCTCTAGAAATGCTGAAAATCTGAATTTAAAATAGAAATAAAACCTCAAAAAATTAGTCAAAATAAAAAAATTAATGCAATCTGCACTCCGGCAAATTCTAACGCATAAAATGATCTAAAAATGATTAAATTCCTATGAACAGTTTTTGCTCCTATAAAACTTTTTTAGTGGAACGATTTTGTCCAACTTTAGCATTAAATATCTCTTAAAATAATTCTTCGATCTGAAAATTGTCTGCATCAGCGTGTTTATCAAACATTTTTGTATAATACTACCGATTTTCATATTTTTGTATGCATTATTTTTCTTAATATTAACGAAGAAAGACCCCCGGTCACAAAAAATTCAAAACCGGCGGCGGCGGCGGTGACAGCGGTAGTTACTTTTTTTTAGAATAGAGAGATACCCAGTTTGCTATTTTCTCCCTTTTGACTCATAAAGTTATGCTTAATATTTATGTAATAAGAGATTGGCAGTTATTCCTTAGTATATGAATGAGGGTGTTGTTAATTAAATTATATATTATGTCTGCAGTAAAGAATAAAATGTTCAGAAATAAAATTTCAACTTTGTTATTCATTTGTGTTTTATTTCTTAGGGTTCACTGGAATAGATTCTCAGTATGAAAAGCCAGATAAACCTGACATCCATATCAAAGCTGGTGAACTGTCTGTCCATGACTCTGTACAGACGGTAATTAAACTTCTTTTAGACAAAGTAAGTTTCTTTAAAGTCTAATAGTTATGAAACAGATACTGTTCTTAAGTATTATTTGTCTATATAGGTACCTTGTGTAAGATTTATGTTGCTGAATAGAGAGTTGAGAATCATCACTGTTATTATTGGATAGTGTATCTTTCTAACTGTTGTTCAGTTCATTTCTTAAAATGATTAATAATGTTAAATCAAGATACTGGACACTAATTACTTTTGTTTGAAATGTACAACTGACTGCAGACTGTCATTTTATTAATCACTTTAATGTTTGCCTCGAGGTTGGGGGTAAAAAGCACTATTTCCCTATACCTGCTGCTGGTGAAGTGGTTAAAGACCATCCTATTATTTATTAACCTATTAAGTTTCTTTTAGGCAGTTCTAAAATTGAACATTACCAAAATAATCTTTTTCTCATTTCATGATTGTCCAGAGTAAAAAAAAAAAAATGTTTTACACATTGTTTGTCACATGTATTGTTTAAACACTTCAACGTTTACCCCAAGATAAGCTGGAGATAAAAGCACTGTTTTCTTATACCTGCTACTGGTGAAGAGGTTAATTATTGATTTTCAAAAGGTGAAGTTTAAATATACAACATCATGGTTATCAGTTGAGATTTTGCATGAATTTTTTGCAAGTTGTGAATGAAAAACCAAGTAATTCTCAGGGAAATATCTAATGGAAGTTAATGAAACAGCGAATTATTTAAATGGAAAGAATTCCATCATTGTGTTTGCTGTTGAGAGATTAAGATCTTAAGAAAGTTTATTAGACTAACATCTTTAAGAGAAAGCATTGTTTCAACTGGCTTAATATAAAGGCCTTTAAATATGAAAGATCATTTAAATGTCAGCAGCAAGTAGGTCTTAATTGAAATTGTTCCAGTATTAGACTTAGAGTTTTTAAAGTTAAAGTTTTTTTGAAAGCTATTAGCTTTTTAGTGGTGGGTTGTTCTTAGAGAATTCACCTTGCTCTTATGAGTGTTGAGAATGTTCCAGTCTGCTGGATTTGCTTCCAATAAAGATTATTCTGATTTAGTCTGAATACAATTAATATTTTGCCTATAGGTTTTAGAAGCTAGGTTGTCATATACAGTCAAGTTTCACTGTAGCAAAATCCAGTAAAATACAAATTCTGTTGTATGTGGGTCAATTAAATATAAACTGAATTTTTGGAGATGTGAAAGCAGGCCGTGGCTTATAAATGTTATTAGGTGTCAGTTAATTAGCCTAATTATGGTTGACCCACTCAAGCCTGTATTTTAATCAGCATTGTTATGAGTATGTAGGAAGTACATATTTTCTTTTCACAATGCTTGATTACCAAATTTTATGAAAGGAAGGTGTGAAACCAGCTGAAGTTTTGTGCAGACTAAAGCGCAGTTTTCAAATGTCTGTCTCTAGAAAACCCAAATCTACAATTGGCATAAAAATCCATGAAAACTGTTGAAATTGGGTCTCACAATCAAACAAATTTCAGTTTTCAAATGTCTGTCTCTAGAAAACCCAAATCTACAATTGGCATAAAAATCCATGAAAACTGTTGAAGTTGGGTCTCACAATCAAACAAATTTCATCTGTATGTCAGCAAAATATTACAATGACATTCTGATATTTTATTGGCATTTCCTTAGTAACTTTATTCACAATTATTATCAGTGCAGCATACTACTGGACAAGACAGAATTTGCATATCAGCAGAAAAGATACAGATTTCAGATCAAGATTGTTATCCTCTTCCATGGATGTCAATCTAATATGGCAGCGTTAATTGAAGAACTTTACTGGGCAACTTTGGGGCATTGTCCAAATTTGCCACCGTTTTGGAGCCTACTGTCTGTCATGTGATTACACATGATTAGACCACTAGAAGTTACATTTGAAGAATATTATTTCAGGGCCATGTAGTCATCTTGACATTTGTGTGCATTTTGAAAGAGTCCCAGCTCCTTTCATTTTATGATACTCGAATAAAAAATTTACTTATCTAAATTGTGTTTTAAAATCAGATTATGTAGAAAAATAATATTGTATCATCAATTTTGTATCTTAAACAAATAAGTTACAAGAAATAGATTCTAGTTTGTATTTGATTGACCCTTGTTATGAAATATTTACCGTTCCCCAGTAAATCCTAATATATAAAAGGTAAGGGCATTGGGATGAAATTTCATTGTGATAAGATAGTACAATCCTACGAAATCAGCTTTAACATATGATTGAACTCAATGAATTTTGATACATAACTGAAATCTTTTTGACATTCCTATTATGGATCCCTTGAACTTTACTTTAGCAATAAGCCTTTTTAGGGATTCTCTCTTTTTAGGACTAGTATAATAATATCCTTGTTCCAGTGCTAGGTTCGTTGAATTTTCCACCCCCACACTCTTATTGTTTGATATTGGAAATCATTGCTCAGCCACATATCTGTTAGTCATTTGCTTAAAGAAAATACTAATTTACAAAATTGCTGAAATCCTATTATTTATTAAAGCAAATAAACTTAAAGAATTTGTCTTTAATACACCAAATAATATATTAAAGTACAAAACCTATTCATAGTGTAGGCATTTTGTTTTATGGGCCAGGTGCTCTGTTCATTACGACCTATTTTCCTCGGTCCCCATTCAGACATTGCAGTCTTTAAAAACTTACTAATCTGCTCTGTTTTAAACTGAAAAAAAAATGTGGTTGTAAATGTAAAATCTAACTTATCTGAAGATTACTTAAAAAGCATTAAAAGTTCTTTTAGTTTAATGGAATATCTTTGCTTGATTCCCCCATCCTCCCATCCAATATATTTATTTTTTCTCTGTTTCTTACAAAAATATGGTAGCAAGAAAAAGTAGTTAATTATATTGAAAATAAAATAAATAAATGTTTCAAATTAACATAAAAAAAATTATGGTATAAAAAATTTTCTCTTTAACAATGACATAATTTTCAACTTTTAAGTTTTCTGGCGCATACATATTAAGCCATTGCATGCATTTTTAACTGTCAAAGATTTCATGTCATGTATGTATTCATGTGCTCTGTATCTCATCTAAAATAAAACATAGAACCACTCTAGTCCTGCTGTTGTCAGAGTAACTGGTTAGTTGACTTCCTTTTAGGGTAGTCCAGTGTTTTGTTTTTACTAAACTAGGGGGCTCTGCCCCTACGAACTACGCTCGCCAACCCCCGTTCAGGCACTCCAAAATCCAAAAAGCACGCTAATTTGATCGGCTTTAAAAATATTGAATTAAAATTTAAAAAAACAGTAGCGATCTCTCTGTAAACGGGTTTCCATTCGTTTTCCTTGGATTGGGGATTTTTAAGGCCAAATCTGCTGCTATTAAAAGATACAATGGCTGTTTTCATTTTTAATTAAAAAAATTAGTTAAACATTTGAAAATAAGCTAATGTAAAATGAATTAAGTAAACAGTGTCATTGTCTCACAGTATTTTTTAACAGCGCTATAAGATAGTTCTTTTAAATAATTCATTTTAAATGTATCGTTTCAAATCTGACATAATTTACACCAAAGTTTTATTTCTCTTATTAATATTCATGTAAAAATACTTTTGTTGTTAGAAGGAAATATTATTTGCGCTATCCTCGAATTCACGATAATAGTTGAAAAGATTATCTCACAATATTTCGCGCAAATATATTTTCAATTTAAATTGTTTTGCTATATTTTTTGCCATTTTAAATATGATGTAATTTTCTCAAATTACAAGTTTTAGCGCATAATAATGATTTTTTTTTATTTTAAGGTTTTGTTTCTCTTTTAAAATTCAAGTGCAAATATGGTTCGGCACAGATGTCATATACCCCATCATTGCCCCATATTGGCGCAATTTTTTTCTGACGCCAATTTCATATACGCAACGGGTACTTAGCTGGTACTAAAGTGTCATTATTTTGCTTGATATGGTAACCCGGATGTTGCTGTTTATGATATTAATGTTTCGCCAAATTGGCGTCGGAAAAAAATTGCACCAATATGCGTGTATATGACATCTGTGCCTATGGTTCTTATGACGTAATTTTCGTGCTTTTAACATGTAATTATTTTTTATTCTAATTTTAAAGTTTTTTTTTCTGTTTGTAATAGTCACGTGTAAATAAATTTTTAATTTGAAGTAAACATTATTGTTTGCGCTGTTCATACAACTGGCAACAGTTTAAATTAATAACATTTTCTAAAATTTGTAAAAAATATCTCTCGAAATGCTGAAAATTTGAATTTAAAATTGAAATAAAACCTGAAAAAATAAGTCAAATAAGAAGAATAAATGCAATCTGCACACGAGGAACTTATAACGTATAAAATGATAAAAATGATTAAATTCTCATGTATAGTTTTTGTTCCAATAAAACTTTTTTAATGGAACGATTTTGTCCAACTTTAGCATTAAATATCTCTTAAAATAATTCTTCGATTTGAAAACTGTCTGCATCAGCGTGTTT
This sequence comes from Maratus speciosus, assembly GCA_963932465.1. Lineage (NCBI taxonomy): Eukaryota > Metazoa > Arthropoda > Arachnida > Araneae > Salticidae > Maratus > Maratus speciosus. The sequence continues at coordinate 246,620,702 of OZ010791.1, read as the reverse complement.
ATCAAACATTTCTCTATAATACCACCGATTTTCATATTTTTGTATGCAACAGTTTTTTTAATATTAACGATCAAAGGCCATGCTTAAGCATTCAAATTGGATGCGATCTACCCGGAATATCTACGCAGATTTTCATTGGTCCATTTCCAAATCAAAACTTTTTTTTATATATAGAAGGATATGTTCCCTCTCCATTCAATTGGTTAATTTTGACCCCACTTCTATGAAACAACTTATGCCCCCTACTAGTTTTGGAATTTTCTTAAGCAGCTACCTTATTCAGAGATTTTCTTATTGTTTCACAAGAAAAAAGTACAGTTGAAAGGAAATATTTTTAAAAATTTCTATTCATAGTAATAACATGATATGCATTTATATTTTTAAAGCCAACATTAAATATGAGGCAATAAAGTAGATATTTCAGGGCAGCTCCTTTAAAGAGGTGACGGTTAAATCTACCGTTTAGTACTGGGTAGAAATGTGATATTTAAGTTGTTGATAAAATGACACTTTTCACAGACAACAAATCTACATTTAATATAGATAAAGTTCAAAATTTTGAAACATGTCCTGTGTGTTGCTGGGGATGAAATAATAATAATTAGTATGATACACTTTTAGTTCCGAATAGTTGTGTTAAAAGCTTGTATTAAAAGATTTTGCAAAATATTTTCATAATATATGCTTGATTTAAAAAATGCCTTTTAATGCCTGATTTTGAAAAAGAAATTAATTTGTTTATGTTGTGGGTTGTTTTCTAAAATTAATGCATTTTTTCTTCTAAAATGGATATTTAATTATGTGTGTATGGTTTTAGACTATTATAATTAGTTTTATTCAATTTATTTAAAACTATTTTGCATGAGAAAATAAAAGGATTAAATTTTTAATTAACATTTTAGAGTATTAAAATATTTTTTAAAGACATTGCTCCTTTACAGAAAAAGATTTTTCAGAATTAGAAGATAATTATATGTTATGTAAAGCTTTTACATACATAAAAAATATTTTATTAAAATTTGAAATATATTTCTAAATAAGTTTGTATTTTTTATGCAATATATTTTGTATGTATATAAAAAATGTATGTAAAGAAGTATATGTAAAAGATGTTGCATTCCTTTGATTTTTTTTTAAATTTTTTCTTTCAGGGCATTATTCCAGAATCTGTACTAGATAGCGTAAAAGAGCTGTTTGTACCCAAGCATCAGCTAGAAAGAGCCAAAGCTGAAGCAGAATCTTTAGAATCTGTTGAAATCAGCGACTTAGATTTACAATGGGTCCAAGTTCTTGCAGAAGGCTGGGCCACACCACTTAAAGGCTTTATGAATGAACGGGAATACCTACAATGTTTACATTTTGGATGCCTTTTAGATGGTGATTGCTTTTTAAAAAAACTAACAAATATTTATGTAATATTTCATACCATTGGCTTCTGCAAGGGATTGATGGGGAAGGAGAGGGCAATTGGATTTTCAAATTTATTTCGATAAATTTTCTTTCTATCTCATGACTTTGAAAAAAGTAATGAATTTTATTTTTCTCGAGTATAAATAAAATAATTAAATGTAAAAGAAAACAAAAACTAAGTTTTTTTTTTTCCCAGATGATGTTTCCCCTTCTACCCCATCTTGATTTTTAAAAATTGTTATTTATTTATTTTTGTATTTATTATTTATGTCTGTGTAAATATTGTCACATAAAAATGTTGATGTGTTAATTGGTGTGTCATGTTTCGTCCAAATTTCATGATGCACAGTGTACACAGTAGTGTTGAATCCAGATATTTTCCTTTTGAAGGGAATTTTGCAGCTCATGGGAGGACATTATGAAGTTCTGAGTAAAAATTTGTATTTTAAAACCATTATCAAATACAAAATCTCAAATTTTCTGGCAGAGGGAGAGACATTTTCATTCTCTGGGGAGGAGGGGTTAATTTGTCCAAAACAACCCACTAAATTCATCAATTGCGCACCTGATTGTAGGCAGAAACCGCGGGCCCAGTATAATTCAAATTTGCTGCCCTCCCACCTATAAATATGATTCTATAAAACCTGCTAAGGCGGATACACAAACAGTCGGTGTGAAATACAGTTTTAGATGGGTTATTTTAGTCTTTGCAGGTATATGTGCATGGTATTATTTTTAGTAGGATCATGAAAATTTCCCGTTTAAAGCAGGATTCCATTAAAGCTACGTATTAGAAAATAAATTTGCTGGATAGTACTTTTTTAAAAAGTGCTATAAATTACCTTACATTTTTATTATTTTTTCTTTTACGTTATTACAGTTTATGATAAATTTTTGTGATTCTACAGTCGTTACCTTTGCCTATTATGCATAGCATAGATAGCAAATGGGTGTAAAGGAAAAAAAAAATCACAGAGATTCTTAAAATATATTAAAATAGTAGAGCCAAACCTAAAATTGATAAGCTCAAATGAAATTTTTAAAGTGGCAGCTGTTTGAAGTTTCAAGTCAATTTTTGTCACTAATTTTTTGTTTTCAAAACTATAAAAAAACTGAAATTATTAAAACTTTAAATTTTTTAAAGATTTGTCCTCCATTTTTAAAAATCTAGTGTAAAAAAAAAAAAAAAAAAAAAAAAAAAAAATGTTTGAATGATTTAAAAGAGTTCTTACACAGATTAAAAAAAAAAAAAATTGTTTCAAGAAAAATGCATTTAAATATTTTCAACTGCCCTTTTATCAACCGTAAGACCAGTCCATGATTTAAGCATTGGGAGGAACAAAAAAGTTTTTGAGGGCATTTCTAAATAGTTAAATGGGTTCAAAAAAGGCAAAAAATAGAAAATTTATTTTTTGAAAGTTTTCCTGGGCAATCTCCTCTTATCAAGCTTAGCTGTATTATAATCAGCTGTACCAGTTTCTGCAGGTTCCATTAATGATAAGAATAATGATTTTTAATAATTAAACTCAGCAATTTTCTTAGCAATGCAAGATAAAAGTTTTGGGGCACAATTTGGAACATGCTCTAATTTTATTGGAAAGAACCCTAACAGTTACAAAAAAAAAAAAAAAAAAAAAACCTACGAGGTCATCCAGAATGTAAACTCCCCATAAAAAAGAAACAAAACATAATTACCTGGAAAGATTTATTGCAAAAGATACAGCAATTTTTCAGCTACTTCTCAACATAAGAACCACCAATTTATAACACTCGCCATAGCACGAGATAAGTTTTTATAGTCAGTGTTATAGAAATCTGCCGCCTGGGAATGGAGCCAGCTTATCACAGTTGTCAATCCAATTCTCATCACCATAATGATCCTGTTGACAACTATGACAGACTGGCTTCATTCCATTACTGTATCTTTTCCAATAAATCTTTCCAGATAATTATAGTAATGAAAAATAGAATAGTTGAAAAGTTTTAATTTTGTACGATTCCTGTTATGTGTATTTTTTAATTGCTGTCATTACAGTTTTACCGTGACACACTTGATTTCATGTTATGATTTCAGAAAAGTAATTTTATTTTTGTTTAGGTGGTGTGATAAATCAGTCAATTCCAATTGTTTTGCCAATATCTACAGAAGACAAGGATAAGTTATATGATGTTTCAGCATTTGCTTTACGGTATAATGGAAACTGTGTGGCCATATTAAGAAATCCAGAATTCTACGAACACAGAAAGGAAGAGCGTTGCTCTCGACAATTTGGTACTTCTAACAAGGGTCATCCTTATGTCAAAGTTAGTATACCTTCTGTAAACTGTATACATAAAAGATTAAATAAGTTTGCAATTTCTGGAAATTTCACAATTCTGTTATTTCAAAAGAAAAATAAATTAATATATCATTTAGAATATGATTAATTTGCCTACTTTCCCATAAAATGACAGTTATATCATTATTTAACAGAGCGTTTAAGTTCTGTAGTGATAACATCTCTGTTAACATTAAGAAAAACAGAATTTTCATAGCATAACAACTATCCACTTTGATGTTGTCAAAGAATTTTTCCAGAGTTTTCAATAACAACCAATAAACATTGTGCACCGTTTCAGCATGAATCTCTTACAATCTGTGTAGCTATTTGTATTACAAAGATATCCCTGACAAAATATCACTACTGTTTAAAAGCTGTAATATATTATTTCTGCTCATATACCACAGAACTCAATTAAATTTTTTTGTAACTGGTTATGAATATAAATATCCTAAATCAGATGTGGAAGGAGTCATATACTGTAGACTCCCTCAAATCCGCAAATGCCTAAAATCCACACATCATCACAGATGTAGACAATGAAACTTTCAGATGTAGGGGCAAATTTACAGAATTTTATTAGTTTTATATCATTCCATATGTATTTTAATATGTAATTCTTGATAATATGATTAACTCATGGTTTTTCATGAAGGAAGTATAAATGTATTTCTAAAAAAAAAAATTAAGATATTTCTGATATCACTGGTAATTGCAATCTTTTTGCCAAATATATTTATTTGTTAATCAAGTTTTTTTAGTTTTTAAGACTGGCTAAACCTGAAATAAAACTTCCTTAGTTTATGTTTTTGATGTGAATTAATAGGGTACCTTTATGAGAAAAGTTTCATTGAATAATTCAAGAATAATGTATCTCATCTTTATTATGCATATTTAGTTATACGTTGTTAATTATTTACTTGACCTTTAGTTTTAATAATTTAATCATGTTTAAAATTATCTCACCTTTTATCATTTTAGTTTATTACTTTACTTAATTTTAATATTTTACTATATTGCAAGCATTCATTATAATTTTGATTGCATTATTACATTCAAATTACTGTTTTAAAAAATGTAAGCAAAGCAATGACCAGAAATCTGCAAATTTTTGAAATCTGCACAACTTCTGGTCCAAAGTTGTGCAGATTTGAGAGGGTCTACTGTAATAATAATAATAAAATCTGTTGAAAGATAAATTTTCTACCATTTTTAGGAGGCAATCTAGATAGTTTCTCTTTATGCACACGATCACTTTCTGAATATGTACTTCTGTAAATCTTAGTGTTTTGAAGATAATTTTGATTTACAAAATATAGTAACTATCAAAACTTAATTAAAATATAGAAATAAGAAAATTCTGATGCTAATAAAAAAAAAAAAAAAAAAAAAAAAAAAAAATCACAATTTTCGGTAAGCAATGTGGTTCCTTTCTTTTCATGTACTTTTTCACCTTCTAAGACTAGTCTATATGAATACATACTTCTAGCAGGCCTAGCAAGTATTTCAGCTAATTTTCATTTTTAATTATATTTCAAGTTTATTAGCATTATTTTCCTTTCAGTTGATATACAGTGCACTCCCTCAAATCCGCACAGCTTGGGACCAGCAGTTGTGCAGATTTTAGAATTTTGCATATTTTTGGTCATTGCTTTGTTTACATTTTAAAAAAAGTAATTTGAATGTAATAATGCTATCAAAATTAAAACGAATGCTTGCAATATAGTAAAATATTAAAATAATTAAGTAAAGTAATAAACTAAAATGATAAAAAGTAACATAATTTAAAAAAATGATTAAATTATTAAAAATAAAGGTCAAGTAAATAATAATGTATAATTAAATATGCATAATAAAGATGAGATGCATTTTCTTGAATTATTCAATGAAACTTTCCTCATAAAGGTAAACTATCAATTCACATCAAAATCATAAAGTATGGAAGTTTTATTTCAGGTTTAGCCAGTCTTAATAATCAAAAAAGCTTCATTAATACATAAATATATTCATAAAAAGATTGTGATTACCAGTGATATCAGCAATATCATGATTTTTTTCACAAATAAATTTATACTTCCTTCATGAAAAACCACAGATTCAGTCATGCTATCGAGAATTACATCTTAAAATACATACAGAGTAATATAAAACAAAAAATCTGTAATTTTGCCCCTACATCTGAACTGAAAGTTTCATTGTTTACATCTGTGATAATGTGCAGATTTGAGGGAGTCTACTGTATTATCATTTTATTACGATATTCTGCAACTATTTCATCATGAAATTGCCAGAAATATGTATATTATAAAGGTGTAGTATTTTTAAAAAAAGTTAATAAACATTGTAGAATGTACTGTACAGGTAAAAAATCCAATAAGAAAACAGCTTGCAGCATATAAAATTATAATAACTTTAAAACCTGTACTATTATCACAGTATTGAAAGCACACATAATTAAGTTTGGCTGAGAGGGGGAAAATCAGACTAGAAGATCCCAGCCCGTACATCTTTACTTTTATAGAGCATGAGCAAAAGTATGCATTTTTCAGTATTTGATCTTTGGAAACCTGTGAAATATGTGGTGCTGCAAGATGTCCATTAATTTCACTGTCAAATTTGAAATGTGCCAATAATCTACTAAATAGAACAAAAGGGCATACTTTTACAATAAAAGCCTTCTGCACAAAAAAATTATCTTTTACTTCTCTTATTTAAAGAAGATTCAGATCTTGAATTTTATGGAACTTTTCCTGAATAAGATCTTAATGATTCAAATAATTGTAGTTCTCTCTTAACCGGAAATTATCTCTACCTGTTAACCGTGGTTGAGTTTTCAGTACCTTGTTAATTATTAACCATCTTTCCAGTATTTTGATAAGAATGCTTGTAAATACCAGGATATATATATTTTTTTTAAATCGCAGTTTGATGCTATAATATCTTTAATATCACTGTTTTCTATATAAGGTTCAAAATATAATTCTGTTTAAAATATCTTTGGCTACAGCTATTTTAACAGTATTTCTAGAAACGGAAAAATTCGGGCCAGCCGGTTAAAGGGTTAATAGAAAAATATGTGAAATATCACATTGATTGTAAAATAAAATCATTGACAGCCTTTCCTTCAATGGACTCATGAAAATTACAGTAGTTAGTTTCTTTCCATGCACTCATGAAAATTCATTTTTTTTTTTTTTTTTTGTCTTAATTTTACTAACACTAGCATCCAACTTTCATTTAAGAAGTGAAGGTTGAACTGGTGAACCTCATGATCATTTTTCTTTTAAAAATAGTTCGATATTCCTACTGTAGATGCTTGTTTATTTGTGCTGGCTTAAGAAATTTTGAAATTACACATATTGTATCCTGAAAATCATGAATTTTTATCAGCTGCAAAATATGAATTTCATTTTACTATTCACATTGTATCATCCATTTATAAGCATTTCACACATCCCCATATTAAGTTATATGTTATCTGTTTTGAAAAAAATTATTCTAAGACTAGCATGCCCATTCCATTGTAATAATTCTTTTCTAAAGTAAAAGGGCTAAATCTTTTCTATAGTATTTGGCTTAATATTTAGCATAAGAAACAGACAAATATTTTATTTGTAATATTTAAGTTTTGTACCATTACTAAGATCATACTTAAAGTTCTTTTAACTTTTTATAGACCATCTAGCATCAAATTTTGTATTACCTTGTTATTATATGTGATTTTAATATATTTTTAAACAATTTTTTATTTTTACTAGAAGATTCTTTTATATAATATGAATGCTGACATATAACACTTAATTTGTCTGTAGATGATATATGAAAGTGGTGATTGGCTAGTTGGAGGAAATTTAGAAGTTCTAGAGAGGATAAAACAAAATGATGGCCTTGATGAATATAGACTTACTCCAAATGAACTACGGGCTAGATTTAAACAGATGGGTGTAAGTAATTTGTAATTTTAAATGTCTACTTTCTTTGTTAATGTTATGTCTTCATCTATTTTGCATGTTTATTTTTTTTCTGTTCGTTAGGCTGATGCAGTATTTGCCTTCCAATTAAGGAATCCTGTTCATAATGGTCATGCCTTATTAATGCGTGAAACCAAAAATCAACTTCTTGATAGAGGTTACAAGAAACCTGTGCTACTGCTCCATCCTCTCGGTAAGATAATGATATTTTTTCTTTATATCTGATCTAGTCTTTAAAAATTAGAACGGTTGAAAAAAAGTTAAACGTATGAGAACTTTTAAAATAAATAAGAAAATAATACATCATATGCTTATTCATAAAGTTAAATAGCTCAAATGTAACTAAAAATGTTTTATGATGTAACTAATTAGTTAACAATTTCCCAGTTATATTCATATTGTATTGGTCAGTGGCGCAGCCAGAATTTGGCTCTAGGGGGGGTTTTGAGTTTCTGCTAAAGGTGTTCGCCGGTTACTTGAATCACCGGTTAATGTAATCAGTCTTTTTAATGAATTAAATCCTGATGTTTTTCCCGCAACTATACATTGGCTACGTTTATTTAAACGCTTTACGTTAACAATATTAGAGTTAGAAAACATAAAATGCACCAATGAATTAACACAAAACTAGGTTAGATTTAGAAAGCGTGTTTAAAAATGATCAGGCAAACTTTAAGAGATAGAACACAGTCCAGCAAATAATTTTTGCACAGAAAATAATAGGGTTCCAATCCACTTGTTCAATCAAAAATACACAGAGTTTCATTCCAAGACAATCCCGAATTCTTGTTCTTAACTTTACTAATAATAATGAAGCCATTTTAACAAACTTTTCAATAGACTTACCTTGCTTTTTGTCAAATGTAACAACATCACGAGAATTGGTGGAATTTATCATCATTCACACAAATTAGTACTCAATTAGGTAATCCATATTTTGGAATGTAGTTGATATTAAACATGGTATTGTTGACTTAATTACTGTGCACTTCCAGTACTTTACATGACAACGAATTTGACATTAAGTAATGTAAATCTGTTGGAAATTTCGTTAAAATATCTTTATTATTGTTAAAAATCTCTAAAAATATCCGGGTTCAAACTGAAGTCGTATCTGTACTAATATTATAAAGAAGTAACTTTTTTTTTTTTTTTTTTTTTTTTTTGTAGGTGTTAATTCTGGTACTACCGAACGGATTTAAAAAGATAATCGTCGTTTGCGAATTTTACCCGCATACAAAGGGTTCCATACAAAATATCAGAACATGTCAAAGTCAATATACTCGAGTATGTATAACAACTCCCCATGCCATAATTTAATTCTATTGGAATGAATCCCAATGAATATTCCTCACTCTAAAACAAAGACCTTGTACAAAGTTTAAACTTAGCAGAGAACCAACGACTCTTTGGAAAGGGTCGCAGAGATTCTCACGAAAAGTCACTTGTCAATCATATTTCACGTAACAGTAGACAATTTTAAAGCAATTTTTTTGAAAAGTACGCTTAACAAGCTTTCCGATTCATTTTTAAAGATAAAAGCATATGCAGGCCTGATTATTCAAGTGATTTTTAATAGAAAAGTTTTTCATTATAAATGAATTAGTTATTGAATTATGAGCGATTTATGTCTCAAAATTACCGACTTTTAATATCTTGGAATCGTCTTGGAATATGAATTATTTTTTTAACATTTGTCTTCAATAATTGAATTCATTTGGAATGAAAAATGTTGCTTATCACTTTGATTCGCCTTACCTAAAACAAAGATCTTGTACAAAGTTTAAACTTGGTATTGTGCCAAGTGCCCTTCGAAAGGAGGTCTCAAAGTAGCAACACTGTTTTGATGCGTGATGATATTTACTAGATGGATTTTTAATTAATATCTCGGCTAACACATTTTTCCGAAAATCATTACCAACAATTCTTGGATGATTTTTCGATTTACGTACATCGAGCGCCCTCAACTCTCCCGCTGAGCGCCAGCAAAATAAGACACACAAATGATCTTATAATAGTTCCATTTTTACTTTTTAGGTGTGGAGTGGAACCGTAATAATGTTCGCAAAATGCTGGTGACCATCTCCGCTCCAACATAGGCTATATTTTACATTGAAACAACAACTTCCAAAGGGATGCAGGAACAAGAAACATTGTAAAATTGCAGTTTCTGCGATATTGTTGGTTCTAGAAATCTGAAAGTTGGTCTAGTGGTTACTTTTAAGATGTAAATGCTCACTAAGAATGGTTTCTAAAAAGTTCGAAATTTAAAAGGGGGAAAGGAACAGGAAACATTCTAAATTACGATTTATTTGGAACAGTTAGGGCTAGAAACATGAAATTTGGCATGGTTGTTAATTTAGAGACTTAATGCTTGACCAGAACAATTTATTAAAAATTCGAAATTTAAAAGGGTGCAAGAGCAAAAAACATTCTAAAATTGCGATTTGTGTGATACAGTAGGTATAGAAGATTAGAATCCGGCATGGTGGTAATTTTGGGGATGTATAAATGCTCAAGAACGGGTTCTAATAAAAATTTCAATTTAAAAGGATGAAATTTAAATTGGATTCCAAAAATTCGAAATTGAAAAGAATGCAAAAGCAAAAAACATTCTAAAATTGCGATTTGTGCGATACAGTTGGCATAAAAGCTTGGTTTTTGACATGGTGGTAATTTATGGTATAAATACTCGCTCAAAAGGGTTTATAAAAAAATCGAAATTTAAAAGAATGAAATGATCGGAAAACGTTCTGCAAAAAGTTCTAAATTATAATATACTTAGAACTGTTAGGGCTACAAACTTGAAATTTTACATGGATGTTACTTAATAGACGTAAATGCTACCCCAGAATTTCATTTTAATTCGAAATTTAAAAGAATGCAAGAGAAGAAACATTCTAAAACTGCGATTTATGTGATACAGTTGGCATAGAAGCCTGGAATTTGGCTCGGTGATTACTTTCATTTAATAAATGCTCCCTCAGAACGGTTTTTAAAAAATTCGAAATTTAAAAGGATGAAATGAGCGGAAAACGTTCTAAAAGAGTTCTAAATTATGAGTTAGTTGAAACAATAGAGATTACTTTTAAAATGCGGATGCTCAGCATAAACAGTTTATTAAAAATCAGAAATTTAAAGGTGCGAAATTAGCTGAAAGCATTCTAAATTACGATTAAATTCAGAACCGCACTTCACTTCGCACGTTTCGAAGACGATCTTTTTTCTACGCTAAATATAAGTAGATGTCTGTTATTTCGACATAATAGTATTTTAAGAGCATCTCGAAAGACTAAATTTACAGCGCCTTACAAAAATTTCGAAACGCTCTGATGAATAAAATTTGTTTAATCACAATCAAAAACTGCTTTTTATAACTTAATAGTACTATTTTTTTAATACTTATTTTTACAAAGATTTTTACCTGGGCACGCGAAAAGCTTGGTCTTAGATATAACTGAGAGCTTAAAGCATAAAACATGGCGTTTGAAAACGAGAGAGATCTAACAAAGTGTATGTTTTATGTTTTTCTCTGGAATTCCATGCTCTATTATTGTTTCGAATATGGAACAAAGACAGAAGTGCAATTAAGAAACGTCCAATGTATAATACGTAAACTGAAAGCGTCTGTGTGGCAGGAAATGACCATTCTTTTAGCATAAGGCGTCTCGAAAAAGTGACTTAGTGCAAATAACCAATTTTCCCTTAGCTAATGCATGTAATATGCGCTTTCACAGTTTTAAATAGAATTTTCGCCGTTTAATTGAATCACTTTGTAGAATAAAATTTGATTTAACAAAGCGGCGGATTCCGAAAAGCCAAAAAGTTTAAATATTAACTTTAGTTTTGATTCATATAAGCGGCAATTATAGTAATTTTTCTTAGCTCTGGGGGGTGTTTTAACCCCCAAACACCACCCTTGGCTGCGCCACTGGTATTGGTTAATGGGTGAACTATTTCCTAGTTCATCTCTTAACCAATCAGATTAAATGAACTTGCCTAGATAATACCTCAAAATTCATTCTTTTTAAGTTATTTTACAAAATAAAAAAAAAAACTAGTCAGATGTGGCAATCCCAAAACTTTCTTCTATCTCATACATTTGTTACTTCTATCTCATACTTCCTGAAAAATGCAGCATAACAATGCAACCGGTTAGGTGATTTATACCAAAATCTAATTGGCAACAACTTATGTCAACTTCTAATTGAATTTGAAATTTGATGAAAGTCTGTGCATTAGTTTTTGAGATAGAGCTATTGCGGAAGTCATAAAAGGTTCTGCATAGCAGTGGCACCTGTTGGGCAATTTACACCAAAAACTTATCAGGATCAATTTATATCAAGGACTAACTGATCTAAAGCTTGATGAAAATTCCTGCATTAGTTTTGAGATACAGCTATTGCGGAAATTTGGAAAAATGCAGCATAGTAGCACCACTTGTTGAGTGATTTACACCAAATACTAAATAGCACTAATTTATATCAGGGACTAACTGAATCTGAAGTTTAATGAAAATTCATGCGTTAGTTTTTGAGATAGAACTATTGCGATAATCATGAATAATGCAGCATAGCAGCGCCACCTATTGGGTGATTTACACCAAAAAGTTATCAGCACCAAATTATATCAAGGACTAACTGAATCTGAAGTTTTCTGAAAATCCGTGCTTGAGTTCTTGAGATGTAGCTATTGTGGAAATCATGAATAATGCAGCATAGCAGTACCACCTGTTAGGCGATTTACACCAAAAAGTAATCAGCATCAGTTTATATCAGGGACTAACTGAATTTAAAGTTTTATTAAATTCCATTCATTAGTTCTTGAGATAGAGCGCCCACAAAATTTGTGTCACATACAGACAGACATTTTGTAAAAAAATGTTTTTCGGAATCTCTGACCCCCTAAAACGTGTAAATCCGTCGAAAACCGAAATTTGAAAATTTTCACGAATCCAATACTTTCTTCTTGTAAAGATAGAAGAAAGTAAAAATTAGGCAAAAATCAATCCTTATCTACCTTCGTTTTTTTTTTTGTTATCTTAGATGCCATCATAGAAAATTGGTGAATGATTTATACAAGCTTAACACTTAACTGACTTTAAATGGATATTGCTCTTGTATGTGAATTTAGTAGTATTCATTTGGCTGTAGATGTATTAATTTTAAAAAGTTGCATTAGTTATTGTTGATCCAAAGCAAAGTCTTGTTTTTTATTTTAAAAATTGGTAAAATTTATCTGTTGAATCATTAAAAATTAATCAATGGTTGTTTGTTTGATCATTAATTAGTGATCCCCCCCCCCCCCACACACACACACTCAAATATAAATTGATAATTCTTTCTGCTTATTTAAACTCTCTCTCTCTACATATATATATATATATATATAACCATTAATTAAACATAACCTTCACCGTCAAATATTATGAATTAAAGCTGTAAGTATTAAAAAAAAAAAAAAAAAATTAATATAAGAATTATTATGGAAGAAAAAGAAAAAAGTGGACACCGACAAAAATTGAAAAGCTTATACATTGAATTACGTTATCAAGGGCACAGAATTCAATGATATAAGCAAAATGGTTGTTTTCTGTGGGAAAAATAAGCTAAAGCTAAAAGTTATTTTCCCCTGTGCCCAAACAACCATAAAATCAAGTGAATTGATTAAAAATGAAAGCAGAATAGAAACAAATAATATGAAATGGAAGAATCAATAAAACGTATTTAAATATTTATAGGATATAAAATATAAATAATAAACACCATACCGATTAATATTTCAGTATTTTACAAAAATCCACGCGCACATGGCTGCCAGTATATCAAAAAGATTAAGGTGAATAAAACAGTTAAGAAATCACAGTAAATGATACCAAAGGATGCAGTTAATACATTTTGAAATAAAATTTGAAATACCTTGTTAAACACATTTAATCTAATATAAAATAAATAGATATTAATTACATTATTTAAAATGCACTATTAAATTAATTAATAACAGTTTAACAATATCGTCAAAATTTAGCTAAAAATACCCCCTGGTGTATTAAATTATAACTGAAATGGAGCTAGAAAAATTAACAATTAGAGCTATCTTAAAGAGACAAATTTAGTGCTGCCATCTAGTATTATTTCTATTAAACAACTAACGCAAGAAAAATATTTGTAAGCATTTGAATGTAAATAACTGTATAAATAATTGTAAGCATTTGAATGTAAATAACTGTATAAACAGCAAAACCAAACATATCCTTATATATAGAGAATTATAAACCGAATATAAACCACACAATGTATTTAAAAACTATTGTAAATAAAATTTAAAAGCATACAATATATTCTATTAGCTAACTTATTTAAACTAAACTAAGAAATAAATAATTCTAGAACATTGATAATATATAGCATATAGCTATATGCTATAAAACAAAATAAAATTCAGTAATAATTAATATAAATAATTATTAAATATAAAAATTATTTTTTATGAATTATATATCAGATATTTATAAAATGAACAGGAAATAAAAAACATGTGGAAGTAAATAGAAGGTTAAATGATACTTAAATACCCATTACTTAAAAAGCACAAATATAGAGTGTGGATTATCTTCAGACATCCATAAAAAACCATAAAGTATGAATGTGGGCCATTCAAAAACATTAAACCGATAATAAATATTAAAAAGAATAGAGTAATAATAATAAAAATAATTACCCAATTTTAATGCATACAGTATAACTATATTTATATTATACATACTTATATGTATATTATTCACTATAAGAATGGCATACTATTAGTAATTAATATGATATTGTCCTTAGTAAATTTAAAATTTAATAACAAATAATTGTAAATTAGATTAATCAATAATTAGGCTAATTATAATATTAATGAAATTCTCCAATTACATATAAAATATCAAATCAACATCCATATAAAATACGTAACATAAATATAGTAATAATACAAGAGCCCCCATTTTTATATATATATATATTATATATATATATATATATTAACCATTGCGTATTATCCAGACAACTCCACCCTCCTCCGTACTCTAACATCTACCCACCCAACCAACCTATAATATTTTTTTTTTATATTATTTTACAATTTTTAATTTTTTATAGATTATAATTTTTTTGTAATTTTGTTTACGCATGTGTTAATTTGTTTTAATAGATCATGTAAGAAAAGTACTAATTGTATATTAATGAATATATGAATTTTTTTGGAAAACCATGATTTAATGCATCATAAATTAGTTTTTTAATATTATTGTTAATTAGAGGAGAAGAACATAAACATTTTATTCTATATAAATGATTAAGTATTATATTCCGAAATACAGAATGATGTAGGCAAGATTTAAAATTTGTAAATGTATTAACTTTGAATTTAAATTCTTTACGTTTGTCATATAAATCAGTGATTGTTTTATTGTCTTTGATTGTAATTTTAAGATCTAAGAAGTTAATTGTATTGTTAGATAAAAGGTTTTCCGTTAATTCCAAATTAGTGGGATAATCAACTGGAAATCGAGTAATTGCAGATTGATCAGTATCAATTAAAATGATGTCATCAATATAACGATATAAATGTAGATTATTATTAGTAAAATTACGTTCATAATGATATAAGTATAAGTCAGAGAGTAAACTGGAAGTACAACCGCCTTGTGGTATACCGACATGCTGTAAATATAAAGTATTATCTTGCAATATATAATTATTATAGATAATGAAGTTAGTTAAAGATTTAAAATATGCAATATCTATATTAGATGGTAATTCCAGTTTTTTATAATATTTTTTAAATAATGCATTTATAATTTTATGTAAATCTAATAGGTCTATATTATTAAAAAGATCTTTGAAGTCATATGTCGTTATATTATAAACACAATGAAGATTTTTTAAAATATTAACAAGTTGATAGCTATTTTTTATACAATGTGTATTATCATTATTTGTAGTAAGTACATATAATTGATTAAGAATTTTTAAGAGAAGTGTATTGGCTTTATTATTATATGTATTACAACCAATAGTAACAGTCCTAAATTTAATAGGAGTTTTATGAAATTTGGGAATAAGAACTAAATATGGATAATTAAAATTAGTAGATAAAATATTTAATAGTTTATAATAACTTCGAATTTTACGATTATTTACAATTACAGTTTCATTAGTTTTTTGAAATGACTTATTAGAAGAAATAGAATTTGTAAGAAGTTGGTGATAATATGATTTACATATAATAGCATAATTGTTAGGAGATTTGTCTACATATGTAATAACGTAGTTTTTTTGTAATTTAGTAATTTGTTGGAAATAATGCTTTGTATTAATAGAAACCAAATCAGCAATATTATTTTTTAAAGCCATTGTTAATTTTTCAATTACTAATATCTTCCATTGATTAAAATATTCAATAGGCTTATTATAAGAGATAGAAATTTTATAAATAAAAATATCAATATCATATGTAAACTGTTTGATAATAGATTTAACATTAAATTTAGATGGAAGTCTATATTTAGTACCATAACCCATTAGTTGTTTCAATTTAAAATCATGAACAATATCAAGATATCCAGTGATTATATGTCCATGATCATTGTTTATGTATTTTTTTAGAGTGGGGTCTTTGCAGTTACATGGAAAATTACTTGCAGCAGATGTATTTTTTGAAAATGTATTGTAGTTAAAAATCTTTCTCCCAATTGTATTCGGATATTTAAAGGTTTTTGATATATGAAGATTATTGATAGGAAAAAAACAATTTTTATCATTAATTATAGAATTGATATTAATTTTATTAAATATGTGATTTGAAAAAGTAATTATCATTTGAGTATTCATGTTCTGAATTTTGTGTTTTTTTTTTTGTAAATTAATATTTAAAAGATTAACCCTACTCATAATAAGGTCATAGTAAATATCAGAGAAATGTTTAGAGAAAGATTTACTTAGAAAGACATTTAAATGTTGTACAAGCTGTTTCTTTTTAATAGCAAAGATGTTTTTTCGAATTAACAACCAGTTATAATTCTCTAAGTAATTTCGTTGAAGATCATTAATTTGTTTTGTGATAGATTATTTGGAAACTACAACTGATGATGAACCCTTTCCGCGTTTATTACGTGTTGTTTTAGCATTTAAATTATGATTTAGAGTAGGATAAATTGGAGAATAATCAATATTGTTATTTATAGATGTGAAGACTTTGACAGGTCTGTTAAATACTTCACTATTAAGTCCATAAGGATAAATTGTGTTATAATATTTCATATATGATGATTCCATATAAAGACGTTCTGATTTATTTTTTAGAATTTGAAGGATTTCAATTGTCGTATTTTTAAATAGATGTTTATGAAAATGTTGAATTTCAGCTGTAGATTGTATATTTTTTGCTTTGTTGTTATTAGAGTCTGAACGATGATGATTGATTCGTTTATGAATTGGACCTGATGTTTCACCAATATATTTCATATTACATAAGTTGCATTTTATACTATAAATAACATTAAATGCTTTACAAAAACTTGAATAATTAGGATCTGAGACAATTTGTGTCTGAGCAGCGTATGGACATGTCTTGCACCGAGAATCATAGCACTTACGAAAAAATAAAGGACAAGGGGGAGAGTATAAATGGTCGCTGGATGACGATCCAGGAACAACCCAATTATTATTCCTGTACCGGGCACTACACTGCATAGATGCTAAGTGTATCTTGCCAGTATCGAGATGTTTACTAAGAACTGCCATATAAAAATTATGTATGGAAAATGCAATAATTGCCATAAAAATAAGAAATTTTAATAATTTAATTAAATTAGCCTTGATTAAATAATAAAACTTGAGTAAGAAAAAATATATACAATATTTACAATAATAGAAGCAGAACGCAGAAACAATCTTCAAATTATCCATAACCAAATTATGAAAACCCAAATATCGTAGACTAATAATAGCAAGAAACCACTAAACTATTTTATAACAAATAAGTCAAAAAAGATCCGCATAACATCCAAATCCTAGAACAACTATAACCATGCAAAGACAACCAAAATGCATACCCAACTAACTACTCAGATCAAATTAAAATGAATTTAAACTAAAGCAAATTAACATTAAATCTATGAATAGGAATAATTATTGCTACCAAATTAATGTATATATAAAATGATTATCTCTACAGAATTATGTAAAGCTATAGCAAAAATAGAAAATATATAGGACAATATCATACACTAACTTCAAGAAAATTCAGATAAAATCATAACTAGAGAATTAAAAAACATTAAATAAATCGTTGCAATGATAGGAATGAAAAAATTAATGGAATCCTAAAATAGGTATCAGATAACTACATGGTAGAAATCATATTGATAATACACATAGCTAGTGCGCTAATTGCAGCAATGATCTAAGCGTATAATATTTAAAAGATTGCTAAATAATTTAGCGACCTGGGAATATATATAAATATATATAAGATACCATAAGGAAAAAAAATATATATATATATATAAAGTTAATTTATATGTGTTTTTATTTTAGGTGGATGGACAAAAGATGATGATGTGCCTTTAAAAACTAGAATTGAACAACATAAAGCTGTTTTAAATGAAAAAGTTTTGGATCCAGAATCTACAGTTTTAGCAATTTTTCCTTCTCCTATGATGTATGCTGGTCCCACAGAGGTATGACAAGAAACTTTTAATGCAGAATTGTCTCAGTTTTTTAATTTTTTTTTATATTATCTGTATTTAAATTAATACTTAAGCGTTTGAGTGTTATTCATGAAATTTTTTAGAAGTATTGTTGTTCTCATAATTTTGTTAGTTTTTTATTCTTATAATTTTGATTTTATTTACATAAAATTCAGCACATTTTCCCTTGTATTTATATAAAAATACTTTAAATACAATTTCAAATTAACATCAAAATCATGAAAATAAAGCAAATACATTTACCTGTGTTACTGTTATTCACTATCATTGATATATATAAAACATTCCATTCCAATGTTAAAATAATCAAAATAAACTTTTTTCTGTATTTTAAAGATTAGTTCAGAAAATAAATTACATTGTACAAGGAAATAATATATCTAAATTATACAGCATACATGTCTGTGACCAATGCTGCTGTCATATTGTTGGAGGGAATGACCTAACTAAAAAATTTTGCTTTTACTGCAATTTCTAAGTTTCTAAACAGTGCACAATTACAAATTTTACTCCATTAAGTTGGGGGGAAAATGTGTTTTCAAAGCCATTAAGAAAATCATTTTTATGATTTTTAAAATAATTTTCGAACGTGAATTGTTTTCTAAACCTATACGTATCACATGCAGCTCAATTACAGAAGATTAACATGCTTCCACTTAAAAGAATATAAATAGTTCAGCATTTCTTTCTACCTAATATTCCATAAGAAAATTGAAATATCATCAAATAAATAGATAAATAAAACAAGTTTAACAGATTATGTGTGAGCTACTACTAATCAAATTATGCACTTAAACACTGAAATAATCAAAATCAAAAAGGTAAACTGCTTTAACTGGGTTAATTAATCTGTTATTGATTAATAAGATTTTTAATTGGTTGTTGTTTAACTGATTTTAATTTTAATTTAATTAATTAAACATAACTCCACCAAAAAATAAAAGCAACTTTTTTTTCTTTTTTTTTTTTTTCCCCCTAGTAAATGCAATGATATTTTAAATATGTTGATGATATAACATTCTGCCAAGCAACTTCAAGAAACCTTACGTCACTGAGCGTCCATAAACCAATGATTTTACTTCCTTTGATTAAAATACATTTCCAGTTGGATTTACTTTTAATTGTGAAGTGTTTCATGCTGTTGCCTCTCAATTCTTGGTGTATGCAATCATTAAAATAATAATAATAATAATAACATAGTTAAAAACATGAATGTAACATAAAATTAAATGAATACTTAAAATTATGTACACATATGAACAATCAGAATTAAACCCATCTGCATGTTTCTTTCCTGATAGTAAAGAACTGTCCACAAAAAATAATGTACTATTTATAGCAGTCCCATATGCAAATTTGAATTTCCCAAATAAGAGACCAATTTAAATTAACTTACAATAAAACCAGTACTATCCTTTCTACTGGTGTAGATGTTGCTGTCATATATAAAATTCCATTTATTAATAATTACAGAACTGGAAATTTGGTATTTTATATTTTCCATCAGTTGAGAGGCTTAATAAAATCATCATCTAGTTAAACCATTTCTTTGTATAATTTTAGTTCCTTTTCATAAAGGCCGTTTGATTTGTTTAGAATTAATACGAAGATAAACTATATATTCATTTTTATCCTTCTTTCTACAATCAAATTCATTGCAGTTTTTTCTTCTTTTTTTTATGTAATTAGTTGCAAGTTTTGAAAATATTTTCTGAGGAAATATTTGAGGAAAATTATTTGCAGACAAAATTGCATTTTTAATTGTTATGTTAATTTATTAATTAAAAATTTTAAACAAATTTTGTTAAATTTTAATTGAGCAATTGAAGCAATTAACCCAATTAAATTTTTTTATCATGACTAAACATTGATTGATTAATCAATTTATCATCACATCCCTAATAAAAATGTATTTTTGGTGGTGATAAGGTACAATCTAAAAAATAAATATAAAAAAAAATCTGTTAGTTTTCAATTAAAATTCATTTTATTCTATGTTTCGTATACTGGGCTGCATTTTTTGTAACATGGTTAACCGGGGTTAGGTGCTCTAGTATGTTAAAATATCAGTTTTATTTTGGTGATTTTATAAAATGTAAGCAACATTTTTTCTATAGTGGTTTTACGCATGAAAGTGCTCCTTAAAAGTACAAATAGCTATTTTGATGAAAATTAGTATACTTCTTTCAAGACTAAATTGCAGGTACAATTTACTATTTTTATTTTGTGTGTTAAATTTAACATTCCAAAAATACAAAAAAATGGTCTGAAATTTTCTTTTTCATCATGGGTAGAAAAACGGAAACTTCTGTCAAACTGTGCTTGAAGTCTGTGTGAAATCGAAATTAGCTGATAGCACAGAAAAATGAGCAATATAGTAGATTTGACTGTAAAATTGAATCAGTCATGAGCCATATATATATAAAAGGGGGTCTTTAAAGAGGAAAAAATACAATTAGGGCACTATTATAATGCAATGGGAGGGCATGTTCTTGTTACAAAATACAGGCAAGGTGCAGTACTTTTAACAAAGGTTCTAGGATGAACCCTATTTATATAATACAACATACATGCAGAACAAATTTGCTTGATATATGCATAAGTAATCAATAATAGCAAGATAGAAAAAACAAATATGATGAGAAAAGGACATATTTTACAAACAATTTCTGGCGCTCTATTCAGTGTTTCACACACAAGCAATTTCTTCAATATTTACACAGTTTATTTAATGTATATAGTATATACATAAATGATTTACATTGTACATAATTTTAAGAAGAACTTTAACTTACATATGTACACACAAGCAATTTATTTAATATCTTCATAAACCAGGAATAATATTGACTATTTATAGCATTTGGTGATAATCATACTTTCTTAATCCCAAATTACAGTAAAGCTGTTGTAAAAAAGATAGTATCAAATGTGAATTTGCATATTTTTAGAGTAGTCTAATGTAGGTCGCACAAAATCTGGCTTATATCATTGGTGGTTATCATTGACACTGAATTTGTTCTCAACAGCTACTTATCAACAAGGCCAAGTCATAATAATAACACAAATAAGAATGAGCTGAAATATATCTACCTCTCATACTGCATTATCCAAAGGCAAAAGAGATTTATAATACTGGAAATAGCTTTAATTTTAAATTTGATAGAGTACTGCTGATATAAAGACAACTTAACCCTTTAATATGTTTTATTTTATGCTAATATTTAATTATAACTTTTATTTTTCTTCTGTAGTGCAAAATTCTTATTTATTAATAAGCATAAAAAATTCTGCTTAGAATCTCTCTTCTCCCCCCCCCCACTAAGAATTTGATGTTCAGCATTTATTGTCCTAAACTAAAACTATTAACATATTCCCCCCACACTTTACCCCTTGTGTCTTGTGTATCTCCAGTGGGTAGGAGGCAGGAGAGGGCAATTTTCCATTCCAGGAATTTTAAATTCAATTAATTAAATTTCTTTTTTTCAGATTTAAAAACAAAAAATTAATAATGAAATTTACTGTTTTCGGGTAATTTAGAACAATTAATCAACAAGAGAAAAAAGAACTAAGGATTTTTCATCAAAGATAGAGGCTATCCTTCTCAACCCCTTGTGGAATACAATCTTTAGTTCTGTTTTCCTTTTATATTCATGTGTTTAAAAAGTCTCTTCAATGGGACATCCAGGGGAATGAAAGCGTCCTGACCAAAAAAGATAATAAACTGTTCCAATTCTTTATTTTCAATAAAAGTCGCTGGAAGCTTACTTTGCAAAATCCAATATTTCTTTTTACATATCTGTATTTCTTATTTGTCACATATCTGTATTTCTCTATTGGTTGACATTTGTCAAACCTTTGCACAGATTAGTATGACAAAAAATTCTTAAGTTAGATTGTTTTATGTACATATTTCTCATTTTAAAAATTGCAGCTCAGGCAGCAGACTACAGGCACATTTTTTCTGAATACTTTCTCCTTCCTAAATTTTGCTCTGTGAGCAACTAAGCCCACCAGCAGGCCCCGATCATGACTGATTGGGGCCCTGGGCAAATATAAATTTGGGGGCCCCATTCGAATCATTGCAACGTTATTCAAGTAGAACTGATGGTCAGTAATATGTGTATTGCATAAACAATATTTTCGCCCCTTGGATTTTAAATAGAAGAAAATTCATAGCTCCGTCAGTTCTAAATTAAGTACTACCTTAATTAATAAAAATGCCACTCTTTAGTGCAGAACAAAGCACTTTTAAATAACTTTAGCAACTCGTTATATTACTTTAAGACGAATTTAATAATTTCATCTTATGGAAGAGTGTCAAATACTCTTAACATGTAAATATGAGTTAATCAAGTACTTTCTTTTACTTTTACACCTTTTTAAGTTGTACTACACACAACATAATATCAAATCAAATGCATTCTACTTCACAAGTAGAAAGTGTTTTTTCAATAATCTAAAAAGATGGCAATTTTAGGTTTGTTTTCATATTTCACTCAAAGGTAAAAAAAAACTTTGAATACGGAAGAATCTCTCATGGAAGAAATTTATCTCATGACAATTAGAACTGATTATTTTCAACAACTACAGTTTAGATATGACTTAAGTTCATTGCTAATATAATCTATTAAAATCAAAATATTGTTTCTTATTTTAAAGCAGTTAAGGTTAGCTTTGCAAAAGCATTGAGAACTGTGAGTTCAAAAATGAAATTTGTTTTTCAGAATCTTTAATAGAATCTTTTAAAGAGGAAATTTGTATTTTGTATTTCAAAATTTTCAGAGTTGGAATTGGAAAAAGAAAAGTAAATATTTTATGAATTAATGTATGGATTTTAGAGCCCCTTGAGATCCGGGGACCATGGGCGAAGTCCCTATTTGTCCATGCGATAATAAGGGCCTGCCCACCAGTAGTTTATGTAACCTATTTTAAAATTGTTTACATTGATGTTCTTCATGGAATAATATAATGTATTTATTTGCATAATTCTTTGACAGGTTCAGTGGCATGCAAAAGCTCGAATGTCTACTGGAGCTAATTTTTACATTGTAGGAAGAGATCCAGCTGGAATGCCACATCCTGATACAAAGAAGGACTTATATGAACCAACTCATGGTGCTAAGGTAAAAATATTTTTAGATTGATAATAATGTTTCCTGTGATTTTTCTTTTCATACTTGTCATGTTATTAAAATTATGAGAATTCATAGTTTAAATGAGCTTTTTTATTTAAGCATTTTATTACTATTATTTTGTATGTTTGCAGTTTGATAAAATTGAACTGTTGTAAAATGAGAATGGAAGAGAAATTTTATAAATCCCTTTTTAACCAAAAGGGAAATATTTTTTTTTCTTAGCTTTTAGAAATAAATATAAAAAAAATGAAGAATGAGTTGTTTATAATTGTTTCAATTTGATAAAATTTCTTTATGTGTAACTTTTCATATTTATTAAGGCTGCTGTGCCAGTTTCAGAAATAAGTTTCAGAATTTAATTTTTTGAAATGTATTTCAATGTTGGGATTTTTAAAAATTCCCATTAGAATCATTAATCTCTTTTGTGTAACATTTCAAAAAGTTTTAATAATAAGATCACTATTTGATTGTAAATTAATTCCATATTCATTTACTTTTACAGCGCGACCATCTTTTCTAGGAGTTAAAATACTGTATATGGGCTCAATCCTGCTAGCAATTGGGTCTCTTTTACTGACCCTTCATGAAATTTCATTCTATGAAAAGTGATTTTTCATAAAATTTTTATCACATAATGATTTGAATTTTGCATCTTGGACATGCTCGCCAGAAAAAAAAAATCTCTTTTTAAATAGAACATATTATGGGATATACAGATTGATTAACACTATCCTTTTCGAATCTCGTGAAATACAAAATTGGGAAAAGAAAACCTTTTTGTTTTCCACATTGTTACTAGAACTATATTGACAGAGGTGTTGAAAATAATCTTTCTATAAAAATTTCCACTCATAATAAAAAGTATAACAATTCTTATTTTATAGCATATTTTCTATCATATTTCCTTGCATATTTTTTGTCGTTTCTTTATTCCAAAAAATAAGGGAGGCAGATATTTTTTTCATTCGTATCATTCATTACATATTCATTTATTTCAGAGGAAATTTTGGAAGAAGACAAAGAAATGATTACATTTAGATAAATATCATTTTAATAATGAATTAATTAATATTGAATAAAGTATATTAAAAGAACTAAGGGAAATAATAGTGATAAAACTTTCAAATGTTTTATGGAACATTTAATGTACATCAAATCTGTATTTTGTTTTTTTGCAATGAAATATTTAAATAAACTTAACAAACTAAAATTTTACTTTGGTGCATTCTGAAAAATGAAAATTTCCTGTTCTAATCATATTTCATTAATTCAAATTATCTGATATTCTTGTTGCAAAAATTACATGAAACTATTTATTTACAATTTTTTTTTTTTTTTAAGAGGAGAAAAAAAATATATGTGAATGTGGTAGTAAATTACTAGAATTATCAGAATTTGTGTGAATGAAGCTTTCCCATAAGTGCTGAAAGTAAAATCCAATACTAATTGCTAAAAATTAGATTAAAAAAAATCCCTTTTTTAAATCATAATAAATTTTTCACAATGATAAAGGATGCTGCATGGATTTTTTGACAAAATTGGAGGAGGATGAGGATCTGTTTTCTCTCTACACTAGTTAAGCCTTGTCTATTTAACACTCATGTGCAAAAATTACTGTAGATTCACAAAAACAATCAAACTTTTTTCTGTAATAAGTCTTAATTTCACCAAATTTTTATTTTTTCAGGTTTTGACAATGGCTCCAGGCTTAACACAACTTGAAATAATCCCATTCAGAGTAGCAGCATATGACACTACTAAAAAACAAATGACCTTATTTGATCCTAACCGCAAACAAGATTTTGAATTCATTTCTGGCACGAAAATGCGCTATCTTGCCAGAAACAACTTGAGCCCTCCTGATGGATTCATGGCACCAACTGCATGGAAAATTCTTTCCGATTATTACAGATCTTTAGCAGACAAGTCATAAGTTATGCACATATTTTACTACTATGACTTATTGCCAGTGTGTAAAAAGGAGAAAAACCCTTTCATAAGATAAATTTTTAAGAATAGAGTTTTGTGAATATTTATAAATACTATTTATGTGTATTTATAGAATTAAGATCAAAATGAACTTTCAGGTTTATTTTGTATCTTGAACATATTTTTATCATGTTGTTCTTTAGTGATGGACTATTGTTAAGTTTTTATTTTTTCCTTGCTTTTTAAATTTTTACTATCAATCAATTTTTGTGTCACCCAGTTTTACAATATTTCATAACTTTTCTTTATAGAATCAACTCCCCTTATTTTTGTACATATGTTAATTATATTTTTTTTTCTTTTTAGCTTCGGTTTAAAATAATTATAATCTATCTTTTGTAAAGTATTTATAGTCTATGTTTTGTAAATTGCTTAGCATTTTGGCTACACAAAATAATCTCTTAATACTTAATCATAAGAGGTCTAGATAATAGAAGATATCTTGACCTGTTATGATCAAGACTTAGGTATAAAATCTTACAACATTGTGCCACCAGATCTCTATCAAATATTATCTTTTATAAGATACATTTCTATGAGAACTGTATCTACAGAATGTTAAATCTTTTTGTAAGATTTTAAATTGATATAATTAATAAGCTGTTTATTTATTTTAATAAAAATCTGGGTGTTCTTTTACATAGTCATTTTTAATATGTAATATAATTGTTTATTTATGCACTTGTTTCTTTAAAAAAATTATATTTCTTTCATTACTGTTGAAAAAAGAAATCATCTGCTTTCAGTTTGATTTTTTTTTTTTTTTTTTCGTCAATCATATCTTACTTGAAGCGGCATCTCATAATAAAATTTTCTACAGTTTTTTTTATATTTTTTTAAACATCAAGAATTTTAAAAGTGAAACATTTTTATCAGTGTTTTGTAATCACACATTACTTAATGTATATCTGGTTAGAAAACATTAAAATATCTTTATCATTAATAAAAATGTGAGGAATTAGTGCTATAATGAACAAATATCCAAATTTTGTATTTCGCTTAAATACAAACTTTAAATCAAGACCTTTTTATGTAGATGCTGCTTGTATATTAGATTTTTAAAAAGCCTTCTGTTGGTGCTTTCTAACAAGTTGTGAACACATGCATTAAAATTGTATACTAAAGTATTGCTTTATAAAGCTAATAGCTTTAGCATGCTGAAGTATAAACTGGTTACAATGTTAATATTTTTCTTTCTTGTCAAAATGAAAGGTAAACTTTGGAATTATAAAACTAAGTTTTTTAAAGAGTACAAATGTAATTTTAAAAAAATTGCAGTTTTCTAAAATGTATTGAAATATTCCATGCTGTATTTAATATAAGTTTTGTAGTCTTCCATTATTCATTTCATAATTATAAACATAATACAAAATTAAGAGTGGAATAACCTGTGTTATTTCATAATTTTTGGTGCAGTTTATCTAAAAGTCTCATAAATTAAAACTGTATTTAAAAATGAAATAGCTGTTTTATTAATATACCCTTTTCTTTCATACTTCGTATTTTTGTTTGTGATTTTAACACATACTGTAGCATTGATTTTCAATCATGTATTTTTCTTTTGGATAAAACTAGATACTATGTGTTTTTCTATGCCAAGAAATTAAAAAATATATATATTAGAAAAGTGCATCCTTCATTGTGCATTTGCTTTATATTTCAATATATTTATCAAGTTTTTTAATGTATTGACGATATCTCAGATTTGAACAAATGCAGAAATGGAACAGAAAAAGATTGCAGTGTTTAATTGTTATTGTTGTTAGAACGTTAAGATTTCCTAGTTGATTTAAATTTGTTGCATCTTTCACTTTGTTACATATATTAATTTTTAAATGTCTGCAGAGCCTGAGTCTTATATATATTTTTGTGTGTGTGTGTGTTATAGAACTAAAAACTATTATGAAAAAGTTATATTTTACATTATATTAAAAGAATGCTATTTTTGTTATTTTTCAACATTTGCTACTTAGATATTAGTATGATGTTCACATCCTGTGATTATAATTGCATTTTGTCAAAAGATGAATTATTATGACGAAATTCTGGCAGAATAGAAATTTTAGAACTGTCTTTTCAGTTATTTTTTTCTGTACATGGATATCCATTTCTTCATTTTTTTTAATTATTAAGTTTTAAATTAAAAAATAATGGAAAATTGTTATTTCTACTACTCATTTTTAAAGGTATATTTCATACTTTAAATAAATAAATAATTTAAAAATTGTAATTTTTAAGCAGGTAGAATGAGAAAATAAATGGAACTGCAGTTTGTAATAACTAAGATTTTAAAATGTGTCCCACAACCTCCAAAAAATTCTTTTGTTGAAAGATGAATTTCATGGAGACACATATTTTTATCATTTCTAACTGAATGATTGGACTAAAAGGTACATGTTAGAATGCAATTAAGTAAAAAGAAAAATGCCCATCTGTATAGTTTTATGTCTTTGGTGATAATGTGTTATTCTATGAGTAGTTACTGAATTTGTATTTCTTGTACTGTGTTCAGAGATGTGTATTTGACATGCTTATTTTTCACTTAAATCCAAACTATTAATAATAAATTCTTTGACTTAAGAATTTCATTTAAAAATATTTCAGAAACTTTCTTAAATTTTAAAAGCCATTCTTAGAATTAGGTTTAATTTTGCCCTGTTTGCTGGGCTATTTTTCTTCTAGAAATATTTCTCACTGAAGAAGTTACCATTTTCTTTTTTTCTCCTCTCTGCCCTCACCCCACCCCAACCGTTCTCACTCACCCTTTAAAAGATAGAGTTTTTGTATTTTGAATAGATTTATTGTAATCAATATCCACCTAAATTTACTTTAAAAAGAGTGGTTAATATATTACTTTTTTCAGAAGACACACAGAAAGCACTACAGGATAGCTGTAATTAAAGTAGTGTTTTTTTTTGTGGTTGATTGAATAAAAAAATTTTCAAAAGTTTGTTGTGCCAGTTTAAAGAAAATAGTTTTCCCTGAAAAATATAATAAAAAACAAAAGTTAATAATTGATCTTAAATTACATTTAAGTTTGAAATTGCTGTTTCAATATTATTTTTTTCTCACTAGGATTTAAAAAATAAAAGTTTGTAAAGTATATAGTTGTTGATCAGTATACATAAGTTTTAATCATTTAATTAAAATGAGACGATCCAGTTTTTTGAAGCACTTGATAATGTGAACATATCATTCCTAATTTCAGCTGTACCTGATAAGTAAAGGTATAGTACAAGGTACTGATAAGTACAAGGCAAGAAAGCACCTGTAATAATAATAAAAAAAAAGTTTACACCTCTTGCTCAAGAATTATTATTTTTTAATTGATATAATTAAAATTTTATTCTAGATTTTATATAAACAATAACTTTTGTCCTGTTTGAAGCCATAATGTTTAATTGATGCCAATCAAAATAAAATTTAATCCCAAAACAAACATTAAAGCAGTATGTTTTATTGCTTAATACTGGATTAATTACTGGAGCTTTTTATGAGATCCAGGTGAGCAAAAGGGTTTAAAAAAAGTTTCTCTCTGGTGTTTCAATCAATGCTTATGTACCTCATAAACGATCTCTCTCAAAGCCTTTGTTTTAAATTGATAATCTGATTATTGATAGTCTGATAGTGGTTACTTTCATCCCTTTTGATTGTCTCTCTGAACTTTAAATTTTTTTTAAATCTAAAAATAAGCTTAATTCAGCTTTTCATATTAATTTTCATTGAATTCAGTTGATTAAGTGATAACAAGTTAAAGTGATAACAGTTAGCATAATTATTTTCAGCATTGTTTCTTTTTTATCCTCCTCTTGTTTTAAAATGGTTTTAAAGTGGTTTTAAAATTTAAGAATAACTTGGACTTTTAGCCGTGCAATATTGGAAAGAAGTATGACTTATTCAGCATACGATGAAATGCTGCCGGAAAGCTAAAATTTATATTTTTGTTTTTCTTCTGCTAAATTATTGTTTATTACTTCTTATATGCCATATATATTATTCTAAAACAGTTCTCTGGTTAAAAATACACAGATTTAACCTTACAGAGTGCTGGTTTTCTTTCATTGCTTAACTTTTATAGTGGGAAGGTGCCAGTATTTGTGATTTTGTGGAGTTATCTGCTGTTGTTTTGAAATTGTTGTTAATATATTTTGAAGTTTTATTGTAAAAATTGAATTAGCTTTGTAAATATAATGTATTGATGCTTTGATAGTGTAAATTAGATGTTGACTATGGGACCTTATTGTATTTTTTTAAATACTGCCCTAAATTATATATTTTCCACAAAAGGGCTGTTTGTATAAACTCTGTGTGTGCAATTAAACATAGTATTTTAAAATTTTGATATTTTTTTGTACTTGATTATGCTTGTTCCATTATTTTTTATGATTAAATCTTGCTTGTGTTGTAAAATGATTTTCAGATTTTTTTTTTTTTTTTTTCAGTGAATTTAATAAAAATTTATTGAAATTACTTGCTTTATAATCTGCATTTTTGTAGTTAGTTATAAATTTTCAAAAGTTTTAAATTTATTTTTATCTGGTATATGTATTAACCTACCATAAGAATTTATTATATTGCTAAAATAATAAAACAAACATATCTTTAAATATATAATAAGCTTATCAATTTTATATAACTTTTGTATCATACTTGTGTAAAAAGAATTTGTTCAGCATACGAATGTTTAACTGTGTATTCATATTTTACTGTATCATTAATAATCTATTCTATATTGTTTTTTAAAATAAACAATCTTCTCAAAGCTTAGGGATAAAAATATGAAATTTTTTTTATCTGTAATGCAATCAAAAGTTACTTCTTTCTTTATCATTTTACTAAATTCAGAATATTTCATAATTTATAGTTGAAATGTTGATTTATAGTTCAGAATTTCATATTAATAGTTTACATTTACGTTCACAAATTTTGGTCAGTTTTTGTATATTTTAAGTGTTTTTGCAATATTTTTCTCCATTTTCAAAAATGAGCATAAGAATTGTATCATGGGGATATACAAATTTTATATTAAAAAAATTAGAAAAATTGCTCCATGGCTTCAAGAGGTAGCTAAAAATGTGAAAATACAATTTAAAATTTGTAAAAACTGCAAAACAACATAACTTTGTGAAAAACAAATCTACTCTATTAATGTAACATTCTAACTATATATTCGTAAAATACATATCAGGTATTTGATAAAGTAGTACTTGATGTGTTAAAAAAATTAATAAATAAATAAAAATTTAATACCATTATAGTTCAAAACCAATCTATAATTTTTGGCTACTACTTAGTTATCCCGTCAACCAAAAATCTATCTCCAAACTATAAGATTAAATGCCAATAATGGTTGATTGTAAATGTCAATTATTACTTGACTTGCAAGCAAGTTACACCTGTTTACGTCATCAAGTGATTTTTATTAATGTTATACTAATTTATTTGTTCTTTCATTATTTAAAATAAAAATTATGTCAATTTGTATAATTTGGCGAGTGGTTTGGCTATTTATATAATTTGGCAAAATTGGTCGACGGGATAACTAAGTAGTACCAATTTTTGTAAGGGTTTTAGAAGAAGAATGCTTTAATATAAAAAATGTATGTCTAAATTGTAATTTTATGCTTTACACATAGGTTGTATGGCATAACATTTAAATTATAAATTAATATTCATTTAAATATTAGTAAACGTAAAAAAAGTAATACAAAAAAAAAAAGGAAGAATAAAGGAAGAAATTCATTTAAAATAATCATCTAAAGTTAATTTGGTACTTGTTAGTTATCCCGTCGACCAAATTACTGTCGCCAAATTGTAAGATTAAATGCCAATAATGGTTGATCGTAAATGTCACATTCGCTTGACATTAAACATGATCACGTGTTTGTTACATCATCAAGTGATTTTTAATTCGACGTTTTATTTTTAGTAATGTACTAATTTATTTGTTCTTTCGTTATTTTAAATAAAAATTATGTCAATTTGTTAAATTGGCGATTTGTATAATTTGGTGAAATTGGTCGACGAGATAACTAACAAGTACCGTTAATTTCACTATTTAGCTTATTATTTTATTTTGTATTTTTATATATTTAACGGTTAAACTCTCTCTTCCCCCCCCCCCCCCCCCTCTGAAGAATATTTTATTGCTTTTGAGAAGATAGTTTTATGCTTTTGATTCACAATGAATTTTGAGCTTTTACTTTGTTGTTGGTTTAAATTTTTATTTACTGTTTATGAGTTACCGAGTGCTTATTAATATTTTTTTGTTCTAATGCATTTTTATGAGTGTTGTTACTTTTATATTTATAGCAATATATTTTGAGCAATCATATATGTTTTAAGAATATTTATTTAAAGTTTTGTGCACAAAATTTTAGCTGTACACTGTTAAACTATCACCTGAAGCAAAGTTATTCAAGAAAATATC
Source organism: Maratus speciosus (assembly GCA_963932465.1). NCBI lineage: Eukaryota > Metazoa > Arthropoda > Arachnida > Araneae > Salticidae > Maratus > Maratus speciosus. The sequence goes on along the minus strand of OZ010791.1, from coordinate 246,588,687 downwards.
TAAAATTTTATAGAAAGTATTACTAATAAAATTTAAATCAGTTGCAAAATTATCTGATTGTTGTCTTTATTTTTTACTAAATTAAAAATTACTTATTTTTTTCATGATTACCAACCTATATTGTTTGGAAAATGTTCAGGAGATTAGGTACTTTGCAAGTTACATTGATTGACTATCCGGAAAAGTTACAAAGGGATGTCTTAACTATTAAAATCATAGATTTTTAATGCAGTGTCTTCTCATTGTATCACAATGGCGGAGGCAAGAAAACAATCATGCTGTAATAAAAAGGGTAGTAGCATTAGCCAAAAAGGGAATAATTTTACTCTCTTTCAAAGTTTTTAGACATAGTTTATAAATTTTAGGAGCAATTTTAAAAATGTATTTAGTTTTTTTAAAGTGTTTATAATATTAGAAAATACAGTTGAACCCCAATTTAATGAATCTTTTGGGACTAGCAACTTTGTTCATTAAATCAGGATAATCAAAGGGATATTTTTATATAACAGAACAAGTTAAAAAAAAGGCAATAAATAAGAAGAACAATGCTTACTTTAATAATGATGTTAAACATTTGTTGTTTTAAGAAAATACACTGCATAAAAATTGATTGGTGGTTTTTTTTTTTTTTTTTTTTTTTTGTGTGTGTGTGTGTGTGTGTACTACTGTAAATCACAAGCATTGTAACTAAGAAAAAATCTCATTTATTTAAATTTTATAGATAAATTATAAGTTATCTTGCATAGATGTTTGTTAGCTTTGTTTCGATTTTGTATTCCAAACTTCTTTCTCAATTCTTTTCTGAAGCTGTGAAATCAGCATCATCAAAATCATGAGCCATCAAATACCGTTTCAAAGTACTGTTGCAAGCTGCTTTTTTGAATGTTACATGCTTCATTTCTATTTCATCTTCTGCATCTACTATTGCTATTAATAACCTTGATGTAATGTTCATTTTCACATGTAGATATTTCTGCGCCACAAGACACGTATTCAGAAAATGAATAATCAGGGACATTGAAAGTTTTTAATAAATATTAGGAAAATTTTTCAATTTTTCATTTTTTTAAACATTGAAAGTTATTTGTTAAATTGGGATTATAAATTCATTGAATCAAAGTATTTTTGTTCCATTTTCGTTGGGACCATAAAAAAATTCACTAAATCGAGAAATTTTTTTATTTAAATCAGGCTTCGACTGTATGTTAGTTACATTGAAAAACAAAATTTAAGAACAAAATCACATTCAATATATTTTTTTCCCCAATTTTTGTGGATTTAATATACCTGATATGGACTTTAATATATTTAATATGGAATTTTCCTATATAACAATTTATATTATCATTGAGAATATCTAAAGAAAGTTTCTCATAAGAAAATCTTATAAATACATCCACTTGATCTCAATTTTTTAATTATTATTTTGTTCTCTTTTGACTTGAAAATTTGATGATGCAGTTCAAAGAGAAAATGTCTGGCCAAATAATAAGTTTCTTATATTCTGGAAATTTAATTGATGCACCGTTCTCAATATGTGTTTGACCTCATATGTCAGATGCAAATTTGCAAAAGGCAAATAATTAGACAGATATTTATATGTTTTATGGAATGTTTTGGTTCTGGCTTTATCATAGTAAAATATTCCGAAATTTTTTATCAGAGTATCCCGCAGGTTTAAAAAAGGGCAGGGTGCTGCTTGTGCGAAAAGGGCACTTTTGGATTCCGAAGGGCTTGTTTTGGATTCTTAAGGGCATTTCTTGAAATTTTTAAAGGCATTCTTTTGATTTTTAAAACTACTTTTTAATATTTAATAGACAGAACACTACTTTAAAGACAGCAATGAGTCAATTTTTACTATGCAAGAATATTTTTTAATAAACAAAGGAGTAAAGGCACTTTTTCAGGTGGGGGCAACAAGGGAGCTAATTTTTTTAATGGGGGGGGGGGGGGCAAGTGGGGTGCTATCTTGTAAACCTAAGGGCGGTCAGGATGCAGCACCCTCCTGAAACCGTTTGGGGGAAACTCTGTTTTTATAAATATTGATGGATAATAATTTCATTCATTGAGAAAATGTCATTGAGTGAAAGTGATTCTAACCGGGTTAAATTTAAATAGTCGTTCATCTATGTGAGTAGTGACGAACACTGACCAAGGGCATTAAAATAATTAAGAAAGATAATCTGCAAATAAATAGTTTATATTGGTTTCCAAAATGTTAGTTTATACACATTTTGTATATGATGATGGTTTTGAGGAAAAAAAAATATAATAATGATACTCTATCTTAAGGGGAAGTTTACCTCAAAATTGATCAAAAAGTCAATTTTTTTTTTTTTTTTTTTTTTGTAATATTAAATGAAAGCTTCTTTAATTGTATTTTGACACCCCATTTTTACCCATTCAGCAACTATATCGCGAGATATTGCAAATTTTGTTAATACACCCAGCACAATTACCCTTACAAATTAAAACTTTACATGGTTTACATTAGCTCTTAAGATAGAGCTATAGCGGAAATTCTTAAAAATGTAGCATAGTAGCGCCACCTGTTGAGCGATTTGCACCAAAACATGAAGAGCACTAATTCATATTGAGGTATACCTGAATCTGAAGTTTGTTGAAAATCCAAGCGTTAGTTCTTGATATAGAGCTATTGCGAACATCGCAAAAATGCAGCATAGAAGCGCCACCTGTTGAGCGATTTACTCCAAAACATAAACAGCACTAATTCATATCCAGGTATATCTGAATCTGAATTTTGTTGAAAACCAAAGCATTAGTTCTTGAGATAGATTGCGGAAATCGCAAAAAGTGCAGCATAGCAGCGCCACCTGTTGAGCGATTTACACCAAAATGTACAAAACGTCAATTCATGTCAAGGAGTAACTGAATCTGAAGTTTGATGAAAATCCGTGCATTATTTCTTGAGATGGAGCTATTGCAAAAATCGAGTAAATCCTGCAAAATGCAGCATAGCAGCGCCATCTGTAGGGCGATTTACACGAAAACGTTACCAGCACCAATTCATATCAAGGAATAATTAAATCTGAAGTTTGATGAAAATCCGTGCATTAGTTTTTGAGATAGAGCTATTACAGAAATCTCGAAAAATGCAGCATAGCAGCACCACCTGTTGAGCGATTTACACCAAAAACTAATCAGCACCAATTTATATTAGTGACTACTAGAATATAAATTTTTATTAAATTCTGTGCATTAGTTCTTGAGATAGAGCGCCCACAAAATTTGTGTCACATACAGACTCACAGACAGACATTTTGTAAAAACATGTTTTTCGGAATCTCTGACCGTGAAAATCCATCAAAAACCGGAAGTCGAAAATTTTCATGAATCCAATACTTTCTTCTTGTAAAGATAGAAGAAAGTAAAAAAGAAAAGGCCATTGGACTGAAATTTATGTATTATTTCAATTTACATTTAAGGGTACATGGAACATCTCAACAAGTAAAATGAAGCAGTTTTTGCGAAATATTTAACATACTTAAAAATAGAGATAGAAATGAAAAATTTTTTTACAGTAAATATACACATAACCTATATATAACATAAAAAGAAATTAAATTAATTTCATAGAGAAATTAGTTTACATGAACTAAGTAACTTTTCACACATTTTTTTAACAATATGTCTGTGCGGTACACTTTTCTAAAAAACTGTTGAATATATTATCTTAAAATTTGTTGTGGTATCAGAAACATACTATTTGAGAATAATAAGAAGCAATTTTCATTTTGGCTTAAAAGAAATAAAATTAAAAATATTTTACTAAAAAAACTTTGTAAATCCTAAAAATTTTAAGAACATATTTGTTCAATTTTTTTTCACTCAAACCTGTAAAGTTAGGTATTTTTAAAGAAACAAGTTAGTTACACAATTTTGAAAAGTTTCAACTGTTTGCCTAACATAGAATTTTAGAAAAATGTACCAAAGCATAAAAAAACACATTTCGAGAAAAGGGCAAAAGAACTATATATACACACCCACAGTGCTTAAAATATATTATTTTAAAACCTTCCAGCTCCATAATCTGTTAATAGTGCCTGATTCGCAACAGGGCATTAGGAGCACGGGCCCAGAACCCCCAAAATGCTCCTAAAGGTTTTCCAATTATTGTCCAAAATCTGATGTTATTAATTTCATTCTACATTCTATTGTGTTTGAATTTTTTTTATAAAATCGTATATTTTGTCTGAAACATCCATTTTTTAATTACTTTATTATAGTGAATGTTTTCTTTTATCTTCATCACTTTAAAAATATATGTTGTATTTTTAATTCTTATTTAATCTCGTTACTGTTCTCGTCAGATTATTTGGGGGGGTTGGTGAGCGTAGCTCGTAGGTGACAGAGCCCTTTGATATTTTAAATAATTATAACTTGGTATTGCGTAAAATATATTACTATTAGTTGTTGCATACTTAATCATTCCAGATATATGGACTTGTATAGCAAAAGATAATCAGCACCACACAACTTATTATAAAACGTCTACTCATTTAAATTTCATAATTATGAAATATTTATTTAAAAGTAAATTAATGATTATCATATTTAATTTTTTAATGGATATTTTAAAGTAATTATTAAATTCAATATTGATGATCTTAGTAAGTAGCGTTTTCAATACTTCTTTTTGTACTCAAGCTGTACTGTAAGCAACAATGCAAGGGGGCTCCCGAAAGCATCCGTGCCCAGGGCCTCCAAATTTGTAAATCCGTCCCTGTCTGTTAGGTCCATAATCATTTAGCATCATAATCTTTTAGCTCTGACTATTTTTTAGGCCGTTAATTAAAAACTCAAAAAATTGAACCACTTTATGTTCCATGTGCCCTTAAAAAATAACTTATTGCTCGTCTTCCTACTAAAAATGCACTAAATTTTATCTTAGGATACCAAACAGAAAATCATTCTGTTAATTAGTTTAGGAATTATGAAGATTTAAAATTTGGAACGCCTAATTTTAAATCCATTTGTAATCGTTGCAAAACATATTGCAACAAGAGTATTTTTTTAAGCATAACTCCAGAAATACTTAGAGGAATAAACTATAATTTAATAATTCACATATTTGAAGCCTTTAGAGAACGATTTTTGTTTAAAAAAATCATACGTTACAACTGATTTTTTCGAATAAATAAATAAATATGTGAATTGTAACCAAAGTTGTAAAAAACCGTTAAAAAAAAAAAAACAGCCCGGGCGGATTTTATTAAAAATCCGGGTTAAATGGGCAATTTCCCTTGGGTAAATTGGGTTAAAATGCCAAAATGTGGGCTATGATTCTACCTTCCACACAAATAATAATCTTCAGGGTTGCCATTGCCACTGTATAGGGAAAACTGAAAAAAAAAACTGAGGGAATTTTAAAAATAGTATTGAAAACAAGGACTTTTACTAAATTTTGGTACTTTGCTAAATTTATCCGTTGAAATTTTGAAAATTCTCAGAGGAATTACTCAGGGAAAATTTAATTTTTTACTCAAGAAAGCGCACAGAATTTGATTTCGTAATTTAGGACTTTTTTAGAAAGCTTTTCGCACATCCACTTCGCTTCACCCCCTTTTTAATTCGAATTTATTTTCGACAGTTCTTCGAGGGCGTTTATATTTTATAAGTAATTACCATGCTACATTTTAAGTTTTTAGCCTCTTCAGAATCACAGAAATCGCAATTTAGAAAGTTTTTTGCTCCTGCAACCCTCTGGTGCACAGACATAAAGTATAGCTTACGTTTGAGCAGGTTCTATCACCAACAATTTGTCACCATTATTTTTTAAATCGGTTTGGTGTTTGATAAGATTACATAAAAATTGTAATTTAGAACGTTTTCAGAACGCTTTTCGTTCACTTCATCTTTTTAAATTTGGAATTTTCTTTCGACTGTTCTTAGAAAGCAGTTGCATCTTGTATGTAAATACCATGCCATATTTCAAAATGTTAGACCCCTCAGTTGTGCAAAAAATGCAAATGAGAGCATGTTTTGCTTTTGAAACCCCCAGATGGTAGTGACAGCAACATAAAATATAAAATATAGCCGATGTTGGAGTAGGTACTGTCACCATCAATTTGCAACCATTACTTTTGAAATAGATTTGGTATTTCCTGAGATTGAGTAGAAATCGTAATTTAGAACGCTTTTGGGCCATTTTCACCCCTTTTAAAATTAAAATTTTTTCGAAACTATTCTTAAAGATCATTTATATCTAATAAATATGTACCTTGCCTAATTTCAAGTTGCTAGCCCCTACCGATCACAAAAATCGAAATTTAGAACGTTTTTTGCTCCTGCAACCTCTAGATGATAGTGACAGCGACATGAAATAGCGTCTATGTTAGAACAGAGGCTGTCAGCATCAATTTCCTACCATTACTTTTGAAATCAGTTTGATTCTTCCTGAGATTGTTCACAAATCGTCATTTAGAACGTTTTTAGAACGCTTTTCGAGCATTTTCACCACTTTTAAATTTCAAATTTTTAAACAAATGGTCTTAGAGATCGTTTATATCTAATAAATATATACCATGCAAAATTTCATGAGTCTAGGCCCTTCCATAATTCAAAAATCGCATTTTTAGAACGTTTTTTGCTCCTTCATCTCCTCTGGGGTAGTGGAAACAGACATAACATATAGCCTATCTTGGAGCAAGAGCTGTCACCATCGTTTTTACACCATTATATTTGAAATCGGTTCAGAACTTCCTGAGATTGCATAGAAATCGCAATTTAGAACGTTTTTTACAACGCTTTTTGCGCATTTTCACCCCGTTTAAATTTCAATTTTTTTTAGGAAATGTCCTTAGAGATCATTGATATCTTATAAGTGACTACCATTCCAAATTTCATGATTCTAGGCCCTTCCATAACATAAAAACCGCAATTTAGAACGTTTTTTTCTCCTGCAACCCCCAGGTGGTAGTGATACAAACATAAAACAGAGCCTAAGTTAGAGCAAGGTCTGTCCCCATCAATTTACAACCATTACTTTTGAAATCGATTTGATACTACCCAAAATTGAGTAAAATCGCCATTTAGAATGTTTTATAGAATTCTTCGCGCATTATCACCCCTTTTAAATTTTTTAAGAACTGCTCTTAGAAATCCTTATATCTAATAGGTAACTAATATTTCATATTTCTAGGCCCTTCAGTAACGCATACATCGCATTTTTAGAACGTTTTTTGCTCCTTCACCCCCTTCGGGGTAGTGGCACCGACATAAAACATAGCCTATGTTAGAGCAAGGGTGGTCACCATCATTTTGACACCATTATTTTTTAAATCGGTTTGGTAGTTCCTGAGATTGTGTATAAACCATCATTTAGAACGTTTTTTAGAACGCTTTTCACGCATTTTCACCCATTTTAAATTTCGAATTGTTTAAGAACTGTTCATAGAAATCCTTTATATCTAATAAGTAACTAATATTTCATATTTCTAGGCCCTTCAGTAACGCAAAAATCGCATTTTTAGAACGTTTTTTTGCTTCTGCATCTCCTTTGGGGTAGTGGCACCGACATAAAATATAGCCTATGTTCTAAGTTGAACTAACACCATCATTTTGATACCATTACTTTTGAAATCGGTTCGGTAGCTCCAGAGATTACCTCTAACAAACACACAATTTTTACTTCTTTATAATATTAGTATAGATAGATAATACTTTTGAAGCTAACTGAAAAGCTTAAATTTACGTTTTAAATTAAAATCGAAAACGTTTTAAAATTATAAGGTTCCCAATCTAAAAGTGAAAGTAAATTAGTACAAATATATTTTCTAACAAGGAAGGTCTTCTGACTGGGCATACTCAGAATATTTTGAAAAAATATATTAATTAAACTACTTATGTATGTAATAAAGGATCAGTCAAATTTAGCGGCGGATTTGCAGTAGAAAGTCTGCAAAAAAAAAAAAATACTTTCGAGTATTTGGCGCGAAAAGACGAAAGCGCCACGCGATTTTGCAAGCATACTTTTCCTCGCCAAAAGCAAACAATTTTAATGCACCTGAAAATTGCTTGTTAACCCTTTGCACTCGAGGGCTCCGGAGCGGAGCCATTTAAAATTTGTCTTCAAACTCAAGGGCTCCGCTACGGAGACAATGCAAATAATTTTGTAATACCTGTCTAGATAAGCCAAGATTACATGTTGGCAATTGCTTCGAGAGGTATCACACTTTGGACGATTACAAAATGTAATAATTTTATAATTTTTTTTTTCTTTTTTTATCATAACGTTTGTATTCATAAAGAATTAAAAAAAAATAATAAGATATAACTAAAATCGCTTCGAGTTGCTGGTAATACGAATGAAAAAGAACTTCGAGTGCAAAGGGTTAATTGATTTTTAGAATGCATGTAAATAGCATTTAATGAATTTAAGCTTAAACAATGAAAGAGTTTAATGAATACAGTTTCTTGTATTACATAGTTATGTTGAATGTTATTTAATTTTATTACTTTAAAAACAATTTCATATATAGTTTTTTACATTAAATTTACAAGTTCAATATGAAACATTTTTATCTTTAAGTGTATTTGACATAAAAAAAAATGTATTTTTTGAAATTTTATTCCATCGCCAACCGGTGATAAATCGCCAAATATCGAAATTTTCATTATTTTTCTACGTACGTTGTATCGAGTTTCCGCGAAAAATTTTTATTAAAACATATGTATCCTCTTGAGTAGAACATTCTATAATTTTTTCAGATTTTTCGGAATATGCTCGTATGGAGACCTTTCTTGTAAGATTCAAAGAAGTGAATAAATAAAACAAAATAACCATAAACTGTTTACAAATGCATCGCCTTTCCAGAAATATATTTTTTAAAAACCCAACCTGGGCGGGTACCCGGGCAGCTACCCACTTCAATCCTGATTGTAACCTGTGATTTTCAAACAGAAATAAATTTTTAGAAGCTTCAGTCAGAATAATATAAAATTATATCTCATTCTGCCAAGTAGTTCTGGAGTTTTGTGCTTAAAATGCTATCCACCTTACACACTGTTTTGCAACGATTAAAAATGGATTTAACATATTAGGAGTTCAAAATTAACACTTTTTCTACCGGTGCCAAATAATACGTTTTAAAACATTTCGATTTAGTGTATTTCATTTGTAATTTCTAGATTGAAACAATTACAAGACATGTTTAATACTTTGAAGACTTTTTTAAAACTTATTACATTCAAAAACTACGAACAAAATAAAGATAAATCAAAGCTTTAGAAAGATGTCATTTGACACCGGTAGAAATAAAGTTAAAAACCATTATAATTCCGAAACTACTTGACAGAATGACTTCCCGTTTGGTACCCTTAACCCCTTCGGGAGGGGAGCCTTTTACGAAATTTTTAATCTTTTGTCACCGTTTTTTAAAAACAGAAATTTGTGTCTTCTTGAATCGAGAAAATGCGCTGATTAAATTAGTCAAATTTTACTGGTGTGGAAAACACAGGATTCTGAGCGTTTCATGTGGCACGTATACGTGTCGCTCGTCCCCAAGGGGTTAAGGCTGTTCTCAAATCCAAAGGGTCAACTTTCAGACATAAGTTTTAATTCCTTTTTGTTCGGAAACGCATGAAACTAGAAGGTATTGCTATTCACAAACTATACAATCAAATTGTTTTTTTACGATTTTCTCGTAAACGCAATAGATCTTTTAGAAAATACTGTCAAATTTGGTATTTTGAACCGAACTTCCGAACGAAAGAAGAAAATCCAGTCAGTAAGGGGAGAAAATGCTGTGTCAAGTGATCAAAATCGCTCATGACTCAATAGGTAATTGATTGATCAAAAAATGGAAAACACAGCTCGATTCCAAATCGCTTCCATGGTCAGGCTTTCCAATTTTATATCTTTCCGTTAAAAAATGAATTTGTGTCAAAACGTTTTCGCTTGTTGAGCAGAGCAGAGCAGTTGAGAACAGCCTTAAGTAAAATTCAGAGAAAAAGCCTAATGGGATGTCAACAGTAGCGCTCTTATTGAAAACGTCAGAGTTTAATGTAGTTGCAATATGAAGATTACCTCTAAATTTATATATATATTTAAATACAAGGGGGCTCAGCCCCGGACAAGCTACGCTCACCCACTAAGACATCACAGGCTCTAAAAACACGCTAATTTGATCGGCTTTAAAAAGGTTATGGAAGATTGAATTATAATTAAAAGACCAGTGGCGATTTCCCCAAAAACGGGTTTCCATTCATATCCCTTTGATTGGATAATTTTAAGGCCGAATCAACTGCTGTTAAGAGATCCAATGGCTGTTTTCGTCTTTCATTAACCCCTTGAGGGGCACCGGTAAAATTATATACCACCTACTATTAATGAAGTTTTACACCAGAAAAATTTTATTAAATTTTACTTTTTTAACTTTGGTGGATAAAAGCCGTAAAATTGCTTTTACTTATTTTGAAATAGAATTTTTCAAAGATTCCGGTGTGAGATCAACATTACAGGAACACAATCACTTGCCCCTCAAGGGGTTAAATAAGATTAGTTAAACATTTGGAAATAAGCTATTATAAAATGAATTAAGTAAACAGAGTCGTTATTTCTCGGTATTTTTTAACAACGCTATATAAGAAAGTTGTTTTAAATAAGACATTTTAAATGTATCGTTTTAAATCTGACGTAATGTTCACCAAAAATTTCTTTCTCTTTTTAATATTCACGTAAAAATACTTTTGTTGTTAGAAAATAAATGTTATTTGCGGTGTCTTAGAATTGGAAACAATAGTTTAAAAGATCATCTAGAAATGTGAAATAAATGTCTCATGTAAATATATTTTTTAATTTAAACTGTTTGGCAATATTATTATTTGGCCATGTTAAATATGACGTAATTTCCTTCATTTACGGTTTTTAACGCATATTAATGAATTTATTATTTAAAAATTTTCTTTCCCTTTTAAAATCCAAATGTAAATGTAGTTTTAATGACGTAATTTTCGATATCTTCCTGCTTTTAATACGTAATCATTTCATTCTAATTTCAAGTTTTTTCTATCTATAATAGTCACGTGTAAATAAATCTTTAGTCTGAAGGAAATATTCTTTGCGCTGTTTTTACAATTGACAACAATTTAAAATAATAATCGTTTCTAAAATGTAAAATATACCTCTGTAAGTGCTGAAAATTTGAATTTAAAATTGAAATAAACTTTCAAAAAATTAGTCAAATTAAAAAAAATAAACGCAGCCTACACACCGGGAGCTTCTAATGTATGTCCTTAGAAAAAAATATTAAATTCTTATGTATAATTTCTGCTCCTATAAAACTTTTTTAATGGAATGATTTTGACTAACTTTAACATTAAATATCTCTTAAAATAGTTATTCGATTTAAAAACTGTCTTCCTCAGCGTGTTTATAAAACATTTCTCTGTAATACTATCAATTTTCATATTTTTGTATATGCAGTAGTTTTCTGAATATTAACGAAAAAAGATCCCCCGGTTACAAAAAAAAAAAAAAAAAAAAAAAAAAAAAAAACTGCAGCGGTGATAGCGTTAATTACTTTTTTTTTTTTTTTTTCAGAATAAAGAGAGATAAATTGAAAACGTAATAATTTTCAATCAAATGGCTATTTCCGTTTTTTTTTTTTCCCTCTGGTAATTTGGACATAAAAATGTTTCGATGTTTTCTGGCCGACTGTACCTCCTTGTATCACTAGATTTATGCTTCAAGATAGCGATAACTAAAGCCATTTTTTTTTTTTTTTTGTCTTTTTTCTAAATTTGTCCCAAATAAGTTTTTCTTTTGCAATAAAGGTTACAGAAAATAGCTATGACAATATATTATGTTGTTCAGTTTTTTAAATATTAAATGAAAGTGTGGTTTTCAATACAAATTCAAAACACATCAGCTCTTTAGTTAAAGAGCTCCTACACTATAATAACCATAATGTTTAGTATATATTATTATCTTTTATGCTTTCAACCCTTTGAGATAAAAGTTTCCCACCATAGGTTATTTTTCTTACTATTTTTCTAAAAGGGTAACGTACACCGAAAACAATGAAGTACTCAAAAATGAGTAAATCGATATACTCATATCGAATTGAGTATATTTGGGTCAAAATTGAACCTGTGCTTTCTCAATTTTGAAACAAGGCATGTTATCAAACATAAACGAAACGATAATTTTGTACTTTGTAATGATTTATTTCATTCAAGGAGGTATACAAGATGCTCATTAATGTAAATATTAAATTATGTGCAATATTTCAAAATAATTTAAAAATAAAGATCTTGTCATAAAAATAGTTTATTTGGGTATCTTGATAATATTTTTGCTATTTTTCCCTAATAAATATGATCAATTAAATGTTTCTTGCTAATTATTTTAAGTGGGAAGTAAATGTCAGTACATTTTCATTTTAATCTGTAGTAAACAGAGGGTTCAGGGGGGCGGTATACATAACGGTTCATATTTGAAAACATCCATGGAATCAAAAATGCGTACATGTATTTCTCAATTTTGACTGCACTTGGATCGGAGCTATTTCGAATATGTGGCATATTTAACCCTTTAGTGCGCAGCTTTGCATGTATGCAAACAACAGTGTTTTGAATTTAATAGATTATGTTATTCGTATATACCTAATTCACACCAGAAAATTAAAGTAGAAATATTTGCTTTAATTAATAACATAAATTCCGCATTTAAATAAAGCGAAATTAACCATTGAAACTTTCTGGTGTAAAGTCAGATTCTCTGAACTACGTAATTTCTAGATGTATTCTATCATAGAAATTAAAGGGTTAAACGTTAAGTTTTCTAAAATAAATAATTATGTAAAGTAAGATATTTGGAGACAAACTTATTAAAATATTTACTAATTTGCAATATTTTAGCGTAAAACTGCCACACGGCAGTAGTTTTTACTTGTATTGCAGATGTGCAACAGAAGAAAAGATTGACGTACTATATGAAAAATCTATCTCTGATTTTTTTCATTATTTTTCCTGTGTAATAAACCTTTCAGAGAATCATATATAATTTTTTCGAAACAAAAGAAAAAATCGCGCATTTAAGTGTTAAAATTGAGTATTTTTTGCTCAGTTTTAAGAACCAATTTTTTTCAGTGTGTTGGTTCATTTGTACCCTTTCATATATCCCAACATTTCTATTAATTTCTCCATGCATCTGGATACTGGTCAGAAGTGCTACAATTGGTATGATTTACATCCTTCTTGTATTACGCACTTCCACTACAAGAACGGAAAGAAAAACTTTCTTCTACTCTCGTACTAGATCGTAGGATAGCCTTTTTGTGACCGATGAAGAACCCTTTTCGAAACGCGTTCGCTTTGCATTCGCTTCTTTTAATTCAGATTTAAAGAAGCGCTTTTCTTTGGTATTACGAGACAAAACTTTAAAATTCCTTATTTCTTTGATGTTCGAAAAATATTTAGAAAAAAAAAAAATCTCACTTAGTAGCGAACTTTAAAATAGCTTGAGAAGAAAAGGTTTGAGATGATGCAAACAACTTACTTAGTTTTTCCTGGCAATTTCAAGGAATTCATTTTTAGGTGGGTTCGTAATGATATAAATACGTAGCACCTATAGTCGTTGTCCGTCCGCATACATATAAAATTACCCAACCGAATGGTCTGAAGTTTTAAATTTATAATTGCTGCAAAATTTTGTCGAGTCATTTCAAATTTTATGAAAATCGGATGTATAGTTTAATTACTGGGACAGTCAAAAGTTTTCCGTTACATTACGGCCAATGGGAAAAATTATTTCAAGTACATTTTAATGATGTTACATCCTTTCGAACAGAATGAAATTGATATGCACTTATGAAGTGCACTGAAATATACATTCAGTACAATATGCGGAGTAAAAAATATTTATAAAAATAGTACGAGCGCACCTCATTTGCCACGTTTGACGTGCAATTTCCAGCTTGTTTTATCCTTTTCATCTGAACGTTCATTGGACTGAACATTGCATGTAAACGGTTACTTCGTTTGATTCACTATATCAATTACAGTTGCTAAAAAAAAAAAAAAAGAAAAAAAAGATTAATCGACTGTCATTTTAAAATATCAGAACATAGTTAAAAGATGGGCAACGCCACTCAATCGGACAACATGCAGGTATTTTTCTTTAACAATGATTTCTTTAATAATGTGATTGCCGTGGGCAGGGAGAAATGGAAAAGAACTCTCAAAAATACTTTTATGGGTCGAAGAAATCCACTGATGATGCAAATCACTAATTAGGATGATGAATATTTTAACTACTTTTTTTTAGGACCTTTTAATAACATTGCTTTTCAAACTCATTTCTTTATTCTTATTCTTTATTTTAGCATTAAAATTTAACGTAAAAGAAATTAGCACAGCTTTACTCTTTTGTTTTTTATTTTTTTAAAAAAGCAAAAAAAAAAAAAAAAAAAAAAAAAAAAAAAAAAAAAAAACAGGATCCTCTACGGACTCTTTAAGGGTGTATTCGAAAAAATATTTCCCCCACCCTCAATAGCTCGAAATTTTCTGAGACATTTTCAGACTCATTTTAAAAAGTAAAAACATGAAACTTGCTGAGGTGATTTTTGAAGAGATGTATAAGAGGCCGTGTGATTTCATTTTTCGCTCAATTAATTAGAATTTGAGTTTTAAACAATTATTTTCTCAGTATGACCCTTTTTTTTCATTTCCAGATTTCCCGCTTCGGAAAATTCAGTTCAAAACACCAACTTTGACAGCATTTTTTACAATATTTTCTCCCTTTATCGAAAAATCGAGAAGCACGGCACTTTATGTAGTTTCTAAATCAGAGAATATCCCAGTTTGATGCGTTTGAGAGCAAAAATGAATTTAAAAACGAATCAGAAAATAAGCAGTTTGGATTGTAATACACCCTTAATTTAGCCAGGCCCCGGTACTTGTACCCCCTCCCCCTTCCTTTCTTTCTGCGCCCTGGGGACACATATTCAAACTGACTTTTACAGATGCCGCCAAAATTTTTTAGTGTAGGGCAGGATCGGCGAACCTTTTTACGTGCGTGTGCCAAAAATTCACCAACAACATCTAACAGCAGTGTAACATGCCACACTTTGACATAAAATAATTTTGCAACGTACTATGTTTATACAAACACTAGTTAAAAAAAACAGTTGCTTTCATGCATTAATAATTAATAATTAAAAAATATTAAATCAAAATATTTCTCTATATATTGGAATAAGCCATTAAATTAATGAAATTTTAATTCGTAAATATGGTTAATTTATGTAATAATTTCCCCTGTAATAAGGAAATAAAAATACGAAATTTTATTTTAGAAATTTTTGACCTTATTACCGAACTTCTAGTTATAATTATTCCAGTTGCATTAATCAATGTATCAATAAATTATTGATAAGATTTTTGCTCTCGTATGTTTGATGGAGAATTATACCTGATTAGTATTTTGATAAAAGAAAATTCTTTTGATGTGTTATTTCATGCAAAAATAATTTTATTATTTGTGACAGTCTGTCCGTATGAAAGAAAATTTTATTCATTATAATAGAAATTAAATGTCATCTGTATAATAATTATAAAATTATTTTTTCGCGTGCCAGAGAAATTGCTTTGCGTGGCATAGGTTCACCAACCCTGGTGTAGGGCCTCATTTATTCTACATCAAGCTCTGTCCCAGAGAATAATCTATCCGCTGTATATATGAATTTATTTGTCCTTTATACATTTTCTTAGCGTGCTGAATGATCGTAATATCCCAAGAGAAAGAGAATGGGTCTTTATTCGCAGAAGGAAGAGGAGGAAATATTCCAAGGAGAAACGTTGCAGACCACAAGACGACGTCACTCACATGTCTCTAACCCTATCTGATCGTTCATTTACAAACATTTAGTTTGCAGCATCACGAGCAGCCGAAACCCACGCTTACATTTATTAGTTTTTAAAAGGGAAATAGTTGGGAACAGAGAGGCTACTGGCGGTGAACTTGGATTAAAACGTTTTCTTTCTGAAAGAGGTGAGACATAATTATTTTCGTTATTGAGTATGGAAAAATATCAGCTTTCTTCGATTATGATAATTTTTCATCCTTATTTTTTAATTTTATATCTATATTTTTTACTTACCTCGTTCATAAATATAAGCAAACATGTGAAGCAGTCGGGTAGAAATAAAGAAAATTATGTGAGAGGATCAAATAGATATTACATTTTTTTGAACAATTAACCAGGCGGTTCCAAAGGACCCAACAGGTACACTCAAAATAGCTTTCTTTGATAATGCAATTTTTTTAATCCTTTTTTTTTAAATTTTATATCTGCATTTTGTAATTACCTCGTTCATTAATATAAGTAAACATGTGAAGCAGTGGGGTAGAAATAAAGAAAATTATGTGAGAGGATCAAATACATATTAAATTTTTTTGAACAATTAACCCTCTGCCTACCAGGCGGTTCCAAAGGACCCAACAGGTACACTCAAAATAATAATAATGAAAAATACTGAAAATATCAACTTTCTTTGATAATTCTAATTTTTTTTATCCTTATTTTTTAATTTTATATCTGCATTTTGTAATTACCTCGTTCATTAATATATGTAAACATGTGAAGCAGTGGGGTAGAAATAAAGAAAATTATGTGAGAGGATCAAATAGATATTACATTTTAAAGATGTTGTAAGGGTCTGTACATATATAAATTTATCAACTTTATGGCACTTTTGGACCCCCCCTTACGATATCACACGCTATCATTCTTCAACCCCCTCTGACCCCCCCCCCCCAATGATATCGCAATCAGTGTCTAAAAATCTTTTTTTTTTTTAATCTCTTTCCTTTTTTTTTTTCTTTTCTTTTTATACATTTGCAATTATATGCTGATATGGTTATATATTTATTATTCGTATACTTTACTGATTTAAATGAAGAGAATAAGTTAATAAAATATCACTATTAGGTAAGAAATAACTTATCAAATAACACTTTAAAGAAATACTTGCTAACACTTGAAAAAAATACTATTTTAAAATATTTAATAATAGCTTTTTGCTACATAACGCATTCAACAATAACATTGTCTTTTTGCATTTGCCCCCTGCACGGGGGTAAGCAGACGTTCTTATAAACAAAGCAGATGGACAACATCCTTCCCCATTTTTTACTAGTAAACATAACAAGTATCATTTTGAACCTGGTTTTATTAAGAACGAATTACATGTGCATATGCCAGAAGAATAGGATTGGCCAACGTTGGGATATTCCATATTTTGGAATGAAATGATTTTATAACATTTAATGCTTTTAATATTAATTGTACATTTTCATAAAAATAGATAACAGACTAAAAAAAATGATAACAGACTATATTGGTGTAAAGAAAATGTTAACTGGTGTTGTGGTGCCATTTAATCCCCACGAACTCCGTGTAATTTCTTTAGCAATCAGTGCAATTCAGATAAAAATAATAAAATATATAAGAGATATATTCACTGATTTATTCAACTGACAAATACAGTCATGTAAAAGCATTATTGTTTTTATAAAAATTCAGATTTTTAAGTTATAATACTAACTGGGGACAAAATGGTACTATGATACAAACAATTTTACGACATCAGTTAAGGGTTAATAATTTTTATGAGAATAATTAATCTTTCAAATCATATACATTATTTCTGTTGTCAACATCCCTTTTTCTATGCATTTACTAAACGCAAAACGATGGATGAGGTATCATTCGAAAGGTTTTTGAACCGGCTTCTATCATAGTGCACTCACATTTACATAAAACATGTTTTTGATTAAAAATTGCAGTTAATTAAAAATTTAAATCAGCATCGTTTCCATAAATGAAATGAACGATTTTTCTCAAATCAATGTTAACACGAAAATAAAATACCGTAGTATATCACGGTCAGCATTGATTATAAAAAAAAAATAATAAGTAGTGCAAAAAAGATAAAGTGTGACGTCTCTGCAGTGGTTTATTTTATATTTATAATTAAAAAGAAAAATTGAAATAGAAATTTTTAGAAGAATAAATAACATCTATGGATCGAAGCAGTGATATTTAACGTGTACCCTAAAAGCTATGCTTTGTTATATTTGTTTGAATTATGTTTCAAATTTACTAAATTTATTTTTCTTTGTCCCGTGTTTTTCCCGAAGCGATGGCAACATCCTTTAATACAGTTAAAATACGATTGTTAATTTTTTATCGCGCCTGCCTTTTGCTATCTTCGATCATCTTTTACTGTAACTTTGATGACATAAATAAGATGATATTCTGGCTTAACGAATGTTGTTGGTAGGTATTTTTAACTTTAATTTTTCTTTAACAGTTTAAAGCTGTATGCAAAAAAGTATTAAATACTGTTAAAAAACATTAGATTGAAGTGCGAAGTTCTTGCACGGGTCCACTGATATATATTTTATATTTTAGTCAACTTCCCTTTTTCTATGCATATACCAAAAGCACAACGAGGAATGAGGTATCATGCGACAAGTTTTTGACATAGTACATTCAAATTTCGTTAAAACACGTTGCTTGGTAAAAAACTGCTGTTAGCTGAAAATCAATGAAATAAGTATCAAGAAAATATTTCACAGATTACACTGCGAAAGATTGTAACAGATTCACTGGTTAATTAACTGGTTAAATTAATGCCGTTATCAGAGAATGAACACTTTATTTATTTAACATATAGGATTTGATATACTGAAAATTGGAGAGAGCTCCAGTTGTCAGATTATGAGTAAACGGGAGGTTGAGGTGTCCCCCCCCTCCTCATATAGTAAAATGTTATAAATAAAAAATCCTAGAATATCAGTGATGAAATCGTATTTCGAGGAACAAATCATAGATGTTAAGGCTTCTTAAATTACTAGAAATCTTACTTGCAGTCATGGTAATATGACAAAAAAAAAAAAAAAAAAAAAAAAAAAAAAAAGGAAAGAAAAGAAAAGAAACAACCAGTTGAAAGATGGCGAAATTTTAAATGATTCATAAATTCATAATAAAAATTTATGATAAAAACGTCACTCATGTATCTCTAACCCTATCTCAATATGATCGTTTATTTACAAACAATTTGGAGCGCCACGAGCAGCCGAAATATACGCTTCTTATTTTTATTAGTTTTTCAACACAAATCAGGAATGAGCATCAGAAAAGGAGATCAAAACGTATTATTTTAAAAGAGGTAAAGACGTTATTATTTTATTTTAAACCTTTCTTAGTGTTAATGGACTTTTACTTCTTAAAACTAATAACAATTTTTAAATTTCAAGTTTCTAGCCCAACAATATTTCTGAAATAGTAATTTTATAACTCTTTTTGCTACTGTATCCTTTTAAATTTCGACTAAGAAGCAGTTTTGCGAGAACATTTACGTCTTGAAGGTAACAAACATGTCAAATTTCAATTTCTAGCCCTAACAATTCAAAATATATCCTAATCTAGAAAGTCATTAGCTCAATTCACCTTTTTAAATTTTGATTTTTTTTTAGGGACTATTCTTAGCAAACATTTAAAAGTAACCACTATTTTAAATTTCAAGATCCTAGTTTCAACAATATCACCGAAATCGCAATTTTAAAACTTTTTTTTTTTTTTTTTCTAAAATAAGATATTTTTTTCATTGAGGGTATAAAAACCTCACAAAATATAAATATCATTATTGAGTGTTTATTGATCTAAGAACCAGTTTTACCGATAAATTTGTTGTTTTCAGGAACAGGCAAACAAAAAGTGCGGCCAGTGCTCTCTTCGTGGATTTAGAACAGGCATGTCAAACTCATTTTCCACCGCGGGCCAAATTAAGCATTATATACTAAGCAGCGGGCCATATTAAAAAAAGATAATAATATTACCATTGCACAGAATAAAATTCTGTCTATAGAAGACACAGCCATGTTAAAGAAATTTTAACGCAAAGTTCCAACATTAAGTACATAGTAAGTTTATATTAATTTTTCAAAAAAAAAAACCAAAAAAAAAAAAACCACTCACAATTATTTTTATCAACCAAAAAAATAAATAAATAAATAAATGGATATTATAAATTACGTTTACTTTAAAAATTGCTTTTACACGCTAATCTAGATTTAGCATAGGCATGGCTGTCAATTTTCCGTGTGTTCTCATAGTAAAAAATAAAAATAAATGTATTTTGAATCTGAAAATCTATTTCTGTACCTTGGAAGAAAAAGGGCCAATGTCCATTTTTCTCAAATGCCAGAAAACCCAATTTAAGTTTGAGGAATTTTAAGAATCTTGCTACGGTTTCTGTACTATTATTTTTCAAAGTTGTACCTTTCAATGCACTAATGTTTTTCTCACTACAATCTAATGTTATATTGATTTAGTTTTTTTTTTTTTTTTTTTTTTTACATTTTAAATTGGCCATTTTTATATTAACAGTAAGTAACATTGACTTCGACAAAATATTTTGTTTTCAATGATCTAATATTGGGAGGACTTTAGCCCTTTTAACAATTACTCTATATGGCATCCTGAATTCATTCGTGCATTTAACTCAAATTTCTCAATTTTGGACATTGGCCCTCTTTGTTCCAAGGTACAGATTTAATAAAACATGTCATATATAATCGCTACTTTTGTTATTTCATTTATTAAATATATTTCCTGGTTCAAATTATTTTATTTGACTTGAAAAATAACAAAAGGTTGCATATTGTATTTCAAAAATTAGTCGAATATTTTACTGAATAATTACAGGAATTTGGAAACTCCGTATCCATGGTGCTAATATGGAATCGTGCTGAATTTTGATTAGCTGCAGTAATAAATTCTGAACAATAATTTGAACATAAATTATTAGAGGTAAGGGAAACAGATTAAACTGTTTCTTGATATTCAAAAATCTTCTTTTGAAATCATTTTTTCATACATTTTTTAAAAATTTCCACTCTGATGATTTTTGTTATCATGGAAATGCCGATGCGTCCCTGAGAAAACTCGATTGGTGGCATGCACTAGGCAAAGGATAATTAAATAAATGTAAAATGGTAAAGGCTTCGCGGGCCACAGATAAATGGTCGGCGGGCCAGCTGTGGCCCGCGGGCCGCGTGTTTGACATGCCTGATTTAGAACCTGATTTATGGCAGGGTATTCAGGGTATGTATTTTGGGCCATCAAATTTCTGTTGTCACAGAATCACTGAAACATTCTTCACAAGCTGAGTCCGGCGTTGCTTTGATCCGACAGAAAATCGCACAAAACATGGAAAAAAAAAAAGAATAAAAAATTTTTTTTTTTAAATCGCTGCGCGAATTCCGAACAAATTTTATTGAAAATTGAACAAAATTTACTATATTGGTCTCTAGAAGAAACCAGATTCCTTTTATTAATGTAGAAAAATTGCAATAAATCGCTAAAAAATGCTAAAAGTCGTATAAAAAATCGCTAAAATGTCAAAATTCGCTGAGGTCAAAGTAGAGGTCTGCACGCGCCGGAATTTCCAGGTCCGTAATTTCTGTGCAGACCTCTAGAACAAAGTGAACGATATTCAGCTATAAGGTTAAAATAGGATTCCTTTTACAATGTCGAAAAATCACCTCAGAAACGCAAATAAACTCTAAAAATCGCATTAAAAAATCATGTAGAATTCAAAAATCGCTGTATGAATTCCGAATAAACTTTAAGGAACTTTTTGAAAAGAGGACAAAATTTACTAAATTGGACTAAAAGATTAAAACCGGATTTCTTTAACTAATGTGGAAAAATCGCTGCAAAACGCAGAAAACTAATCTCTAAAAATTCAAAAATCGCAGAAGACAATACTTACTATAATGGGCTAAAGAATAATAACCGGAATTCTTCGACGAATGTCAAAAGTCAGCGTGAAATGCGAAAAAAGGTAAAAATCACAAAAACTTAAAAAATCGCGGAGGGCAAAATTTATTATATTTTGGACTTAAAGTTTAAAACTGAAATCTTTTTACGAAAGTAAAAAAATCGCAATGGAATGTGAAAAAACGTTAAAAATCGCTATATATCAAAAATCGCAGAGGACAAAAATTTACTGTAAAAAGCTAAAAATTTAAAACCTAATTCCTTTCACAAATTAACAAAAAAAATCGCCACGGAACGCAAAAAAAACCGCTAAAAATCCCAATGAAAATCGCATTAAAAATCGCAGAGGACAAAATTACGTTATGTTAAAAGTTTGAAAGCGAACTTCTTTTATCAATGACAAAAAATCGCCGCGAATCACAAATAACTCTAAAAATTGCATAGAAAAATTCGAAACTCGCGGTACACATTCCGAATAAACTTGATTTAAAAGGGAAAAATAATTACTATATTGGGCTAAAAGATTCAGATCGAAATTCCTTTTACTAATGTTGAAAAATCGCCACAAAACGTAAAAAACTCTCTAAAAATCCGATTAAAATTAAATTTAAAAAATGTAATAAAAAATCCAAAATCGGGCTTCGAGGTACATAACTGCTGATATAGTAGAACCCTCCTGCCAAATTTCGTAGTTGTGCGTGTAGTGGTCTTTTCAGAATACAGCACAAAGACACACACAGATACATAAACTTCTATCTCTATTATTATAGATATATAAATAATAATAAAAAATGTCTTATTTTACACATTTTTCATGAAAATCGGGTTGTCTTGGATAATTCGCAGAATTGTAGAAAAAAAAAATTAAACATTTGCGGAGATATCGGGGAAATTCGCGTCGTAACAAACCTTCAATCCTCTCTATGGTGCAACGAAATGCTAAAAATATACGTCATGTTTAAAGGGTGGCAAAATCTAACGCTTCTCCGATAATCAACCACGGAAATATTCTAAGAGTAGATGATGTAAATATTTTGAATCAACGAAGTTTTAGATATAGCCGTTTATTGTTTTGTTCCTCCAAGTGTTTCAAAATATTTTTTTTTAAGTGTAAAACAACTAATAAGGTACAGATGAAGAAATATGTTCCCCTTGGGGGTTGGTATTCATAATCTTTGTTTATTGCGTTATATATATGTCCAAACACTGAGCTAACATGGATCGTTTTTCAAATGTGTGATTAAAAAAAAAAAAAAAAAAAAAAAGGAGGTTAGGCAACGGTGACATTATGAAAAAAATTGTAAGATCACTGTCTTCCAACAAATTCTGATTTATTTGATTTTATGTATTTTTTCTTTGCATTACATTATACAAATCCTTCATTATGAAAAATTTTTAGTGGTAGTTGAAAGAATGCACACAGTCAATGTTACACACAAAAAAAAAAAAATAAAAATAAAAATAAAAAAAATCATGCTTCAGACATACATTATGAAACACTTTCCAACACATTCAGAATAATGTAACAAAATATCACCGTTTAATAAGTTAAAATATTATGTCTAATTCAACCATATGGAAACGCATAACACACTAGAAAACTCGATTTCAACTGTTCCCATCTACAATTGGAAAATTATCCTAATTCTTTGAGCAACCCTGTATATAGATATGTATCTCTTAACTACATGCATGCCAAAATTTAGTTAAGAAATGCATATATACATTAGTTGAAATTTCCCCTTCAGCAATTTCCGCTAATAAGGAGAATGGCACGTGAATTCTTTTGTGCAGTATATGAGGTATATAATTTATATACAACTAGTAAAATACAAAAAAAAAAAAAAAAGTTCAATTTAAAAGCGCATTCCGAAATTGAAAACGCGCTTCCAGCCATTATTACTCAAGACAGTACTGTAATCGATTTCTATTGTGTATCCTTGTAAATGAACGGCAAATTCTATGAACGCACTATTCTATCGTAATCATCTTGTAGTGATATATTCAGTGATTTACATTAGTTTCAATACATTTGAAATAGCGTAATGTCATGAAAATACTATGCAAACTATTTTTCCCATACACCATAATGTAATGGAATTCTTTTGGGTGTCCCTGTAAATGAACTATTAATCCCACATCCTCATATACAATACCAAGCATGCTTAGGTGACCCTAAATAACGTTTATTAATTTCATGAAAATCCTAGTATATTTATGGTAGTTAGAGCGTGGATAGATGGCCAGAGAAACCGAATGCATAAACACTTTTAAATTTCTAAAGTAAGTGCAATTTAATTGCGTGTAATTAATTATAGTTAAAATTACATGGCGTAAAGAATTTTTGCAGCACTGTAGTCGGAATTGCCCCCATTCCATTATGTGACGAAATTTCTGCGTTTGAATGTGTCTAACTATAATCAATTACATGCAGTTAACTTGTAATTTCCATGCGGATGATTGAGATTACAAATTTGCCCAACTCTGCCCTCAATCCCCCTTATTCACATCACATGGAAGAAATCTGAAAGAGAAGAGCAATGACAGGCTTTTTCAGTTTGTTAGTGTGCCAAACATGCAAAATTTTGTTGCAAATATATTTTTACCAGAACTCTAATAAATGCAACGAAGTCATACATTTTCACTTTTATCTGGAAGAGTTTTTTTTTGTTCTTGACCAACTTTAGTGTAAAAAAACTCAATTTTATGAGATCTCCATTTTTATTTTCACAAAATTTCTTGAATAGATTCTTACATTGACATTAAACTTGAAAGCATTGTGGTACGTTTTATAATTGGTTTTGGTACTTAATTATGAAGAGAAAAGAAAGTTTTGGACACCGAGAAAGCTTTATGAATAACACAAAACACGAGAAGCGTTTCTGGATTCTTATCTTTATCAATTTTTCTATCCAACATTATCATTTTTCTGTTCGCGGGATTTTAATTACTCATTATTGTCAATTGACCACCTGATATAAACTGATGAAACATGAAACCTTCATTAGAGTCATACGAAATCTACTATTCAACCATTTCTTTCTGTGATGTCCGTTTTAGAATTCCGTTTTAGTAATACCTCGTTTAGATATTTGAATTGTTTTTAGGTTAATCGTGTTTAAACCAGCCAGTTTTAGATACCGTCTTAAATAGTTTCGTGTGTAAAAGTTTCTTAAAGTGACATTTGCGAAGCGAATAGAAATACAAATCTCTTCTATCATCCAAAAAATATTACCATAAAATATTACTTAAAAATTTTTCGGAAACATTTGTACAGAAATTTTAAAATATAATTTTAACCAAAAAAATTACAAAAGTTTTAAAAATAAGAAATACTGTCTTAAATACCACGCAAACCTTTCTGCATAATTATTTCGGCTACGGTTAAATTTTGCCCTTTTGAAAGGGGCTTTAATTATTTGACTTTAAATACAAAAACCAATCATTTGAACGGTCGTACCAAATAAAAATATTTCGATTCGAAACAGGAATTTCTTCATTAAATAAATAAAATATAAATCATTCTGAAATAAGTTAAACAAAAAAGTTAAATGTTTTTTTTTTTTTTTTTTTTATTATAGTGTGAAATATTTTTTATAAAACTTGAGTAAAATTCCTGATATGCTTAGTACTAAAAATCTGCCTGTATTGTTTGCAGGGTTCTGGCTGACGATCGAAACTGTACCAAATTGCGACAAACTGTTTCATTTCAAAAGAAAGCGAAAAATTACAATCGCCAAACTGCAATAATTTAATGGTTTTTTCTTTTGTGACGCCCTCAATGTCTCAATTATGTCATTCAACGATTAAAATTTCTTTTTGTGCGTGTTTTTTTTTTTGTTTGTTTGTTTTGTTTTTTTCTTCCGGAACTCGTTTACATTTTTATTTTATTTTATTTATTAGTTTTTATTTAATCCACTAAAATGCTATTGTAAATCCGGAGTTAACTGGAGTTTTGTTAGATAGCACTATTTAGAAGTAAATAGGACTAAAGTTAGTTTTTCTAGACTTTGAAAAGCATCTTCATACACTTGTTTTATCAGCTTCTGTAACCATTAGTTCAATTTCGACTAATAACTGGCTCTAAAAACAATTACGAAAAATTTGAACAAATATTGAAAATGAAAAAGAGGACTTTAGAGTGTTTAAAGAACGATTTTAGAACAAGTTTTGAGACGAATCGAAGCCCAGTGGTGTAGTGGTCAGGGCACCTGGCAGCCACACCGCAGGTCGAGAGTTCGACTCCCGACTGGGCAAGGTTCACTCAGCCCTTCATCCCTTTACGGTCGATAAAATGAGTACCAAGCTTGCTTGGGAACTAAACACCGAGGGTCTCGCGTTAGATTGACCACCTGGCCGGGACGCATGTTGCATAGCACCTCGGGGCCCAGGGTCAAGAAAACAGAGATGGGCACTGTCGGCCCAGATCCTTCATGGATTGTATAGCCACAGAGTTTAGTTTAGTTAGTTTGAGACGAATCTATTGTTAACATAATAATCTTCATTTAGCTATAATTTTCCTTTTATGTTTAATTAAATTGCTAGGGTTAGTCAAAAGCGGGTGTGAACCGAGATTACTTGTAGTTTAAGTCTAGAACAGCGGTTCCCAACTTTTATTGGTACACGACCCACCTTTAAGTAAAAAAAATTTTCTCGACCCATCTCATATGAGAGTGTATCTAATACCAGTATGGAAATTGCTGTATGACCTCTGTAAGGTATCAGCTATCCTATCATACGAAAAAGACAAATTTTCATACGAAGGATACATTATCAACAAAAACAAGAATTCGTAATCCCAATGTGTGTAAGTGGAATGATAATTAAAACAATGCACATATTACAAAGATAATGAAAAATATGTTTAATTATTATCAAAACCAACTTTACACTCAGTGAGATTTCTGGCACAGGTGTGAGGGCAGGGTCGTAGCTACTAAAAATTTTTCCGGGGGGTAGAGTTCAAAATTTTCCCAACTTATAATTCAAAAATTTCCCAACGTAAAACAAATTGCTCTATTTTCCAACTAAAATGATATGTTCAATGTATGTTTAATGATAATGATACTTATACGCAAATAAATAAATAAATAAATAAATAAATAAAAATAAATAATAATGATAAATCTTTCCAAAGAAAAATGTTGAAACTAAAAACATAAAAATTATAATTATTGGTTCATTTAATGAAAGTTTTTGTCTTCAATTGTGTACGAGTCATAATTGTACTTCATATGAAAATAGCCTCATAGTTTTAGATGTTTGAGAAAGGAACAAAGTTTTGGAGGAAATGTATTAGAAACACTGTTGATGGACAACAGTGCAGAAATTCAGGTCTGGTAGATGTATATTTTCGTAGCACAGGGAAACATAATGAGAAATTGAGTCTGGCTGCTTTTTGTATTTCTTTTGAAAGTTTATTTTACTATTACAGAACTCAGAAAGATAATCAGCAGCGAAACGATTTTTTTTTTTTTTTTTTTTAATAGAGAGTATAAAAAAAAGTGTCTAAAAATCTATATTTTTCCAACTCTAAGCTCAAATTTCCAAAGCTCACATATACTGGCTGTTAAAAGCTAACACCGTCCAACCAATCAGGAATCTCTCTGCCTGCTGTGAACCCCACCAGAGTAAGATCGGCAAGCTCAGAGGTCAGAATAAGATGACCAAACTATAGCGACTAGAATACACAGTGTGGAAATCGGCTATCCCTGTAATACTTAAAAAAAAACGCTAAAATATTGTATCCCATAAATGTGCAATGATGCTGATGCAATATGCAGATCGCAGCGACATCTGCAGGATATTTTCTACAACTGCAAGAATTTGCTAGTCTATACAATTTAATATTAGTAATACGAAAATCCCACAAATGTCGCTGCGATCGACACTTGATTTTTTAGCAGTATCGTCGCACATTTAAGGGATACAAATTGTTAGCACTGTTTGGATAGCATATTTCCACACTAGGTATTCTAGATGCTGTAACCAAACTACGCAGGAAGCCAAATGCTTGTTTGACTCGTTTTCCAATGTTTTGTGATCAACTCATAAAACTGCTACAGAAAGCAGTGGAGTGGCATATCTAGGCTTATCAGTTCAATGAAAGGGGGGGTGGGGGATGATATAAAGAAAAACTTACTAAAACAAAATTGAAAAAGACAGGGTAATTTTCCTTTTTAAGCAGGTTTTTATCAGGTAGCGCAAATTTAATACAATTACATCTGCTAAGACGGAATCACATGGGACCAAACGAATTCCGTTTTAGACAGATTCCGGTCTTACAATAAATGTCCCAAAATATCGAAGGACCCAGCGGCTTCTAAACCCAAAAAATCCAGTGGCCACATTGTGAAACAAATGCATAAAAACAATAGTGTTTATATGGGGGAAAACTAAAAAAAAACAAACAAAAAAACCTCAGGAATTCAAAGTGAAAAATTTGAAATTGGATGTATGACATGTATGTACATGGGTAATGATGTTAAATGAGACGAAGGATTTCTAGTTTTTGAATATATTGCAACATGTAATGAGCGCCTGAGAAAAAAAAATTGTAGAGTAATTTTTTTTTCACTTATTTCAGTTTATATATGTTTTTGCCCTAAACATGTAAAAATTTGTTCGCGTGACCTTAATTGATTTATGTATTTGAAACTACAGTCTATAATTTAATTAATAGGGGAGGCTCCCACTCCATAACCCCCCATCGCGACGCCTCTGTGTGAGGATATTATATCTCATATCAGGAAAGAAATGGAAGAAAGTAAAAGCGCAGGTAGTGTACGCACGCATCCCCGATTGATAGCGGGGGTCCAAGGTAGGCATAAGCGACTGCTACCATATCTCACAACGAGGTCATAACATAATAATAACTAACTCATTAAGAAAACACTGTCCACAAAGTTTTAGTTTCAGCTAATAGCTATCATGATTATTGCAGTTGTAAAATATTATATATTTTATATTTTTTAAACAGATTAAATAAAAGATATTTTTGTGGCAAATTCTATTGTTCCGCACCCACCAGTGGATCGCGACCCATAGGTTGGGAACCGCTGGTCTAGAATATTACTTTTCCAAAAGAGACAAAAATAAACTGACAGGAATAACAGATATGAGATCCCCCCCTCCCCCGTATTGTCGGTCGTACGTCTCCTCGTTGGGAACCACTGCTGTAGACCTCCAAAAAGTAAAATTTTGTTATATCTCGAAAATCAATGCTGATCTGTAAACTTAAAACTCATTTTTTTAACGATGCCCATTCTATTTCTGTAAAATTTGATGCAGGTCATAATTCATAATTTTTTTAATATGAATTTATTAATAATTTTTAGAATTAAAATTATGCTTTCGAGTAAAAAAAAAAAAAAAGTGCGTAGAATGTGATTGGGTCTAGTCAATATCACTGAAAACAGAAATTTTAAATCGGATGTTTTTTTCTATTAGGCCGGGAGGCTGCAGCACAGACAATCACCTCATCGAGTAACACACGTAAAAAATCTACGAGGGTGTTATGAACACGTCATATCGAAAACAGATCGAACTGACATAATTGAAATACCTTAAAATTTTCTAAATAAATCTATGTTTCTGATCTTGTCTAACGCATTTAAACAATCTTCAAACAAAAGTCAATCAGAGAGGCATTAAATATAAATCCTAAATTATATTAAAACAATCAAAATATCTTAGAGAAAAGACAAAAAATAATCACCTTATCAAGGAGTGGTGGGAGACAAAAACCAATGCTTTATCTCCCACCTCTTTTTGTTCATACTAACATGGAAAGGCAGTTTTTGAGGAAATTTTTCTGATAGACAGCGGTTTCGATATTCCATGAGACAAAAATCATAATTTTTAATCGAACTTTAAGCCCCCATTCACTGGTATAGACCCATGGTCTAATTACTGCAAGTTCAATCGTAAGGGGGTGAGAAAATGTGGTGGTCCCAAGTAAATCTTTGCCCCACGGCTCAAACAGGAATTAACCGACTCCGACTCTCCAGCCACTAAGATGGCATTGCTTATAATAAAATTATGTAATTAACAGAACAAATTTCATGCTCCGAAGCTAATATTTTATGTAACTTTGACTTTGGAAAACTGTATCTGATGTCGGGAAACAAACTTCAGTTTCAATTTTAGAAGACCAAAACCATAAGAATCGTCTTGAATTATCAAATCACGTTTTTTGGTCGCACACTTGTGTAATAGAGGATATTTTCAGTAAAGCGCATGCAATCGTTCTTTGGAACAATATTTTAAAATTTCGTCTTAATATAACTGTTTTTCAGTAATTAGATAGGTGACCCAATTGTTAAGATTTAGAATACAGTGAACGCATAAATTGAAAAAATAAAATACTAAATTATCTTAGCATTTTAAATTTACTCATTTGCACCATTTTCAAATTCATATATAATTGATGAGTTTCATTTATTGTAATGCTGTTAATTTATTAGAAGACTTTTGGGTGTTTTAGTTTGAATTTTTGCTGCAACCACAGCGCAAAAGTTTGTCGGGTAAGCATCATTTATGAAAACTAATAGGCATAAATTTTTTTACTATTTAACTACTTTTGTACTTAACTTACTTTCTACTGTATCATTTTACTATCATTTCTACTGTATCTGTCACATTCATTAAGGACTGTTCAGTTCACATAAATTAAAAAGGATGAAAGAAAACTAAAAGTTACTTTTAACCTGGCTAATTTGTACATGTCCCGACGAAGAAGCAATCGTCTCGGGTTTTTTTCGTCTCCCTGTTCCGCTTTCTGACATATTGGACATGACAATAATAGCCGTCAGAAACCGAAAGCGAGGTCGCAAGTACTTTTCTGTTATGATAGGATATTTCAACAAGTAATATAAAAATTTCTTCTTTTAAATTAAATTAATACTTAGCCAACAACGAAAAATTTCCCTCCTTGACTCAGACTAGAGCCCGGAATGCAAAAGAATCTGAAAAAGATATTTTTTCTTCCATATAAAACTAAAATTAATTAATTTAATTTAATTAATGAATTAATATTTAAAAAAAACTGTATTAACATCAAATGTCATCCACTACAAGTTTTAAAAAATGTATTTGAACTTGAGTGGATGAATAATAAGTATTTTATTAACGATTGAAAAATTGAATAAGCG
Source organism: Maratus speciosus (assembly GCA_963932465.1). Taxonomy (NCBI): domain Eukaryota; kingdom Metazoa; phylum Arthropoda; class Arachnida; order Araneae; family Salticidae; genus Maratus; species Maratus speciosus. Next base: position 246,557,720 of record OZ010791.1, on the reverse strand, counting down.
AATTTTTTTTCTCCCATATATTGGGTCGATCGGAAAGTCGTGTCGTGTTGGGAAAATCAGTTCGAACCATACCGGAAAATTCTACCATTTAATAATTACACATCGATTCCGATATCAATCAATGTTTTACATCCATTATTTTCCCGTGCGAATTGATTTTCCCAACACGACACGACTTTCCGATCGACCCAATAAAACTAAAATTAATTAATTTAATTTAATTAATGAATTAATATTTGAAAAAACTGTATTAACATCAAGTGTCATCCACTACAAGTTTTAAAAAATGCATTTGAACTTGAATGGATGAATAATAAGTATTTTATTAACGATTGAAAAATTGAATAAGAGAATTTTTTTTCTCCCATATATTGGGTCGATCGGAAAGTCGTGTCGTGTTGGGAAAATCAGTTCGAACCATACCGGAAAATTCTACCATTTAATAATTAGACATTGATTCCGATATCAATCAATGTTTTACATCAATTATTTTCCGGTACGAATTGATTTTCCCAACACGACACGACTTTCTGATCGACCCAATAAAACTAAAATTAATTAATTAAATTTAATTAATGAATTATTATTTGAAAAAACTGTATTAACATCAAGTGTCATCCACTACAAGTTTTAAAAAATGTATTTGAACTTGAGTGGATGAATAATAAGTATTTTATTAACGATTGAAAATTCCAACCAGATATACAGGGTGTCCCAGAAGTAATGGGACAAACTTTAAGGGGAGGTAGGGGACATCACAAGGATTCAGATTTGCATAGCAACCCAGGGTCGGAAACGCTTTCCTGTCGCGGTAGTGACGACACAAAACACAAGAAAGAAAGGACACGAACAGGGACAGAAAACACGTTTATTATTTTTAGTTCTGCGAAAATGCCGGGACAATGCTGGAAAGTGTTGAGGAACTTGTTGCACGCATCGTGGCAGCTGCTGGGGAAGTCCGGGGTACTCCCAGTATTTTCGAGAACATTAGATCTTCCATACGCCGGAGATGCGCTTCCATGCATCACGGCCCGGGGTCGTAATTTCGAACACCTACTTTGGTGATGATCGTTGTCCCTTTAATGTTCTTTCTTCTTAGTTTTTTGATGTACTAAGTATAATAGACATGTATTCTCCTCTTATTCGTATCCTGTCTTTCTTGTATTTTGTGTCGTCACTACCGCGCCAGGAAAGCGTTTCCGACCCTGGGTTGCTATGCAAATCTGAATCCTTGTGGTGTCCCATATCTCCCCTTAAAGTTTGTCCCATTACTTCTGGGACACCCTGTATAAATATACAGAGAATGTGAACTAATAGTAGAAATTGAAAAAAAAAGGTTGCAGTTTTTTTTTATCAATGCAAGTCAATTTAGTCTAGATACATTCTATTACGGGTTGATTTTTTATGTATAAAAATCAAATGCTCGATTAATAAGTCTTGTAAGAACAAATTTATTGATCAAACTTTTTTTCACATATATTAAAATACAGTAAACTTCCGATTATCCGTCACTCTATCAACCCTCACTCCCTTCTATATTTTTTTAAAAAATCAGAAACGAACAACCACAACTCAATTGCGCAGTAAACCCGAGTGAAGCGGCGCTATTATGAGAAAACGCTTGTCTGAGGCACGGCCAAATTCGATTATCGAGTTTGGTCGTGTCTGAGGTCACCCAACAGTAGCTAGAAACTGAGAATTCCTGCCGAAACAGTCATGCGGCGTGACGCCGAACATTTTTAAGAAGTGGATTTTTGGTATCTTTGTACCAGGGAGCAATCTTGGTGCTTGATAATGCAGGACCACATCCGGATGAAAATCTAGAGTCTACTGATGGTAACAGCAAATACCAATTTCTTTCACCTAATACAACATTATTGATACAGCCAACGGACCAAAGTATCATTGAATCGATGAAAAGACGTTGCTACTCGCTGATAATGAATCAAATGTCTTCAATTTTTGGAAAACAAACAATAACAAAGAGGCCATATACAACTTGGCAGATGCCTGGAATGATTTGTCTGAAGAGACTTTGCAGAGAAGCTGGAGAAAATTGTGGCCTAACATTGTTGATAGCTCATAAGATGCTGAAACACCTGATGGTGATTCGGCGATATTGACCTTGGTGTCAAACTTACCGTGTGTTGGAAAGAAAAATCCAACATGTCACAATTTAAATTTTTATTTTAAAGTAATCTATATAATTTTTGGAAAATATGCATTCAGAAATTTTCCTTTTATGAAATATCTTTATTTTTTTTATAATATTTATCTCAGGTAATTCTTTATTTAAGTATTTTAAAATAGGTATCTATTTGCTGCTTTTTAAAAGCCCTTTTCAAATATCAGATTTTTTTCTCTCAAATTAATCAATCTCTTTTTTTATTTATACTTAAATGTTATTCTCATGTACCAGCCAGCACAGAATAGATATATTCCTTCGGGAAATTTCTCGAATATTCATAGAGACCTTCGGACGGACAGAGGGTGCACGCACACGGCGAATGTCGTGTGACGTGATCTCCGACACAGAACATTGACCAATCGCTATCCAAGTACGGGCAAAAATGAAGGAACCCCCACACGGGAGAGGGGCGATTTCTACTTCGAATGCTCACTCGTACGAAAATCCTTGGATGGTGTAAACTAAATTTTTTTTTGTGTGAATCGGCTCTGGCCCGAAGAGTGATGAAGGAAAAGCCTAAAATAATGGGCTTATATATATATTTAATAACGAGCCCGTGCTCCAGGCCCATGCAACGAAATAACAGGAGCAAAATATAAGGATTCCTTCAAGACGACATAAAATTGTGAATTATGTAGAACCTCTACAATCTACAGATCGACGGGTGAGTGAAGCCTCTACGCCATTTCTTTTGTGCTGGTGTATCTCTCTCTCTTTTTTTTAAAAAAAATTCTTTCATGATATTTTGGTAATTAAAAGTCATTCACAAAATTTAATCTGGTCAACATAAATAATAAACAATTAATTATGTAAATTTAACGATTAAATAAAAAATTAATAATAAAACGATAAATAGATAAAGTAAAGCATTCTTATCATTACTTGACTCTCACCTCTTTGTTTTAAGCATCCGTATATGTTTTCAAGCAAATAAAAGATTTGTATAAAAATGCATGAAATATTGACAAATGAATGAAATATTAATACTTTCCACAATTTGTAAAACTAAACAAAAAAGGCATGTTAATTAAAATAAATATAAATTTATTCGGCATTTGGCATTCTGTTTTTTCTTTCTTGTAGTCCATAATGATTATTTATTATTATGTAGTTGTTATTTTAGAAACGCGAATATTTTTTTTCAGGATCGCATGTATATATATCCTATTCTTAAAGAAAAGGATGTGCAATTAATAATTATGCCTTTACAATCCTTTCTATATTTTAATTTATGTGTTAGTAAATAATTTTCTTTGTTTATTCTAAATATCTCTTTCATGTCATTAAAGTAATTAAATAAGCAGTGTTTACAGGATCGACCTTAAATAATCCGATTCAGCGGTTATTGCCAAAATTATTCTCTCTCTCTTTTATTAAATATCTCATATTACCTCATTTTGTCATTTTCACAACGCAATGACGAGGTAATATTTCTATACTTTTGTACTAACCCCTTTCACTTTCACGTGTCCATGGCGTATGTTTGTGGCGACCAATTTCGTCACGACACCCTGTTTAAAAAATATTTATGCGGATGAAATCACAGACAGGTTTAATTGTGACAAGAATGATATTGGTTATGAAGAATTAACGGATGACGAAATTATTTAAAACTAGCGAACTTGCCCGGCGTTGCCCGGGTACGTCAAAAAACAGCAGGAATTACGAAAAAACTCTGAAAATCACAATAAGATATCGCGAAAAAATTTTTAATCGCTTCTCAAATTCTGAAAAGAGAAAATATATATATATATTATGTTCGAAGATTGCAAGTTGATTTCTTTCACTAATGTGGAAAAATAGTACACAGAAAAAACTGTTTTGTTGAAATGACTAAATTTTGGTTCATATAGCTCCATCCAAATATTTTGGTTGGAGTGATTAAATTTTCGTTAGATTAACCAAATTATTTTGTTAATTCAACAAATCGTTTGGTTAGTCCACACAAAATTTGTTCATTCCAACCAAAATATTTGGATGGAGCTATATGAACCAAAATTTAGTCATTTCAACAAAACAGTTTTTTCCGTGTAGCAAATCGCTAAAATACACTAAAAATCACACACAAAATTCCCGAAAAATTCTAAAATTGCTCGAAATCCGAATAAACTTTATTGAAATGAGGGCAGAATGTACTTTAGGTCAAAAATGGAATGTCAAAAAATTGCAGCTGATCGCGAAGAAACGTAAAAATCGCATTAAAAATCACAAAAAGTTCAAGAATCACGAAAGTCAAAATTTACTATAATTGGATAAAAGTTTCAAATCTAATTCCTTTGACCTGTGGGCTCTCTTAAAATTTATGTTTTGGAAATCATGCTAAGCATTAGATCATGTTACTTTTATTCATAATTAATGTACTTGGACTCCCTTAAATATAATTATCATAATCCCTTAAGTTAATATTAGTTTTTGTTGCATTAAAATATCTCAATTTGTTGATTTTCTGTAAGCAAGTAATCCATATTGGTTTACAATGGAAGACTATGGGAATTTGGCGAAATATTAAAGATATCGCCAAGTTGGCGTCACTTTTGGCGACTCATTTTGGTCGCCAAATTTGGCGATATATCGCCGAGTTGGCGACAAACTTGGCGTTATTTGGCGACAAAACTGGATCCCCTTACGGTAACCCCCCTTATATGTATGGACATGCATTACATGCTGTTCAAACTTCGCATAAAAAATTCGCTGAAAATTCCAAAATCGCTGCACGAATTCCGAATAAACTTTTATGAAAAGAGAACAAAATTTACTTTATTGGGTTAAAAGAAAGAAACCGCATTCTTTTTCCTAATGTGGAAAAATCGAATTAATATAATCCCTTAAGTTAATATTAGTTTTTGATCCCGGGTTCGATTCCTGTCTCTGGCTAATTTTTCACTCCAGTTGGGTTTATTGTATTTATTGTTTGTATGTCTGTATAATATTTATATATACCTTTAACTGTTGAATGCAGGCGTTATTTATGTGTGTATGTGTGTTTTAATATATATTTTACTATGAGTGTTTTATTATAAATATTAGTTTTTGTTGCATTAAAATATCTCAATTTGTTGATTTTCTGTAAGCAAGTAATCCATATTGGTTTACAATGGAAGCCTATGGGAATTTGGCGAAATATTAGAGATAGCGCCAAGTTGGCGTCACTTTTGGCGATATACCGCCAAGTTGGCGACAAACTTGGCGGCATTTGGCGACAGAACTGTGTCCCTGTACAGTAACCTCCATATAGGTATGGAAATGCATTAAATGCTGTTCAATAATTGCATAAAAAATTCGCTAAAAATTCAAAAATCGCTGCATGAATTCCGAATAAACTTTTTTTGAAAAAGGAACAAAATTTACTATATTGGGTTAAAAGAAAGAAACCAAAAAATGGAAGATGGAAAAAATCGCCTCAAAACTTAAAAAAGTGCTAAAAATCGCATAAAAAGTTAAATAAAAAACAATCTAATCAAAAAATCGAAAATCGGGCTTCGAGGTGCAAAACTTCATATATAGACGTACCTTTTCCCCAAATTTTGTAGCTCTACGTGCAGCGGTCTCTTCAGAACACCGTCGACACACTCACTCACTCACACACAAACTTCTTTCTTTATTATTATAGATAGATATTAGTTTTTGTTGCATTAAAATATCTCAATTTGTTGATTTTCTGTAAGCAAGTAATCCATATTGGTTTACAATGGAAGTCTATGGGAATTTGGCGAAATATTAGAGATATCGCCAAGTTGGCGTCACTTTTGGCGACTCATTTCGGTCGCCAAATTTGGCGATATACCGCCAAGAACTGTGTCCCTGTACAGTAACCTCCATATAGGTATGGAAATGCATTAAATGCTGTTCAATAATTGCATAAAAAATTCGCTAAAAATTCAAAAATCGCTGCATGAATTCCGAATGAACTTTTTTGAAAAGGGAACAAAATTTACTATATTGGGTTAAAAGAAAGAAACCATATTCTTCTCACTTATATGGAAAAAATCGCCTCGAAACTTAAAAAAGTGCTAAAAATCGCATAAAAAATTAAATAAAAAACAATCTAATCAAAAAATCGAAAATCGGGCTTCGAGGTGCAAAACTTCATATATAGACGTACCTTTTCACCAAATTTTGTAGCTCTACGTGCAGCGGTCTCTTCAGAACACCGTCGACACACTCACTCACACACAAACTTCTTTCTTTATTATTATAGACTAGCGAACTTGCCCGGCGTTGCCCGGGTACGTCAAAAAACAGCAGGAATTACGAAAAAGCTCTGAAAATCACAATAAGATATCGCGAAAAAATTTTAAATCGCTTCTCAAATTCTGAAAAGAGAAAATATATATATATATATATTATGTTCGAAGATGGCAAGTTGATTCCTTTCACTAATGTGGAAAAATAGTAGCAAATCGCTAAAATACACAAAAAATCACATACAAAATTAGCGAAAAATTTGAAAGTTGCTATACGAAATCCGAATAAACTTTATTGAAATGAGAGCAGAATGTACTTTAGGTCAAAAATGGAATGTCAAAAAATTGCAGCAAATTGCGAAGAAAAGTAAAAAACGCTTTAAAAATCACAAAAAGTTCAAAAATCACGAAAGTCAAAATTTACTATAATTGGATAAAAGTTTCAAATCTAATTCCTTTGACCTGTGGGCTCTCTTAAAATTTATGTTTTGGAAATCATGCTAAGCATTAGATCATGTTACTTTTATTCGTAATTAAATTTACTTGGACTCCCTTAAATATAATTAATATAATCCCTTAAGTTAATATTAGTTTTTGTTGCATTAAAATATCTCAATTTGTTGATTTTCTGTAAGCAAGTAAACCCTATTGTTTTACAGTGGAAGTATGGGAATTTGGCGAAATATTAGAGATATCGCCAAGTTGGCGTCACTTTTAGCGACTAATTTTGATCGCCAAATTTGGCGATATATCGCCAAGTTGGCGACAAACTTGGCGTTATTTGGCGACAGAACTGGATCCCCCCACGGTAACCCCCCTTATAAGTATGGAAATGCATTACATGCTGTTCAATAATCGTATAAAAAATTCGATAAAAATTCAAAAATCGCTGTACGAATTCGGGATAAACTTTTTTGAAAAGAGAACAAAATTTACTATATTGGGTTAAAAGAAAAAAACCGTATTATTTTCCCTAATGGGGAAAAATCGAATTAATATAATCCCTTAAGTTAATATTAGTTTTTATTGCAATAAAATATCTCAATTTGTTGATTTTCTGTAAGCAAGTAAAACCTATTTTTTTACAGTTGAAGTCTATGAGAATTTGGCGAAATATTAGAGATATCGCCAAGTTGGCGTCACTTTAGGCGACGCATTTTGGTTGCCAAATTTGGCGATATACCGCCAAGTTGGCGACAAACTTGGCGGCATTCGGCGACAGAACTGTGTCCCTCTACGGTAACCTTCTTATAGGTATGGAAATGCTGTTCAATAATTGCATAAAAAATTTGCTAAAAATTCAAAAATCGCTGCACGAATTCCGAATAAACTTTTTTGAAAAGAGAACAAAATTTACTATATTGGGTTAAAAGAAAGAAACCATATTCTTCTTACTTATATGGAAAAATCGCCTCAAAACTTAAAAAAGTGCTAAAAATCGCATAAAAAATTAAATAAAAAAATCGAATAAAAAAATTGAAAATCGGGCTTCGAGGTGCAAAACTTCATATATAGACGCACCTTTTCACCAAATTTTGTAGCTATACGTGCAGCGGTCTCTTCAGAACACCGTCGACACACTCACTCACTCAACCACAAACTTCTTTCTTTATTATTATAGATAGATGTTTTGAATCCAGAGAAACCTGAAACGGATGAATATGATGAGTCGGGGAATGAAGATCCAGGAAGCAGAAATGCAGAAGAGGAGACTATGGTCTTTAACACTAGAACGCCCAGAAGGAGTCGATCCGACTCCAGCCATATGATTAAATGTCAACTGGGACCAGAATTTCTTTCTTAAAATAAGTTAAAACTAAACAACGCAGATTTACGTTAAATAAATCAGTCAAATAATTTTAAATAAAAATTCTGGTGTCAAATATTTTTTATGAAACTTGAGTAAAATTTCCGGGCGTTCTAGTGTTAAGGGGATTTTTCACGCACTTGAAAACACCCGCTCCGTAATGTTAAACCAATGGGGAGGTTGTTTTCGAATTTCTCGTTTAAATTTGAATATTTTTAAATGATTTTTTTTGTATAGGATAGCTGAGTTCAATCTTTAATATGACTCTTTTTTACTTTTTCAATTTTGGTTGCAGATTTTTTTTAAAAGGTACTTTCAGTTTCCAAACCGGTTTCGAAACTGAAAGTACCTTTTTTAAAAAAAAAAATCTTATTCATATTAAAGATTGTTATATTAAAGATTAAGCTCAGCTATCCTATGCAAAAAAAAAAAAAAAAAAAAAAAAAAAAAAAAAAGTTTAAAAATATTCGAATTTAAACGAGAAATTCGATAAAAACCTCCCCATTGGTTTAACATTACGGTGCGGATGTTTTCAAGTGCGTGAAGAATCCCCTTAAGTACATTAATTAGTTTGAGATGAAAAGGGAAGTAGACGCAATCCAATTACTTTTATTGCGTAGAATTCGTGATGTTGCTGCAGTAAAAAGCAAAACACAAGCAAAAATGTACTTTGTATGAAAACAGGTACTACATATTTATTCTGTTAAATTCTAAATTTGTCTCATAAATTGATTTCTTGTTATCAATTATTCTTTTTATTAACGAAAGTACATAAAAGATTTAAAAAAAATAAAGCGTTTAAATATTCTTATTTATAAACGAAAATATAAATGTAATTTTAGTAACGGTCTTGTAATGTCTTTTGATTATCCGATTAGTTCGATTATCCGCGACACCGTCTGTCCCGTGAGTTACAGATAATCGAAAAGTTTACTGTACTCAACAGCTGCAAGAAATAATGAATTTGTGTTTTGCCGTCTTTTTCCTAAAATTCTTAGCATCTATGGGTTCTATCAGGAAGCGGAAACAGCATCTCCCAGTCTTCTAAGAAACACCGGAAGACTCAGGGGTGATGCGTCCGTGTTTGTGGCTGAAGATATTGCTTACTAGACGCAAAATAGCGAACTAAAAAGGATAAATGATGACAAATGTTCTAAAATAACTTGTGATTGAGTACGTTTATCTCAAAATAATTCATTCATTAAGAAAAAAAGTAACTATGCCTTGGAAGGAAATATGGTAGTGCCTATCACTTCCTGGCTAGTTTTGTTTGCCCATGTTTGGGAATAATGCAACAATCTGCCTTGCCTGGATGTGGCACAAATTTCTTCCTCCAGAACTCTTTATTCTACTCCATGAGCTTGTTTGCCACGAATGTCTTGAAGAATTTTAGACACAAAAATATTTTAAAAATTTAATTGATGTTTTTTTATTTAACTTGACTAAGAGGCGTGAAACCAACAGAGTGAAAAAGCGTCAAAAACTGGATTCGAGCGAGGGTCATTGACATTACACGCCAATGCTTTACTATTGAGCTACCTGGATGATATCCAGCTTAGCACTTCTCACTCTTCTAAGATAGATATCGTACAGGTAACTCGGTGGTAGAGCATTAGCGCTTAATGTCAATGACCATGCTTCGAATCCAGGCTTGAACACTTTTTTTCACGTCTCTTAGCCAAGTTGAAAAAAAAATCAGCAATTAAAATTTCAAATTACTAAAAATAGGCGTGCGAAAATTTTTACAAATGTCCACAAATGGATATTCAAAAATATTTTGTAAATGCCTTTTAGATTTTGCTCGGTGATTATATTAGAATGTCGATTAAATATCATAAAATTAAAAATTAAGGTGGTGGTATTCGCGTATGAGATACAGAACAGTTGGCAGAAATTGTCGTCTCCGGTATAGATTATAATTTTAGGTTGTCCTACTAGCATATATTACAAAGGGGAATCAAATATAAGTGAAACTTTTTAAAAAGAATATTTTGAAATATAATTTTCGAAAATTATGCAATTTTTTTCTGCATATTTTTTTAAGAAATCTACACACATTCTTCAATCTTAGAGAGAGTTCTTTTTTTATTCTTGTATAATACAAATAATAATTAGGACAAGTATGAAGCCAATTGAATAAGATAATTACTTGCTTCGTCGTCTGATGAAAATATTTTTTCTCTTAATACTTCCTTAAGAAGACCAAACAAATTCTATTCTGAAGATGATAATTTTGGACTATAAGAAAGATGTGCAAGTGTTGCCCCGTGAGGTTTTTCCGATTTTCGTTTTGTTATACTCTGTGCGTCTGCTGGTGCGCCAGCTAGCTGGCAGTTTTATTGTTTGTACCATCTAATCTATCACATGTACAACAAGAAAGAAAGATTCAAGCATACATTATGAAACACTTTCCAACACCTTCAGAATACCATAACAAAATTTAACCATTTAAAAGGTAATGCACAACATTTTGAAAACTCAATTTAAGGGGTCTCGGGACTTTTAAAGCTTCAAAATTTTCGATATTTTTAAGATGTTAAACTGCTATCTTTTCTGAACATTTTGATATAATTGTTTCCTTTTGATATAATTGTTTCCACTGTAGCTCAAGGGCTCGTATCGGGCGTGTTGCGTCCCACTGTTTGTCGCCCAAGGTCCACCTTGCACTGTCTCGAAGCACTGTCTAGTTGATCTAGATGAACTGTCTTTCGTTCTGGACGAACTGTCTTTTGTTCTGGGTGAACTGTCTTTTGCTCCCGAAGGGCTGTCCTTCTGTCTTCCTCGGAGCTGTAGTTTCGATTCTTTCGGCTGCCTCTCGAGTTGTCGTCAGAAACTCCGGGTGTTAGCCGTCTGTTTCCTCCTGGGCTTTCCTCTAATAACAATTATTCTTGCTGAAAATCCCACCGCTGCCACCAAGTTGTAACGGAGCCGATGTCGTAAGGTGGTGTGGTAGCGGGCAACTTCAACGGCCTGGTCTTATCAATATCGAAAAAAATATTTTATTGTTTCACAAACAATTAAATAAGAATTTTCTTGATTAAATAATTCATAATTACAACATTTTTCATATAAGGGTTCGAGTTCAGCTGACAATAATATATTTATAGAATCAAGTCCAGTCCTCGAATAATAGATCACTTTCAGTGTAGTCAGTCTCTTACTTATCCAATGTCCACTATTTTCGAAGATAGAGCTCGCGATGCTCGACAGGAATGTCGCACTTTTGTAGGCGTTTAACCGAGGTTTAGGAACCTCCGACCTTCCACTCCGTGATGGAGATATCTTAACAGCCACACCTGGCTTTCGCTTTTCTGTGCTTCGGAGTATGCCCCGATGCCGTCGACCCGTGAGAGATTTCCACTCTGCACGACCAGAAACACCTTGAAGTCTCAACTTCAACAGAAGGGAAAATTAAGCTCCCGAGAATGCTCTCGCATCCTCTTTTATCAGTTTCGTTTTTCCGTCTAGGACCAAAGCCACTCCCATTAGCCACTCACCATCCGTGGGCCATGATCTCATAGGCCAGCCCTTTCTCTATAGGCTGCCGTCAGGAACTTTCGCGTCCGGCTTCATCTCTGGTTTCACTTTCTACTTTCCCACGGGAACGAGGCCCTCGTGAACATCAAAAGAATATTTCTCTCGCTAGATAAAAGAGTTCCTTTCACCCTAGTGTCATCTGCGAAGATTGATTGAAATTGAAGTATTTGTTTCATCTCTAGCGACAATTTCTAGGACTTTGAAGAAATTTGGAGGCTAGGTGAAAATACATTAGCTTCCCTATGCTGGCTTTTGCCTTGTAAATTGAGAGTTTCAATGTGAGATATCGTCGAATTCTCACAACACCCCTCCCTCAAATCATATTTCGGCTACCAGACGTAATATGCTGTAAGGGAAATGGTTAGCTCATACATTTCAAGTGGCCCATATTTAATTATATCAATTCTTAAAAAAAACCTTTTCCTGCATTTTATACTTAGCTTGCAAATGCTGGACACATTTGTTTACGAAATTTCTCTTTAACAGACAAAACACATTTATATTTTACACGATTACATTTACACACAAAAAAGAAAATTAATGTATACATATATTTGAGTTGAGTTTGACTCACACAATCCTCTACTAAATCCTTAACTGCTAAAACATGTCACTTGAAAGTTTATCTCTGAATTTAGCATAGTGTTTGGGCCGCGAAGCTTTACGTGTCAAAACGTTTCTATTCTCCACGCCTTTTTCATTAGGTATGTTTACTTTATAGACTTGAGACTTTTCGCGTCTACTTGGGACGTTTGTAAAAAGATTAGTCGCGGAACTTTTATAATCGATTCTCCCTCGATTCATTCTTCTTGTACCCCTTTCATACGACTTATGTCTGGTGGAACCTAATCCTGCATCTCCTGACACTGCATTTCTTTTTAACGTATCTTTATCGCGCCTAGATTTCCTATTGTTCCTGGTCTGCCCAATTCTTACCGGCTTATCTCTTTGATCGCCCGTTAAAACTATACCTATAAGGGAGTCATTTGACTTCTCAAAATCCCCACAATTGCAATACGTCTTCTTTATTTTTGACCTTCTCGCTTCGCTTAACGACTCGTCCTCATCTTGTTCTCTTTTAAGCCTTTCTCTCCCAACCTTGCTTAATCCTACGCTTAAATTCCCCCCTCGATCGGGTAACAAAAGGTCCCCTCCGTCTACTTTAAAATTCCCATTCATCTTCCTTGAGCAACGTTCATTCTCGCTAGAATTTCCTCCCGTATTCACGTCAATCATTTCTGACCGGGGGTTTCTCTTTTTCGACTGGTTCCCTTGCGTCAGATCGGACCGCTGTTGTTTCAGTTTCGGATTGGCATCACTTACGGTTTTTCCGGCGTATAAAGTCTCAGCCTTCCCCTTCTTAATTTTATCGATTAATGTTTGAGTTTCGTTTCCTAATATATAATACGACAAGTCTGATTTGTTCTCTGCTACTATGGCCCTCGTTTTTATATTCCCCACTCCTTCAATTTCTAAGACAACGTGGGCGGTCGGTAAACGAAGCGTATCGTTCGTCAACGGTTGCCTAACTCTTACAGCACCACCGTCTAACTGATTGGGCTTAATTAATTGACTAGGGGTCACATCATACCTAGTTCCGGAATCCCTTAAAGTCGTGCATTCCTTTCCGTTAATTAGAGCACGGCTAAGATAAGGTTTGAAACTTTCCTCAAAATTCGTACCTACGCAAATGTGATGAACGCTAGTAATAGGTTCTAAGTTCCTTTTGTTTTCCGGACAATTGGCTTTTAAATGCCCAATTTTGGAGCAAATAAAACACTTATTCCAATTTTTACGTTCGAAGATCCTTTCTCTTTCGTTTTCCGTGTTTTTCTCTCTCCAATTAGTTTTGGTTTCCGAATGCCAATCTCTCATTTCGTCTTCATTTTCCGTTTTTTCCATTCTCCTATCCCGCGAATTTCCTTCAAATTTTGGTTTCGTATTCCACGATTTTCTTGACACTCCTTTTATCGCCTCGTATTCGTCTAGTGCCGTAGCGAGCACCAAGGGATCCTTATAATTCGCCCACGAATCAATAAAATGCTCTTTCAAATCGACCGACGCGCGTCGTTTGATCTGATCAGTGATCAACAAGTCTCTTAATTCAGAAAATTGCGTGATCCCCAAACCGTTAATCCATCCTTCAAGAAAACTATTCAATTCGAATATGAGATCTCTCCACGGGTTTCCTGGATTACGCGTATGTTTATTCAATTTTTGACGGTACGCTTCCGCACTCAGCCTGTACCGGGCTAATAAAAGCGATTTAACATGTTCGAAATTGTCAATTTTTTGAGCTGGTTCGCGTAAGATTAATTCTGCAATTTCCACCGGCAATAATGCTAACAAGTGCGTGACGTATTCATCTTGCTCTATTCCGGACCTATTCGCCTGTCGCTCGAACAAATTCAGGAATAATGTTATGTCGGATCGTTCAGGATCGAAACGATGCATAATAGTTTTAAGAGGTAATCTAACGGATCTTTCGGAACCGCTGCTTACCGTAGAATTTCGCCTTTCTGAACTCTGCGTTAATTTTAGCTGTTCTAAAGTAAACGCCCTTTCCTTATCTTTCTCTCTCTCTTCTCTAACTCTTTCCTCTCTCTCTCTCTCTTTTTTTCCCCTCTCTTTCTCTTTTTCTGCCGTGATGCGTTCTTCCCTATCCTTCACGATGTACCCTGCCTGTACTAACGTCAGTTCCTCGTCGTATTTTTCTGCTGCTTCAATTTTTTCGATTATCATTGCCATATTGTCTTGTTCATCTATTTCCACCCCTAAAACTTCCGCGAGATTCTGTAAATCCGCTTTCCTGCAGTACTTCAGTGAATTTAACTTCGACATGACTACGGTGTGTTGAAATAATACAAACGGAAACTATTCGTTTTGTTTATCAATTTAGAAGTATATGAACCTTACACCTCACAATAAATATTTTACCCCTAATCACACAATATAAATAAACATTTCAAATGCATAACCAATACGTAAAAATGATTTTATGATTTTTCAAAGGATTTTCAGAATTTCTATATTCTCGTGCCAAACGTAAAGCAAAAACTAAAATTCAAAATTTTAAAGCTTTAGAGACCCTATACACACAATATGAAAACAATAAGTAATTTTTCAAATACTATAGGCAAACTACATTCCCAGTATTTCTCAAGAACTGAACACTCTCTGCAACCTTTATCAAAATGCATCTATACTATTTAGGGTAAAAGTTTAATTTACTCTGTTTGTCATTTAGCAATCCAGCATGCATCAAAAATTCTCTTTATACAACCGCTCATCAAAATATATTCCTTACACATTACTCTTACATTATATATTCGTCATATAAGAAAAAAAAATTTTCTGGGAATTTTTTTTTTTTTTTTTTTTTTTTTTGAGTAGTTATGAATTTAGCCTATCTAATCCTTTCTGCATTCCAAATATTACAAATACTGATAAAGATAACATAACATATAAATTTGCATTAAACGTTAGTTTTCAATTAACTACACATTATTGATTTGTCATAATCTTAGTATTTTCATTTACCTCAAAATAAAAAAGTTTCTCATATTTTTATTTAAACAACATTTTAATATCCTATCAGTATGATAAATAATAGTTTAAGAGCCACTCAAAATGAAATGAGCTTACCTGTTGCAGTTGTTGCTTGAAGTATATTGTCTGGGGAACGGTCCGTTATGGCACTCCGCGGGTGTCGTCCACTGTAGCTCAAGGGCTCGTATCGGGCGTGTTGCGTCCCACTGTTTGTCGCCCAAGGTCCACCTTGCACTGTCTCGAAGCACTGTCTAGTTGATCTAGATGAACTGTCTTTCGTTCTGGACGAACTGTCTTTTGTTCTGGGTGAACTGTCTTTTGCTCCCGAAGGGCTGTCCTTCTGTCTTCCTCGGAACTGTAGTTTCGATTCTTTCGGCTGCCTCTCGAGTTGTCGTCAGAAACTCCGGGTGTTAGCCGTCTGTTTCCTCCTGGGCTTTCCTCTAATAACAATTATTCTTGCTGAAAATCCCACCGCTGCCACCAAGTTGTAACGGAGCCGATGTCGTAAGGTGGTGTGGTAGCGGACAACTTCAACGGCCTGGTCTTATCAATATCGAAAAAAATATTTTATTGTTTCACAAACAATTAAATAAGAATTTTCTTGATTAAATAATTCATAATTACAACATTTTTCATATAAGGGTTCGAGTTCAGCTGACAATAATATATTTATAGAATCAAGTCCAGTCCTCGAATAATAGATCACTTTCAGTGTAGTCAGTCTCTTACTTATCCAATGTCCACTATTTTCGAAGATAGAGCTCGCGATGCTCGACAGGAATGTCGCACTTTTGTAGGCGTTTAACCGAGGTTTAGGAACCTCCGACCTTCCACTCCGTGATGGAGATATCTTAACAGCCACACCTGGCTTTCGCTTTTCTGTGCTTCGGAGTATGCCCCGATGCCGTCGACCCGTGAGAGATTTCCACTCTGCACGACCAGAAACACCTTGAAGTCTCAACTTCAACAGAAGGGAAAATTAAACTCCCGAGAATGCTCTCGCATCCTCTTTTATCAGTTTCGTTTTTCCGTCTAGGACCAAAGCCACTCCCATTAGCCACTCACCATCCGTGGGCCATGATCTCATAGGCCAGCCCTTTCTCTATAGGCTGCCGTCAGGAACTTTCGCGTCCGGCTTCATCTCTGGTTTCACTTTCTACTTTCCCACGGGAACGAGGCCCTCGTGAACATCAAAAGAATATTTCTCTCGCTAGATAAAAGAGTTCCTTTCACCCTAGTGTCATCTGCGAAGATTGATTGAAATTGAAGTATTTGTTTCATCTCTAGCGACAATTTCTAGGACTTTGAAGAAATTTGGAGGCTAGGTGAAAATACATTAGCTTCCCTATGCTGGCTTTTGCCTTGTAAATTGAGAGTTTCAATGTGAGATATCGTCGAATTCTCACAATCTTCTTTTAATAAAGCCTACTTTTCTAAAACATTGTCGTTCGCTTTCCGGTTTTATGTTTTTTGACAGCCGAGAAAATCCAAATTATAGCATCGAGAGTGTATTAACTAATTTTAGGCAGTTCTCAAATGTATTCATAGAATCTAACTTTGAAAGAATATGGTGTAATAAAAGCGTTCTGTACCAGGCTTTAAAATTGTGTATTACGCTTTGATCAAGTGGTTGGCATACTGAAGTTGTGTTTGGGGGGAAACACACAATTTTAGCATTGTCGAATTTCAAATATTTTGAATGAGAACTTGCATCGTCCAAAAACAAGAGAACTTTTCTTTGTTGTTTTTATCCTATTATCAAAGGAAGTTAACCATTCTATCATTAAAGGACTGGTCATACACGCTTTCTTATTCGCTCTCCACACAATACCAAGTTTATTAAATTTAACGTTCTTTGGGAAACACCTGGATTTCAAAGATTTTCCAATAATAAGAGGGATTTCAAATTCTGAAATAGTGAGTCGTTCGTTGACGATTTTTCCGCCGATACCATCATCCTTTTTTAAAATACAAAGTCTTATTCTGAAAAATTCTGAAAAAGTGTCCGGTTTCATCGGCATTAAAAATGTTTCTCTCCTCATAACCTCCACAAATTGGCCAATCCTCCACTCCTTTAAGATCTACAGATTTTGCTTCTCCACATATTGTTTTGAAAGGGATGTTGTGCCGAGAACTGAACTTTTCCTACCACCCACTGGAAGCCTTAAAATCGTGTAATCCAAGTTATTGCTACTTCTAAAGCCTTTTCCTGAATCAAAGGCCCACTGATAGGAATGTTTTTTTTGAACGAACTGAAGTAAACAAATTCAGAATTATAGAAGCAATTTCAATGGAATTAGTCTCCCTCAATTTCACATTTTTGGTGTTCTCGTTAGAGTTAGTACTCCACAAATTTCTTATTTATTCTTTATTTCGTAAAATCTCTCCCACCTGTGTTTACCTATTTTAAAACGTTCAGCAAGCATCCGTAAACTCATTTTCTCTTTCTCCGATACACTTACAATTTCAAACCTTTCTTTTAAAGTTAATCGTTTTCTTTTCGGGGCCATTCTTGAAATATTAATCACAAACAAGATTCAAACGTTATTCGACATTGCGAAATAGTTTTTTTTCTCTGCTCTCGTCGCATTCTTGACGCCTTTAATTCTCGCTTTCAATGCGTCGGGGGGGGGGGGGATGTCCCTCCCGGTCCATCCCCTGAATTCTACACTGGACGTGGGGGGGGGGATTTTCCCGGCCCGCCCCCAACATTTATCTGTGATCACAAAATTTGTGACACATTGCCCTGATAAATTTAGAGGCTTTTTACTTTACTTTTTTTTCCCTCGTTAAAAAATATTTTTTCTTCCTTTATCGCCAAAATTACTGTCCGCTATTCGGAATGTCCGTTATTCAGAGGTTAAAAATACAAAAAGTTAGGTTTTGGGAGTGGGGATTGGAAAACTGTCCGTTAAATAGAGGTGTCCGCTATTCGGGAGTGTCCGTTATGGAGGTTTTACTGTATTTGATATTTTGTATATTTGATATTTTTTTTTCAAAACTGCGCAAGATTTTGATATTTTCAGTCAAAACAAGTGTAAATGAAATTTTCAACTATTATTGACTGTATCATTCTGTAAATGAAGAACATTTGTCTCCGACAGTGACTTTTTTAGCCAAATAAAACAAACATATTTTCCACAGGGGAACAGGGGCGTCGCCATGGGGGGGGTATGGGGGGGAGCCTCCCCCCCCAATATACGTGAAGTTGGAAAAATTGAGCTTAGAGTTGGGGAATTCTAGATTTTTGAGACATTTTCTTTTTAAAAGTAATAGTAAAAAAATTACGAAATTTGTATTGTTTTGGTGATTATGTTTAGTACTGCAACAGTAGACAAGTTAAATTATCAAAAGAAATACAAAAATAAATCAGCCACACTCAATCTATCATTGTATTTTTCAGTTCTACAAAAATATTGTACATCTACCAGACCTAAATTTCTCTACACCTGTCCATCAATAACTCACTAACCAGTTCCTTTATTTCCTCCAAAACTTTGTTCCTTTCTCAAAAATTTCACCCTACCTCCCCTTCTCCTCCCAAAATGGATTCAGCTATTTTAATCCAAAGGGATTGCAGCTTCTTTCGAAAATTGGAGATCACTTGTAGCACAACAGAAAGGAATGTAGTAACCTACTTGAAACACAGCTATGGGCAAGAAGATTTGAAGAGTTTTCACTACTTTTTTGACTAATTTTGCGATTTTTGGATAATATTTTACTCATTCTCGTGATTTTTTTGCCGCAAAAATTAGTTAACCCTTCGCTGTCAATTAAAAAGCGTTATATGAGCAAATGCAGATATAAGAAGTCGTTAGTTTAGATAAATTTGTCACATTTTACTTTTATTTGTGTGCGGAAATAGATATCAGTCCTGTTCGTTTATATTCATATGTGTTTATAAAATTTTAAACCAAAAGTCCAGTGTTCTGTGTTTAAAGCTGTTCTAAAAAGTTACTATAAATCTCAGCACGAAGAAACCCTTCATAATAGGAAAAGAGTTTTCGTGCAAGAGCATCTAAAAATCCATTCGAGGATGAAAAAGGTAAAAAAATGGATGATTTTAATTTGGAACAGAAATGTGACCATGAAAGCAGTCCATCAACTGAAGAAAAAATCGACATGCACTGTAACACTGTCACGTTGCACTTGAATACAATTTTGAAGAAATAAATATTTCCTTACAGACAAGCTCACAAACAATTATGAATATTAGGATGGGGCTGGAGAAGCTGAGTTCCGAAAGCACCGTGAAAAAGGTTTCACCAAAGGCAATAAATAAAAATAATAGCACAGCAATGGACATTGATACGCATAAATTTTACAGTAAAGAATTATAAGAAACACAAGAAAATTTCGGGAATTTAGTAATGGGCTTAAATGACAATGTTCCCTATATCAAGAGAATATTGCAGCAGTGCATTCCATATTTAAATTACAATTGTGCAAGGGAAAAGTTAATAATGTTTCCACCTGGATATGAGAAACCGGATATACATGACTTGCAGAGTCAAATAGAAATAAACCAAATCCCAACTCACTTATCAAACCTTTTAATCATGCCATGAAATTCAAAGACTATTTGGGTCATGCCGTCAAATTATATACTCGTACCTCAACATTCACAGCAGCTTATCTTTATGGCGTTGCATCTAATGAAAGAATCTTTAGTCAAATAAAAATTAAAAAATATATATATTGCAAGCTACAATGAGGGATGACAGACTTGACAGCCTAATGCTTTTAAAATATGAAAGTGAAATAGGGAATTTTATTAAACTAAGCGATGTTATTAACAGGTGGGCTTCTTTGAAGACTACAAGAATTAATATTAAGTGAAAACTAGTCGGATGTGCCAATCCCAAAATTTTCTTCTACTCCATACATGTTAATGCCTCAAAATTTGCAATCACAGTGCCAAAATTAAATGACAATTCTTTGCCTATAATAACAAACTCTAAAGGTATAGATTTGTTGAATTGTGTGCATTTAAAAAGGAGATATAAGCATAGCATTTTTCAAACAAATCCTTGAATTTTGGCACCCAGCCTCTTAGATGTCTGCAACCAAAATTCCTTACTCAAAGTGCACAAAAGCGATAGCTTTGGACAGTATAGACCCAAGCCTAATAAGGATCTATTTATGTGGAAGTGCTACTTATGTGGAATATGAAGTTTGACTAAATTCCGTGCATTAGTTTTTGAGATACAGCTATCGCAAAATGGTGAAAAATGTTGCATAGCAGCGCCACCTGCTATATGATATACATAAAAAACTAATTTGCATCAAATTATGTCAAGGTTTAACAGAATATGACGTTTGATCAAATTCCGTGCAATAGTTTTTGAGATATAATTATCGCTAAAATCATGTAAATCGTGAAAAATGCCGCATAGTCCTGTTGGACGATTTACACCAAAAACAAATCAGCACCAATTTTTATCAAGGTACAGTCAAACCCCGTTAACACGAACTGTTTCCGATTGTCTCGTCCAATTGTATGTAATGTAGTTAAGTTCCGATAACACGAACTACTTTTAATACGAACAAAAAAAGTTTCCCCTTGAGTGTTCGCGTTAACGAGATTCGACTGTATAAGTGAATCTCTAAAGTTTTATCAAATTTTGCGCATTAGTTCTTGTGTTAGAGCGCCCACAAAATTTGTATCACATATAGACAGACAGATATTTTCTAAAAACAGTCGAATCGTGTCCAGGACTTACTAAAACGTATAAATCAGTCTAAAACCGGAAGTCAGATTTTTTCATGAATCCAATACTTTCTTCTTGTAAAAATAGAAGAAAGTAAAAAGCGTATTTTCTTTTTTTTAAGTAAACAAACCCATAATTAGAATTTTTGTTTTCAGTTTCAGAATTTTTCTTTGGAAAGGAATTTTTTATGCAAAAGTATCATTAAAATTATTACACACGTTGTGCATATCATTTTAGTCGAAAATTGGAGCAATTTGTTTCAAGTTGGGAAATTTTCGAATTCCCCCCCCCCCCCCTCCCGAAAAATATCTGTGGCTACGCCCCTGAAGGGGAAACTTTATGTTTGAAGATTTTATTTTAAAATGTAGAACTAATAATTATGTGAGACAATTAATTAATCACTTGGCTACGTCCACGTATGGTGTATACGTGGTAGTAACCATTGAAACAAAAGTCGGTTTCGTCAATGACGTACTCAGGGAGTTAAGAATAGCCATTTAAAAATAAAGTCTAATTTAGATAATCAATTATATACACCTTCATTAGAAAAGAATCTTTTCTGATTTTGCTTTAGTTCAGTCAAAACTGTACACCATGTTAGGGAATAAAAAAATAAGACAAGCTTACATTTATGCTGAAATTCTTCAATTAAAAAAACTACTTTGTATTTAAAATTTTGTTTTTATAAATTTCTGATACTGAATCCTGTAGTTTTTTTTTTATGAGTGTATAAAGCAAAAATGTATCAGTTTTCAATTAGTTGATCTTCAATTTTGTTCTAAGTGAAAAAAAAAAAAAAAAAAAAAAAAAAAAAAAAGGAAAAGAGAAATGCCTTTTTAGAGCATTGTTGTATTAAGTTTTTATGTTTAGTACAGTATGTTATAGTTTCTAATTTATATTATGTTTGAAAATATTTGTTGTCGGGAGTGAGTTGACTAATTTGAAAATATCGGATATATATAAAAAATATAGGATATATATCAAAATATCGCATATTTCTGATATTTTCGAAAATATCACTTTATTTATGAACCGTGGTAAGAATTATGATCTATTCGGAATATCTGGTAAATAAATAAATAAAATGTATACAATTAATTTCTATTAATCGTTACTTCGCACTTTTTAATTTTGCCCCCTTTTGTTTAGTACACCTGGAATAGCTTGGCTCCACCTCTTCTAAAACTAACGGTTTAGGAATTACACATTAGTCAACGATAAGAAGGGAAGTAAAATCTCGTTACAATGAATCTCTTGTGAGCCCTGATCAAATTCGCTGAACTGAAAAATTCGTGAAAGTGAATATTTTTATAATGCAATACGATAATAGGATGTTTTTTAACAATCCAATTAATATTTGTTACTGAAAAAAAATCATTAAAGTGGCATTCCTTGCAACGGGTTTCTACTGTATTTATAAACTAATTGTATAAATATCTTGTTTGAAATCGGTTAAAAAGGCTCATAATTACTGCATACTTGCCAACTTACCGATAATTTCTGTAAAACTGTACCGATATCTCATGCAGTAAATAAACACGTTTCGAACCAGAAAAATTATTTATTAAAATGTGTCTCCTTTCATTATGTTTCTTATATACATTTATTTATTGCATATTTTTTCCGGTGAAAAAATCGCTTATTTGACCTAGGTCATTCTAAAACAATTTTACGGAAATTATCGGTAAGTTGGCAGCTATGTTACTGATTTAATAAGTTCCTTTTACTGAACGAATCCTTTGTAAATTTCGTATTACTGTTATTATTAAGGATCGACAGAAACAGGATTTTAAGACCGAAACAGAAACCGAAATTCGGTAATTTTCCGATTTTCGGCCTAAAACGAAATTGAAAATGTCCATTTTTTTGAGTAATTAATACATACATAAATATGCGTAATTATATTAATTAATTATGCGTGTGGCCCAAGTTGCCTCTTTGTAACCCTGACCTAAACTTTTTTATTTTAAATAAAATGTAATCATTCACCAACGGCGCAAAATGATTTTCTTATTATACAAATTTCATCAAATCAAAAAAAGTTTTAAGGCTACATACTTCGATTTATCTTTTGTAATGAATTTTGCAAATGGTCATCTGTTTACCAGAACTTTTTCAAAAAGTGTTCGATATACTTCTGAGGATTCAAACTAAAAAAATTCTACTACAGTTAAGCCTGCAGCTTTTAATGAGCACGTGAAAGGCGTCTTCAAAGTTTAGTCATATGTGCATCTTTATAATTTGCACTCACGTGTTGAAACAGTCATGGCTGATATAATTATAAACAGCGAAGTTCAAAACAATAAATAAAGAGTATCTCATTTGAGGCGATACCGCTCAAATGAATGAGTACTGTTGAATATTCCCGAAGGAAGAAACGGGTTTTTTGGAATACAGGTAGCTTCGGTCTGGCCGAATTTTTGTCAGTATTTTCGCCGAAAACGAATTTTCTGCGAAACCCAGATTTTGGGCCGAAAACGAAAACAAAACCGAATTTTCGGTCGATCTCTAATTACTATTTTTTTTTTCTAATGTGTCTTTAGATAAAAAGTAAAAAACTACTGAGATGGAATTTTTCTTAATTCATCATTTTGAGATATAAAGGGTAAACTTATTTAGCTTTACCAAGAATATCGGCGGATAATGTATTATGATGGCGATGTTTATATTTTCGGGAAAATGACGTAACGGCGTCGTTGATTAATTTCCGGAGATGGGAAATTTGATAGGGCAACGATCTTTCAACGATCGGCATTATTTGTTTTATATATTACTGAAGACTATTTATAAATGAATGATTATCGCTGTTCTTAATTTCACCAGCCTGTGCAATCCTGCTTCGCTATTTTACTTTCTTTGTTTAATCTTGATGAAAGATTGCGGAGCTGATTCAGGATCTAACTTTATTTAGTGAATAAACGATATCAAGTTACTTAAGTAAGGGCTTATGGGAATTTTTCGGATTGAAAAATAAGAATATTTTATAAAACTACTTTGATGTCTAGGAGCGAAATAATGTAGATTTTTAGCTTTAATAAAAACACATCTTTTGAACTTTCAAGAACAAAGTTTTTATTAATTTTTATTGAAAAATGAGTTTTTGAATTGTTTTTATTTCTCGTTGTTGCATGGAAGGCAACAGTGGCGCCAACTTTTGAAAAATATTGAGTAGGCTCCACCCTTTTAGGATAAAATGACATGGACAATTTGTTTTCTTTAAACATAAGGAGATGGATGGGAAAGTTACGATAGTGAAGTTAGAATAGTTTGAAATAGAATATAAAGTGGCGATTTTACTAAATTATATTCTCATATTTGGTGTTCATTTTATGGATTCTGATATTTACTATTATACTATAACAGAGAAGAACTAAAAATTGACGCATATCAAAAATCAGTTTAACCCTTCTTTGCATGATTTTTTCTTTATTGGTGAAATAAATCAAGGTGATATAATTCATGCTCAAAATTAAAAGAAAAATGGTTAAAAAAATCTTAGTATATATTTATAGTATAAATTTAGCAAAAAGCAATATGATGGAAATTTCCATCATCATGCAAAGTTAGATCATTAGCTTAGTACTAAATAGAAATAAAAGAGGATATCATTGGATATTTTTTATTCTTTATGATAATTAACAAAACAAATATTATTTTTATTTAGACACAAATTGACTCCACATTTACTACAAGAAATTGTAGAATACCCTTTACATTTAGGATACTTGCACCGGAGTGACCCACCCACTGTTGGCCAATGTTCAGCACCATCTGTTCTTATATCTTTTGGAGGTGGAGGATCTGGATAAGCCTTTTTTTGACAGCTGTGTTTTTTATTTATGCAATGGACATTAAAAAGGTATCCAGACACGATCAACTTAAAGTGAACTTGTTCTTTTATATAATTTTTGTGCATTCAATGTTATGATGGAAATTTCCATCATCATGCAAAGAAGGGTTAAAAGTCTTTGACAGAATGTTCTGAAAAATCGTTTAATTTAATTTTTTTTAATGGGAAATTCTATTTTATTTCTTGGTTTCCGAATACCTGTGATTTTCGTGCATTCAGGATGAAAAATAAATTCGCAAATGTGTCAGAAAATAGCCCGTCTCTATTTGAAAACAGCCTAGCATTAGCATTACTTCTTTTATACGCATTTATTTGTTAATTTAGACTATAAAGTCAGACTATACAACACATAAAAATGATAAGTCTGAATGTATTCACAAAGAATTTCTTTGCGAAGTTCGTCTATACATCGCAATCATTCATTACCATATCTATTATATAGAGATAGTGATATTTTAACTGGATTACTTGGGTTAGATTAAATGGATTGGGTTATGGTCCTGTGTGCCTGTTACTCCTATCCTTACTGTGTTTTCAAAGAAAATGATTTTCAATGGGCAGAAATATTTTTTCATCGATTAAAAAATAAATAAGTAACAAAAAAGAAAACTTTTACGAGGTCAAATTATTGGGTGGGCTCGGGCCCCAATGGGCCTATATAAGTTAGCGTCATTGGAAGGCAACGTTCGCGGTACCAGAGATTTTTCTGGGCGATTTCATCAGATTCAAGTGAAACAGAAACTATGTTAAATTATACAATAACTTGCAAAACCCGCGGCTTTGTTCGCGCGTAATAGTTGAAATAGGCCAAGAAGTATTTGTGTACCTATTTTTATCAGAGGAAATTATACTGCTACGTTCAGTTAAAAAATTACTAAATAAGCCACAGTTTGAGTAAACTTCATTATTAATTGCATTAGGCGAAATGAAACTTAAATTAATGAGAAGAACTAAAACAAATTCTAAATAAATAATAATTTAAAATGTACTTTCAGGCTTTTATGCTCATTAAAGTTTTCATTTGAAGTTTTGAATTTTTTAGAAAGCGTTTTTAGCAAGCATTTACATCTTAAAAGTAACCATCATGCCATATTCCAAGTTTCTAGTCCAGGGACGGCGAACCTATGGCACGCGTGCCATAACTGCCACGCTGCAGATTATTTTTGGCATGACATCGATTCAGGTTCTACATCAAAATGTAGTAGAATTTCGCAAAATGCATCAATTAATCTCGTTGTTTATCTGAATTCAGTTAGTTATGTTGGTTGTCATTAAATAATCTAGATGTTGCTTCTGTTTATCTGAATTCGATTAGTTCGGTTGCTCGTCATTTTCATATAGATTGAAGAAACTGAAATATAACTTAATTTTTCCCAAATTTAGATCATTATTGGCTCACAAAATTTTATGAATAAGAGAGAATATATTATCGTAAAAGAAAGATTAAAAGGCATTATAATAAAGAATGCCGGTGGTAAAATTATAACGACCTATGGAATTCAATTGATGACGTGAGTTTCAAAACTCGCCTTATCCAGAAAATCAAATTTTGGGAAATCACGAAAAAACTCTGACTGCGTCCATTGGTTTTCATTGTAAAGCAAGATTTTACAATAGCAGAAATACAGATTAAAACTAGATTTTTTGCAGATTGTTGTACTTTTTCGGTGCAGGTTTACCAATAGGTTTACCAAAAGATTTTTTTAAATTTTGGATAAGGCGAGTTTTGAAACCCACGTCTTCAATTGCAAACATTAAACGCTGTAGATTCTGGCGCTTACTGTTTTGACAACTTTTTCTGCGAGACATTCTTTTCGGAAATAAGTACTAATATGAAAAAAATAAGTGAAACCGTCTTGTCAAATGAGTCCAATTCAAATAGCATTCTTTTACAAATAACTAAGTACGAAGCTGATATCAATTATTTGTCATCTAAGATGAGACAGCAGAAATAATATTTTAAAAATAAATTTCTAAAGTATATCATCAAATATTACCCATTTTTTTCATTGCTAAAAACAAAATTTTAAGTAATTTTGATTCATTATTGTTTGATCCATTAAAATTTTTTATTGTTGGCACATCATGATCACGTAAAATATGTTTTTGGAAAAATTTGGCATGTGGATGGGAAAAGGTTCGCCGTCCCTGTTCTAGTCTAACGGTACACACAACACTGATGGTAAGTGGCACCAGTTTCTATCTTTCAACCAGTTTCTATCTTTAACAATAGAAATCGCAATTTAGAACGGTAATATAGATCGGTTCATGTATGCTTATATATTAAAGAATCATATGCTACCAAAACATACAAAACATACCTGCTAAGTATTTGCAGCAAGATAATGACCCGAAACTCAAATTTAAGTACGTAAGTATTTTATGAAACGCAGAAAAGTCAAATTTCTAGAGTGGTCAAGCCAAAGTCCGGATTTGAACCCCATAGAGCATCTGTGGGAGGCTTTAGATAGTAGAGTAAGATGCCAAAATTATTCAAATAAAGAGGATTTATAAGAAGCTCTTACAAATGAATGGAGCTGAATTCCTTTAGATCGAATACATAAGTTAATCGACTCAATTCCCGCGTGTTGTGACGGTGTCATAAAGGCCAGACAATATGCTACTAAATATTGACTGACTCATTACTTTATTTGATAATTATTGTGTTAAAACAATTTTTTTATTATAATGTCAAAATATTTTTGATTTATCATTTTTCTGATTTTCCTTGTGTTTCACGTTATTTTCTAGAAAATGCTAGTTAATTTACTAAAATTCTGTAAAACACTGAATATGGTTAAATAAAATAAATGATTGATTGTTGTATTTTATTATTGTTTTTAATTAAGAAAATTATTATCTTTGTCAAAATACTTTTGAGCGCTACTGTATAACAAAGCCTGATATTGCGCAGAGTTCATGCATCCCAAAATTCGGGTTAAATTGCATAATCCATCAAGACTAAAAGCTCCCCAAACCATTACTGATCCTCCTCCCATTTGTCGACTGAAGCATTGTTTCGGTTCCTTCCTCAAATCATTCCAATAGTGTTTATAACCCTCCAGACCGTCAAGATTTTTTTTTCATCTGAAAATATGACTTGTTTCTATTTCTTGTCCCATGATATGACATGTTTAGCCCATTTCAGTCTTTCTTCATTATGATGTTTCATTAACCTCGGTTTTTTCAACAGTTTCATACATTTTGCATTACTATTTGATTTCAGACTCTTCCAAACTGTTACGTGTGAGGTTCTTTTGCTGAAACGGTTCTAAATTTGCCGAGTTGAAAGACCTTTTAAAGTTGATATAATAGAAATATTTGTCGATCATCAGGTTCTGTCAAAATCCTTTTTCTTCCAGATCGTTTAATTTTATTTGAATGCTTTTTTCTAATTATTTCATTGTGGATGGCAGTTTTAGAACGCTTCATTAATCGAGCTATTTCTCGTTCAGATTTACCAGCACCCTTATAAAACCAATGTTCCTTACTTCGGTCGTAGACAACTCTTTACCCCGCAGCATCTTCAATTCTATACCAATCACACTATCTAAACCTGCACCTTTGCTTCTCGGGAATACTTTCACGATCACGATATGCAAACGCGTACGTTTTATAATGATTCTGATGTAACGTATAATATGCTAATCTTCTCAGATGGTCTTATAATTTCTTAACTGTCAGTCACCTTATTTGCGTTTAAAAAAATTAGAAGATTTTAATAAAATGTAACTTAAATTTTAATGTAGCAGTTATCGTTCATCATATAGCAGAAAACGTTCTACGATCTATTTTAAATACACACGGTAAAATTTGCATATTGTGTCTTCTTCTTCAGAAGTGCACCAGTTCGTTGGTCGTCTTATAATTCCCTAAAGCACTGTAGTGAGCATTTACATCTTATAAGTAACTCCATGCCAGATTTCAAGTTTCTACCGCCGTCAAATTGCAGACTGCCTTAACATTGCATTTACTAAAAAGAAATGCATCATAGCACCATGCATCATTTTGGAAATCTGAAAACCAAAGTAGTCAAAAATAAAAAACTTAATTTTTGTCTCCTTCGTGGACTTGGTATACTTATTTTTATTGATACTGTCTAGTTCATCAGTCATTTTTTAAACATTGTGTACAGTATAAGGAGATCTCAGATACAAAGAGAAAACTGAAAACAACGAAGTCCTAATACGTATTGTTTTTCAGAAAATTACATTATCTAAATTGAAAAGTTTAAAACATTTTTTGATCAATATTGTTTTTTCTGAGTGAATGACCCATAACAGTTTAATTATAAAAAATTAATGTGTATAAAATACGCCCAATAATTACTCAATTATGTCTTTTTTAAAATTTTTTAGCATCTGCACTCAAGTCAAAATTTACAAAAATCAAAAATTTGTGAAAAATAAAATAGAAAACTTGGCCATTAATATAAGAAGGTTATTTATTAAGCATAGATGAAAAAATTCATGCCATTTTTAAAAGTTTTTACATACTTTTATAAAGTAATTTTTTTTTGCTATTTTGTACTTTTTTGCGAGGATGATCCATATACATTTATCATATCGCTCACCCGCAAGAAAACTGACACATCCCGACAAACGTAAATTTCACAAGAGAAAAAGAAGATTTCCATGTTTTTACTGTTACATGAAATTATAGCACTTAGTTCTGCATATAGCAGTAAGTACAATAAAAACGCACATAAAAGCTTAAAACACTTAAGAATGAAGAGATAGATGAGATTTGGAGTTGGAGGGTTGAGTCATTTTACCGCCTTACACAATCCAACCTCCTTCTGTGGTCACGAATGGACACATAGCGCAATAAAGCGATTTTCCGGATAACTAAACTTATGAAACTTTCACTGAACAAGACGCACCCATGACAGACCTATTATCGGAATAAAACGCAAAATGAATTTTTGCGAGATGTGTCACTTTTCTGGCGGGTGAGCGATATATTCTGTAGCACTTAATGATCTCATCACTATTGTAGAATAGACACTCTATAATCTTACGCAGCTTTACTTTATGTAGCAATTCCACATTCACTATGATGGTATGGGCCGGATACAAATCATGTTGTATAGATGTTAAAAGCTGTGCACATAAGAAGAGCAAACAGCGGTTAAAATTGATTACCAGCAGTGACCGAATGATGAATTCATGACGTAACATCTCAAGAAATCGACGCAAGAATCTCATTTTTTCACTCAGCAGTTTCGAGAACTCTATGGTGTTTCCCATATGAATAAATCCGCACAAAAATTTTAAACTGAGTAGCTTTATTTATAAGTCTTCCCATCATATTTGAGAACACTCTACAAATCAATACAAGATCCGTTAGACTGTCACCAAAGCTTTTTCCTTAAATTTGGAACATTCAGTGAGTCAACCACTTCATTGATATTGAATTAGTTACTTGGATAGTGGAAAATACAGCAAAGCTGTTTTCTGAGTTCGTTAGGTGTATTTAAAAGCAGCGCGGAGGAATACAGAATACGCAATGCAACTAGAGATCGAATCCAATCAGAGACTTCACTTGGCGTTGCGTTTGGGGAGGCAGAAAACTAGAATAATTAGGTTCTCAAAAAAAAAAAAAATGCGAATATTAGCATTTCTTGGAAAATTATAAAATAGATTTAATTAAATAGTACCGTTTTTGAAATTGTATATATTTGAGACGGGAGAGTGAGGAAAAAGAGTACGATGAGTTAAAATCATTGGAATTTTGAAAGGGGAAAAGAAAAAAATAAGAGTATTTTAAGACAAAATATACAGTAAATTAAATGGATTTTTTATAAAAATGTTAAAATTTGTTTATTTAAAATTATTTAAAATATGATAGTCATTTTATATAGTTTTTTCTCTTTCTCTTTGTAGATTCCATAGTAATGAAAAAAAATTGTTTTAAGGAATTCTGTCTGTTAAAAATCTGTATTCTAATCATAATCTCAGGTAAGAAATTTTTCCTTTATCTTCAGTTTTCAATGCAGAATGATTACTAAACACGTTATATTATTTTTAACTCGGTCATACTGTCTGGTTACAACAGATATCATACGAACTGGCATTTTCGACTCCCAGTCTGGACATTTTTTCAGTCAGTTGGAAAAATGTCAATTCGTAAGATTACTAAATGAATATTATTATCATTATTAGTAATTATTAGTAGTGTACTAATATTAAAGGAAATTTTAATGTCTCTTATAGAAGAACGAAGAGAAAAGAAACACAAGGAAAAGGTGTTATAAGCTGTTTTGTTTTTTCATATGCTATAATATGTATGCATATTTGTTTCACATCATAAAAAACAAGTCGGAAATTGTACGTCAAACCTGGCAAATGAGGTGCGTCCGTACTATAGCTAGTTTTATAAATATTCAGACCTTGGTGCAATAGCCGTTCACTCTTATGCAAAAATGCGTGAATACAAAATTTATTACGATTATATATATTAAACTCAGTAATTCGGAAATAATAGAACTCCATCTTAAATAGGACGTAACCACCATGGCAACCTAGAATCATTACCTATCGTGGGATATCATTGAATTAATTACGTATGATAGGATTTAATAGAACGAAGGACACTTTTATAATACCTTTTTAAGTTTTGATTCGATTTTCGTAAAATTTGAAAGACAAAATTCTGCAACGATTATATATATTAAATGTCAAACCATTCGGTTGGGTAGTTTTTATGCTGTTATATGCGGACAGAAGCACGGACCAGACGAGGACTATAGGTGCTACCTATTTATATAATTACGAACGCACCTAAAAGTAAATGTACCCTCATCGAATATATAATTTTTATAGAAATAGGTAAATAAATATTCTGTAACTGAAAGTATTTACATTTCGCGAATAAAGAGAACTATAAATCACTTTTATTCTTATTTTTAAAGCGAATTTTCGGAAACAACATCTACTCAATATTGTTATATTTAATTCGTAAATATAATTAAAAAAAAATACACGGTATAATTTCAATAACATAAATCAAAACTCTTGGTGCAAATTTTGAAGGGAGATAGAACATTTCTAGAATAAATACAAATCATCATACAATGCATAATCATAACTCAAGCGGTGAAGAGCCGGGGACGGTTTTCACATTGCGGTAAATTACATGTTTAATCATAAATTCTAGCAAATAATGTTTGAACTTTGTTTTACGTAATTATACCAGTAAAGAAAACTTAAATGGGAACCTT
Source organism: Maratus speciosus (assembly GCA_963932465.1). NCBI lineage: Eukaryota > Metazoa > Arthropoda > Arachnida > Araneae > Salticidae > Maratus > Maratus speciosus. Next base: position 246,525,672 of record OZ010791.1, on the reverse strand, counting down.
AAGGGGGCTGGTCACTCAGCTTCGGAATTCTCCTCCGTAATGTTAAGTCTATGGACTTTTGATGCATTCGTCTATTTAAAATATCTCCTCGGGAAATTAATATTTTTAACTTCTATTTTTTGTGTACACATCCTAAAAGATGTCTCTTTTTTTCTTAGTTCTCAAACTATTTCGGAAGTATAGACTTAATTTTATAGGAAGTGTTAAAATCTTACTCACAGTTCTCCCGCTTTTAACACATAAAATATTAAATTCAGCATAGATTTTAGAAATATTTTGAAAACTAAGAAAAAGGAGGCATCCTTAAAAGAAGAGCACACAGAAAAAAGAGGTTAAAAATATGAATTTCCCGAGGAGATATTTTAAATATACGAATGCATCAAAAGTCCATAGATTTAACATTACGGAGGAGAATTCCGAAGCTGAGTGACCAGCCCCCTTAAACACACGAAAATGCAAATGACATTTGAAGTCCATCAAAGTGGAGATTGCTTTAGGGCCTGTAGCTACAATGGCTATCGCATGGATTGATCCTTTATTTTGTACACAGATATAATTATACAAACCAAAAGTAACAATTTCGTCAATATATACAAGGATGAAATAGCACAAGGAAATTTACACCACCAGAGAATTACAGCCGGGAGCTCTACAAAGAGTGTGCAACGGAGCCAACGGGAGTTGAACCGACAGACCTCCTACACCAGGGTTGGCGAACCTTTTTATAGCCGCGTGCCATTTTGTCCCCAAAAAATATTTTATATGACCTTGACGTGCCAACTAATGAAAAAGTTTAGTGGATTGAAAAATCATGAATAAAAATTACGCATTAAGATTTTTAAAACATTTGCAACATACATGTAGGTATTACACTATAATAATAGTAAAAACAATTATATTTTAGAAATTATTTTTAAAAATTATGTGATTAATTTTGTTATTGCATCTTGGATGAAAATTAATTAATATAAAGTTCATACTTAGTTAATTTCAACAGAATTCAACTGGATTTATCTGACAGAGGGCTCTTTATTTGATTTTTCTTATAATTGATTTGCAAAAATAATGACCTTGCGGACATAAATAGAAGAAAAAAAATATTAACAGGGTAAATGCCATGTTCTTTAAATAGCTTTGAAATTAATTTCCAAGTTGCTACAATTTTACCATTGGTATTTTAAAAAGTCGTTATTAAAGTTCTTTAATTTCCAATTAATTGAATTTAAACAAGATCAGATCTTCTTTAGAAATCATATATTCGAGTCTTTTGCGCAATATCAGCGTATACTGCTTTAGAGCCACAAGCAACACCGTGCCAAAATTATTCTTTCGCGTGCCACTTTTGGCACGCGTGCCATAGGTTCGCCGTGCCTGTCCTACACTCTCAAACAATTAGCTGCGTGGCGTCTTAACCACTCTGCCACGGATGCCCCAATGCAAATGATAACAACAAAATTTTTGTTTAAGACTACTTATAAGACTCGCTAAGGACTGAATATGATACTGTCATTCTCCAAAGATTCTTACGCAGAATTGAGAATTTGTATAGTTTTCGCTTCAAAAAATATTTCCTGGTTTTTTTTAAAGAATACATTCGGGACAATTTTGCTTGAGGCTATTCAATTATATACTATCGAATATCATTAAAGCTGCTCAGACATCCAAACGGGATACTTTCTGTTACATTTCTGAATTCATTTTTGTTCACAAACGCATGAAATTGGTATATGCTCTTATTCAGAAACTATGTATCGAACAGGTGTTTTTTTTTTTTCATTTTTCGGTAAAGGCAGAAGATCTTTTAAAAAGTGTTGTCAAAGTTAGCTTTTTGAATCGTATTTCCTGGACGCAAAAGCACAGGAAAAAGAAACAAATTATCCTCTTGTAACAAGACAATGATTTCTTATAATTCAAGATGCATGGAAGTTATCAGAAAATGAAAAAACTGTTCGATTACATATCACTATAAAAATGCAAGCTTGTAAATATCATGCTTTTATGCTTAAAAATAAGTCAGAAAGTTTTGTGTTATTAAGCGAAGAAAAATATTTTTCGACAATCGCCTTAAGAAGGGACTGGGAAAGCAAAATTCAACCAAAAAATCGATTTTTACTTTTTTATATCATTGAATAGTTTAAACTTTTATCTTTCCAACTATGTGTCACGCATGTTTATATATATATATATATATATATATATATATATATATAAAAGTGTTGAAATTATTCATTCTTTCTAAGCGTACCTCACAGCATAATGGCGAATTAAATCTTTAATTGACTTTTTCTCAAAACTTGGATTTTTCTTGTTTATGTTCCCTTTTTTCAATATCTATTAAACTTAAGAACTCAGATTTTCATTTAATACTTATATTATGTTATATTGTATACTTTAACACAGGGATTTAATGATTTGTTGAGAATTATTTATTTTAGGCAGTGAAATCTTAACAAAAATGCTAATTTAAAAATGACTTTCAATAAATAATTAATAATTCATTTTGAGTTTCACTTAGAAAAAAAAATGGTCTGTCAAAATACGTAAATCATGTTATTTTAACTACTCTAAAAAAACCTAGACCTCCATATTTCACCATTTCTGAGAAAAAGGTACATAAAGTTGGTGAATTTAACATGGCGGATATAGGGCTTTCCCGGTCCCCTTAATCCTTTCGGGATTGGTGTACTGTTAATAGTACATGTCTATTTTGTCTTAACAATTACTTTTGTTACGTACATATCGAAATGATAGTATATGGCTATGCCTTTCTTATTATGACTTCATTTATGTTTTGGCATCTAGTATTAAAAAATAATAAAAGTTTGCTTAATTCTCTTTGCACCGTTGGCGATTCCTTTATTTTATTCATAGTATATTTCACTCTTTAAATTTAAAATATAGGTTACTTTTCTTAATGAATCGTGTGTGATAAAACGCAAAAAATATTAGAAAGTTGTATTATCTGTTAAACCCTGTTGTAATACGATATTTTCTAAACGTCTCCGAAAACTCTTCCTTAATCTATTATCATATAAATATGAATTGAATAGCACACAAAATAAGTACATTCGTTAGTTTTCAGACAATGAGATAATCTTTAAACGTCAGTAAATCTATTTGGATAGCTACGATTAACATTATTAAAGTAAAAGTAATTTTGTTCTCAAAAGTGAAAAAAAAAAAACGGGCCCGACAGGGTTAAAGAAATTTGGTCCAACTGGTCGAAAACCAATTTAAATCTCCCCTCCATCTCACTTGAATGCAGTTGCTTGTCCTATAAAGAGACCTAAACTGTGTAATATCTTGATTTCTTCGTGTAATTATCATTCATTTTACCATTTCGATCCCCAAATATGCTATGAGAAAAGAAACAAGTTGGAAATTTCTCGTCAAACGTGGCAAATGAGGTGCGTTCGTACTATAACTAGTTTTATAATTTTTTTTGCACCCCATATTGTACTGAATGTGTATTTATTTGCAATTCATAAGTGCATAGTCTGTAACATCATTAAAATGCACTTGCAATAATTTTTTCCCATTCCCCTTAATGTAACGGAAAACTTTTGACTGTCCCTGTCATTAAGCTATACATCCGATTTTCATGAAATTTGAAATGGCTCGACAAAATTTTGCAGCAATTATATATTTAAAATTTCAGCCCATTCGGAAAGCTGTAACATCATTAAAATGCACTTGCAATAATTTTTCCCATTGGCTTTAATGTAAAGAAAAACTTTTGACTGTCCCTGTAATTTAACTATACATCCGATTTTCATAAAATTTGAAATGGCTCGAAAATTTTTTACAACAATCATATATTTAAAATTTCAGACCATTCGGTTGGGTAGTTTTTGCTCTATTATACGCGGACGGACGGACAGGCAGACGGACTGAACGACGACTATAGGTGCTACGTATTTATATAATTACGAACGCACCTAAAAAAACGAGCAATCATTGATTGTGTAGTGCATTATCGGCGAACATTTTTACGTGTGCGTGCCAAAAATTCACCAACAATATCTATCAACAGTGTGACGTGCCGCACTTTGACATAAAACATTTTGCAACGTACGATATTTATACAAAACACTAGTTAAAAAAATCCTTTGCTTTCATGCACTAATAATTAATAATTAAAAAAATATTAAAAATCAAAACGCTATTTCTCTGTACATTGGAATAAGCCATTAAATTAACGAAATTTTAATACGTAAATATAATTCATTTATGTAATAATTTTCACTGTAATAAGGAAATAAAAATATGAAAATTTTGACCTTATTATTGCGGCAACATCCAGTTATAATTATCCAAGTTGCATTAAACAATGCATCAATAAATTATTGATAGATTTTTGGTGTTGTATGTTTGATGGAGGATGCTTTATACCTGATTCATATTTTGATAGTTTAATAAATATACATATAAATTGAATCCATTTGCCATCTTAATGCAGTGACTGTCTAAAAAAATTTATTTGGAAAATTACAGCGTTATAAAATCATATATGAAGGCAAAATACATGTCGAAAACGCTGCATAACGTCACAAGAAAAGAAACTTCTTTTGATGTGTTAATTCATGTAAAAATAATTGCATTATTTGTGATAGTCTGTCGATATGAAACAAAATTTTATTGATTATAATATAAACTAAATGTTATCTATATAAGAATTTTAAAATTTATTTTTTCGTGTGCCAGAGAAATTGTGTTACTTGCCAACTCTGGCACGCGTGCCATGGGCTCGCCAATCCTGGTGCAGTGTGTAGTACATGTTTTTATCCTCATTCAGGAAACATCGTTAAGCATTTCACCGCTAAGGTTACATACGTACGTTAAATGGTGATTTTTGATTGCCTTAAATTATTGCTATATTTCCTTATTACTATATTTCCTTAAATTTTGTACCAAGTGTTTTGAAATACCCTTTATAAATAAAACAACATTCAGTAAATGTTCTGTATGATACAAATCTCTTTTTAAAATTTCTGAAGAGTTTAAAAAATGTGTGTATTATGTCTTGTTGACTAAAAAGTTACAATTTAACTATTCCTAAAGTCTAAACTATATGTTTTTAGTAGAAGTTTAATTTTTCGGATTTTTTTTTTTTTTTTTTTTTTTTTTTTTTTTTTTTTTTTTTTGTAAAAAATTAATGTGTCTAATCACAGATAACGCCTTTGTCCTATATTCTGCCCATTCCGTTTATTTTCCACAGAAGAGTGTTATAGAAGATATATTAATTTTGGTTCTTAAAAAATAAGTTCGCAAGGGAAAAAAAAGACGATAGCGTCACCAAAACAATTTACAAATTAAAAATCCTCATTCAACTATGGATATTAATTACGATCAACAACAAAATTTTGGACTATTCTTAATGAATCTCATGTCATACAGAATATTGATGAATTTTGTTCGGTTCAGTTACATTTATTCAGTGAGGGAAAGGAGGAGGTCAAAAAGAAAAAAAAAACTAATGCATATTACACTTCTCGTGTATTTTCTCTCTTTTTTTAAATTAAAAAAATCATCTTTAATAGTATTTCTCTATATTCTCATAAGAAGATATTAAAGAAAATATTCTTGGAGATTTGTTTATAAAAATTACTTTTTAAAATAAGAATTGGTTATAATAATTATTGTTAATATTTTAAGGGAAAAAAATGAAAACTTTCTGGCAAGGATAGAAAAAGAAAGGCTCGTGAGGATTTTATTATAAAAATTACCTTTTAAAATAAGAAATGGCTATAAATGTAAGAAAAAGGAAAAATACGAAAGAAATTTATTAAAAATAAATAAATAACTTCCTAAAAGGATTTTGGAAAAGAAAGGTAAAAAAAAAAAAAAAAAAAAAAAAAGGAGTCTTGGAACTTGTTTTTATTATCTTCTAGACTAATAACTGGTTGCAAATGTAAAGAAAATAAAGAGAAAGAAAACTTTCACTTTCTAAGTAAAAAGGAAATTTTGTGAGAGGATACTTCATTAAGATAATCATTTAAAGAATAAAAGCTTTCATTATGAGCGATGTATTTTTGAGAGTGAGTAAAAAAAGTACCCACTTAAACATGATTAATTAATTCCGTTATAAATCCTAACTTTTTGTATAATTTATTCCTTTTTTCTAAAAATAGCTTTGTTTTAATCAAGCTTTCCGTTTCATATAAAAATGCGCTGTAAGATTATAAATATTGTTGATTTTAACACTCTCTTGCATAAATTATTTTTCATTAATTTTCATTGTTCACAAAAACTCTTTTTTTTTGTGATAAATAAGAACCAATTATAAATTAATTTAATTATTGTGCTGCGTACTAGCTATTATCTGTTCACAAATAGGATCTCCATAAATAATGAATGAATAAATAAGAATGAATAAATGAATGCTGAAAAGTTTTTTGCTTTATAGGACAGTACTTATCTGTCCTCATATGAGGTCCGTATGAATGAGAGGGTTAATATGTGAATTTTGATAGACGTCATGGCATAATAGACGAGAGAATGTTGCATTATATCCTTAAATGCGATACATATGAACGACTTGTATTCGGAAGCGTCGAGGAAGAAGAGGAAATCATTTACGGAAACGTGGTTCAACGTATCTCTTACACGTAATTATCTTCATTTAACCAACTAAGAAAATTCAGAAAAAGTCTTTATTTTTATTTCATTTTTATATTTATTTATTTATTTATTATCAACAAAGCTGCTATTTTCGTTTCTCTCTATTCTAAAAAAAAAAAAAAAAAAAAAAAAAAAAAAAAGGGTAAGTAATGTTGTCGCCGCAGTAAATGATTTTCTTTTTCTCATGACTATTAAATACAGAAAGAAAGCTTCAAAATATAATTAAATGGTCACGCACTAAAAGCAAGAAACAGGGAAAGTAACTCATAAAAATTGTATTTACACGTGAATATTAAAAAAGAAAGAGAACTCTAAAATAATAATTACATCATTATGCGTTAAAAGCAGTAAATATGTAAAATTACTTCATATTTAAAATGTCCAAATAATAATATTGCCAAACAGTTTCAATAAAAAAAGATATTTATACGAGAGATTTATTTTCTATTTCGAGATGGTCTTTTAAACTATTGTTACTAATTCTAATACAGCGCAAATAATATTTCCTTTCAAATAAAAAAGTATTTTCACGTGAATATTAAAAAGAGAAAGAAAACTTTGTGGGGGGCGGGGGGGGGGGGATTTCGCCAGATTTAAAACGATACGTTTAAAATGGCTTATATAAACCAATTTTCTTATAGCGTTGTTAAAAATTCCGTGAAGCAACGACATAGTTTACTTAGTTCATTTTATATAAGCTGATTTGCAAATGTTTAACTGATTTTATTTAATCAATCACGAAAACAGCCATTAGATGTCTCAATAGCAGTCGATTCGGCCTTAAAATTTCTCAGTCAAAGAGGAATGGATGGAAACCCGATTACAGGGATATCGCTACTTGTCGTTTATTTATAATTCAATATTCCATTATCTTTTTAAAGCAGGTCAAATCAGCATGTTTTTAGAGTCTACGGCGTCTGAAAGGGGTTGGAAAGCGTAGCTCGCAGGGGATAGAGGCCCCTACTGTTGAAAAAGAATTGTTAACAAAAATTGTAAAAGTCACTCTGATAAAGTATGATTCTTCAGTTTACAGCAGTTCTTAATTTTTCCTTTTTACCTGCTTAGCACACGAATTTTTCTGGCGCATTCATGTTGTAGTCATTCATACTCACAAACATGACATTGCTATTCAAGTGTCACCGACTCGGGCAGCTTTTTTCGTTTTCTTATAAATGTCCTCAATTATGTAAACATGATGTTAAAAATAAATACACTTTGAATTATAATAACTTGCTCTCGATGACGACACTTCTTGCATTATAGCGTCTCGAAACATTTCTTAAAAATATTTTCTGGAAGGTCCTCTGTTTTTGCAGGAGAAAGAGAAACGCTATTCGAGTTATTAACATCTGATTCAGAAAACTAGAAAGTTTCATGCATTTGCGAATAAATAGTGAATGCGTCAGAAAGTAGTAATTTTGAATTTAAGAACAGACTTAAAATTTTATTTATTAAGTGTTTGTTCTGTTGAATTAAGCTGTAAAACAACTAAAACTCCCTGAAATTTAAGGTATTAAGATCCCCCCCCCCCAAAGAAATATGAATTGATTATAAAATTCCATTTATACTAATTCATTTTATATAAATAAAAGTAATTTGTATAGTTGATACATTAAAAAATGGCGGTCTGACAGCTGATGGACAAGAGAACTTCAATAAAAGAGAGTCTAGCGGGAGATACGGTAACAATTAAACAAAATAAATTAGTTGTTGTTGTTGTTGTTGTTATTTTTAGCATAAAAGTTAGTGAAATAGTTAAGCCGTTTAAAAAATATGCATTTTTAGTGAAATGATACCAATTGAAAATAAAATGTAAAGTTTTAACCAAAAATTTTGTTTCTTCAAACGAGATATCAATATATATATAGCAAATTATAATAAGCCAATAATAAGAAACCTGAACGTAAATTTGATTCTCAAAATTACGAACTTTATACTATTCAATATTTTCCAAGCTTTTTTGAGAAATTAAAATACAGTCTTAACCGTTTCAATATCTGCTTAGAAGTCAAACCACCTCCGAAATTAAAAAATATCATTTGCTCTAAAATTGACCAACTGATTTTGAGAGTTACTCAAGAGTTTATGTAATACCATTTATTAGAGCAGGAGGGTAAAAGAATTACTATATTGGCATGACTAGCAAGAAATTTAAGTATAGAAAACAGAAGCATGTAGCTGATATTAAACACAATAGAAAAACCACAGTCCTAGTCATATTATATCGAGAAGAAACCATCCAAATAAATTTCTATGAAAGTAACATAATTTTCCCCTCCTGTCTATACTATCCATCCGTTATAAGAGAAGCCATAGAGATTGTAACGCGCAAAAATTCAATATGTAACGATACAGTATCATTTCACCTACCAAAATTGGAACTCGAGCTACTCAATGGTTACGGCAATAAAATAAACATCTAAGTAAAGTAAAAATAATGCTCATATAATTTAAGAATACGTGGAAAATTGAATGATGGCGTTTCATAGACCGTGCACAGCCACCAGTGGTTGATAAGTTCTACTCTTGAAGCTGGTAGACGGGAGGTGATGGGATCGAACCCAATCGCTCGAACCCCAAATATAGACCGTCGGCCTAACCGTTCGGAGTTTTCGTGGTTTTCTTCGAACCTTGGGAAACCTTTCATAAATACGGCTTAGATTCCCTTAGACAGACCCCCCCCACGGAGGGCACTCCCCCTTGGGCCTATATCCCTCGAGTAAATAATAGACCGTCAAAAATCAACAAAAAATCAAACATAGACCGTGCAATTTTAGAATTTTTTTATTTCTTTGTTTTGAAAATGACTCGGGTAGAGTCGAAACATCTAAACAGTCGAAATAAACCTATTTTTACTGTTTTTAAGGGGACAGTGGAGTTTAAAATCCTTAAAAAAAATATATATATATATATATATATATATATATTTTTTTTTTTTTTGTAAATTTCACCTTAAATATTATTCAAGGTACATGATATGCATTACGGCATGCATTTATCACACACACACACAAAAAAAAAATTATGAGGAAAAAAAAAATGGAATTTTACGTCTTAGAAATCTTCGAAATGCCCCCTGCGTCTTCCATATGAATGAAAATCCCCAATATTTTTTATAAAAGTTTGGTTTATATATAGAAATGAAATAGAGCATCGAATTTTATATATTTGAATTTAAAGGTAAAAAAAAAAAATTGAAAAATTTTGAAATTTTTTCGAAAAATTTTCAAAATTTCAAAAAGTTTTCTATTTTTTTTTTATTTTTTTGTAAATTTTATCTTAAATATTATTCAAGGGTACATTATATGCATTATGGCATGCATTTATCACAAAAAAAATATTTTTGAGAAAAAAAAGGGAATTTTACGCGTCGTCTTAGAAATCTTCGAAGTGCCCCCTGCGCGTTCCATATCAATGAAAATCCCCAATATTTTTTTTTTTATAAAAGTTTGGTTTATATATAGAAATAAAATAGAGCATCGAATTTTATATATTTGAATTTAAAGGTTAAAAAAAAAATTTTTTTTTAATTTTTTTACTTTTAAATTCAAATATATAAAATTCGATGCTCTATTTTATTTATATATGTAAACAAAACTTTTATAAAACATATTGGGGATTTTCATTCATATGGAAGACGCAGAGGGCATTTCGAAGATTTCTAAGACAAATTTCTAAGATTTCATAATTCCATTTTTTTCTCAAAAATAATTTTTTTTTAAATTTTTTGTGATAAATGCATGCCATAATGCATATAATGTACCCTTGATTAATATTTAAGGTGAAATTTACAAAAATGAAAAAAAAATTATTTTTAGGGATTTTAAACTCCACTGTCCCCTTAAAGTTTTAATTTACACCTTTTAGCAATTAAAATTAGAGATAGCAATATTTCGGAAAAATCCTACGTGTTTCACAAGAACAATATACGAAGATTAATTTTGAAAAATATTCGAATTTATTTGTTGAAAATGGAAGATGCTAGAGTGCCAAGCTCACCTATTTTGAAAGCGCTGTTCTGAGAAAAATAAAACCGCTTAAAGTTTTCGTTACTCTGGGCACTATACTTCTGAAATTCCAAATTGCCCTTTCTCTTCTGATATCCATTTCTAAGTAATAAAATATTATTTTCGTGTGCATAAAGAGTATTTTAAGCGAAAAAAGTATTGAAATTTTGAACCGGTAAAAGTGGTGTTGCTCCTTAAGACTTTTAGTCTGATTTCTTTAGGTTGGTGCCTGCTTGACAACATCAAATGAATGTTTTCTCGCTCGGCTCAATTTTCTGCCGGTCGCTCAAGCGCTTCCCTTAATTATTATTATTTTGAAAGATGCATATTGCATGCCAGTCTCAGAAAAATTACAAATTTCCAATTAAAAACATTAAAAATCGGCCTAACCAGCTCATTTTATTGACGAACCAATGAGGAAAATGTATTCTAAAATAAAAAAGTAAAAAGTTTTATCAATCTAAGAGAGATGTGAACTTTATAAATCCTCATACCGATTATCCGCAAGACTATAAAGTTACCTCCCGCCCCTAATATTTGTACATTACTCCCTTGTTATATGGTGTTTTTCCAGATATAAAATAAGCGCGTTATAATCAAGGACATGCGGAAAAAAATGAGAAAGAAAATAATCTACAAATAAATGTTTTATACATTTTAAATTTTTAATTCATACACATATTGTAATTTTTTCCATATATTAACAATATAGAATTACATATACTTATTTTTATACACATGCATTTATTCTTTAAAATGCTATTAATGTGAAACTTTTATTGCTTTTCATTCAACAGAAATAAGGACAAAGGGAGATATATCCGAATGAGCGATATAATGAAGGACACTGTACTTTGTTTTTGTAATGCTTGTACTTTTAGTCAGTGAAATATGAGTTCTGAAATTAATATTAAAAAAATTCGAGTTATAATTTATGGAAACTTTTATCAATGGGCTGCCGATAGAATTCCCAGTCTTTCACCGAAGCTATGATTGTGCTGATCACCGTGATAGAACTTGTTCTTGTTACCAAAAACCCGCGCCTGTAGAACAAGTATTCTTGCAACAAAGATAGGAACGCAGAGAAGCCGCCGTTTATACTGCGTTCAGATTATGAAAGTTGGGTCACTTATTTTAACTTTTTCGAACTGGACAACCTCGAATTAGACTTCATCTGTTCACATTACCAAACATTTTAAGGGACTTAACTTATGTTAAATTTGTAACTGCAACTTCTGGTCATACATAGTCTACTATTATTTTTATTCCTTTCGTTGTTTTAAATAAATAAACGATTCAAAGAATCATTCGAGAAAGCTGGTTAATTATTTGTGAACTCAACTCGCGATTTAAGAATTGTTTCAAATAGAAAAAACAGTTCATAAGGCAGAGTTTCCACTCAACTAGTATTAAGAGAGTATCAAAAGTTAAGTGAGTTTCAGAAACTTGCTCAAGTAGAAAATCTTAATTCCGAGTCGGTCATTTTATAAAACTTCAAGTTAAGTGACTTATCTATCATAATCTGAACGCGATATTAAGCCTGGCAATAGTGTTGCCAGATCTAGTGTAAGAGTATATAAATATACGAGTATATTCTTAAACCCAGCAACAAACTAGAAATATATAAAAATTAGAAATATACTACAATTCATCAAACATACAAGTAAAAATTACATAAATGCATCATATACAATTAAAAATGCAAACGTTTCGGGCTAAGTTTTAGCCCCTCATCAGTGCATTAACATTCAAATGACCGTTATTGCACTGATGAGGGGCTAAAATTCAGCCCGAAACGTTTGCATTTTTAATTGTATATATATTTATGTCATTTTTACTTGTATGTCTGATGAATTACAATATATTTCTAATTTTTAAATTTTGTATATCAGACTTTAAACAAAGCTTAGTTATAAATATATAGTATAACCAGCAAAAAATTATAAAGTGTATACAAATATATAATCTTAAAACCAGCATCAAACTACAAAGAATATATAAATATATAGCATAAATTTCATACACGTAATTGCTATTGCTATGGAAATATTAAAATATGAAATTTGTAGCAATTTGTTTGTAAAATATTGTGATGATAGTATTACTAATACTTATATATTACAGCACTATTTATCAGTAAATTTAGCAATCTATATAAATAATTGTGTTTTTTAAATATTTTGTATATATAGGGTAAGTGCTCATATTTCGTCTCCTCTCCTAATTTCGTCCCCCTTAACTTCTCCGCTTCTGCGAAAGTGACGCCACTTATGACGCAAGGCACAGGGGACGGGAGGTAAAAGGGGTCACTGTTGAAAGTTTCGTTCGCCAAGATGCATACATAAATTAAAGACGGCGAATTTCCTATTTATAGAAGCCCGAGTTCTTATTACGCCGTTTGTAGAACGTTATTTACTGTACTGTAAGTATTTATTTCTTATTCATTGCATGTATTTTACGTTGGTAAGATTCTGACAGTAGCATACAATGAGTTTTAGGACGCTCAGTTCATCTTACGGGAACTGAAATTCCGTCATATTGGGAAGTATGGTGATCGCAATTTCGTCCCTTTTGCAGTTCTTATTTTCGTCCCGGGGACGAAATTAGGAATGCTTTTTCATGACATTTTTTTCAATTTTTTCCTCATGTTTGGATGGCTAATGTTTCGTTATGTTATTCGTCCATTGATAATTATTACATTTATTTGTGCCTTACTTTAATGTAAATTAAATTACTTACTCATTTAGAAATAAATTTTGATTTAGTTATGAGTTAAGACTCGGCGTATTGGATTTTTTTTTTTGGGGGGGGGGCGGGGGGGACGAAATTGGGACTATTTTTTTCTTTTGATTTTTTTAGATACTTTTGAAAAAACGATTTTTCGCATTGTTAAATTTTTTTTGTACGACATTTGCCTATGTTTCTATGTGCGTGGGTAGTTAGTCTATGTAAAATCCAAATTTGGTAGATTTTCACCGAAAATTACAACTTCCAAGGGCCTAAAAGTGACTGGGGGACGATAATAGGGCACCTTACCCTACATTAATGTTTAGTTTTGAACCAACATTTTCATTTTAAATATTTTAATTCTCTATTTTAAAATTGGTTGCAGCACAGAACATCTTCCACAAGGTAGCTTTTACTTGTTATGGTTTTTATTATTATTATTATTATTATTATTATTATTATTTGTTTACTAAAAGGTTCTAACTCAAAATGTATTATAATACCTATATAAGGTTTGATAAATTGATGTTTGAATTGCAAGTTCACTGTATTACAAAAGACTAATAATGATAATTCAAAGCAGTATAATATTAATACCGCTGCTGAAGTTGCCTCAAATCGGGCTGACTTCAAAATATCATCTTGAAATGGCGGCATCGAAAGGCTAGAATTACTTAGAAGAAATTATATGGGAATTACCTAGAACCAAGGAATCCCTGTCAATCCATCTTTCACTCTTCTTATTTTGCTGCTTTTCTTGGTGTTTTATTAATTCTCATACCTTTCTTTATTCTGTTAGGAATTTTGACTGTTTCGCTACCGTAGTTTATGAAGTGTTCTTTTAAAAAGGCCACTAACAATCATATCAGCATACCTTTTCTTTTTTAATCCTTATTTTATTTCATGTTATTACATTGTAAAGAGTTTTAATGCGTGCTTTCTTTTAATTTTTTTTCTACTTAGACTTAGGAAAAGCCCACGCCGATGATCACCAGTGCATCCCCGGTTTCAAACCTCACAAGATTCCGTCAACGTATGGTGCAAAAGTTGATGTCTGCTCAAACGTGTTTCTTGATAAAAAGTCTTGGAACGATGCAAGTGCCATATGTAAAATAAATTTCAGTTATCTAACAGACAAAATATACTTCAACTCGTCTTTACATGCAGAGTTAGCAAATAAAAGTAAGACAGCTTTACAAAATTATTAAAAAAGAATAATCATTAAAACTATTACTTTTTTATGGGGGATTGGGGATAACGAACTTTAAGAAAAATTAGATTTAATAATTTTTGTGAAACATAATTTAATTATATGAAACCGCTATAATATGTATGTTTATTGCACGTAAAACAATTTTGCAACTAAAGAAAGTTTGAAGTAAAACGATTGAGAAACTAAAGGAGAGATACGGACTTCGATGGAAATGCTGTGAAATGCAAAATGTTAATTTAAGTATATGTTTTAAATATTTATTTTTCATGTAATGAGTTAATGTCTTCGGTTTTAAAAACGGTAATTAAATAGTAGTTAAAACAAATAAACTAAAGATAATCAAAAATAGACAAAATATGCAGGTTGGACACAAATTAGCCGTGTAATTTTGTAACTGAATAATTTGCAAAATATTTATTTTATGGGTACTAGAAAAGTTTGAAATGAGGAAAATTAACTAAAGTTTGATTGTGGATTAGGAATCCTGAAATTAATTTAGATTATTACTTCTTTTATGCATCTGTTTATTTATATTTTATAGAGATAAAAAACTTTTTGTTAAATTGTAAAAAAAAAAAAAAAATAATAATAAAAAAGTTTAAATATTGTATGAGAAAATTAATCTTGCAAAATTAATTTTGCCACGATTTTGAAGTCCAGGTTTTAAATTTTTGAGTCGTCATCCCTTATTTATATTGTTTATTGTGGCTTATTACATTGTTTCTTGATTATACCTGAACCAATAATTAAAAAAATAACAATTTTTAAAAAGTAATAAAATTTTCAAAATTCATACAAATATTATACTTTTTGTGATAATTAAAAGTAATTTAATTTCTTTTATAAAAAAAACAAAAAACAAAACATGCAAATCCGTTAACTTGATCAAAAGTTATCATGACAAAAACTCTGGAAAACAGTGTTTCGAGATACTCGAGTCTAAAGTTTTGTTTTTCTCAGGTATCACTGGTTTTGCCTTGGTTGGTTTGCGCGGCTCAATGCTTACGACTCGTATGGCCATAATTTTAGGAATTTTCCTGTCGGACCAATTGCAACCATACGTTATTCGTAAAGTTCAAACATAATAATAATAATAATAATAATAATAATAATTATTATTATTATAAATACATTTTTTCGTCATTTCAATTGGCAGATTACTAGTACTGTAAGTTTTCGGGTATACTTTGTACATGACGTGGTGAAATCTCAGTTTGGTTTGATGACGGATATGTTATTCCAGAAATACCACGATCACCAGTCTTTTAAACTTTAGTTTTCAGCGTTTGGTTTTGGTTTTACTAAAGATCAAAGTTTACATTCTTTGTTTCCAAATACCTTCTTGAATTGGAATCGCGAACCAGCATCGCACTTGATTTGATTTACTTGAACATTCTCACAATCACAAATTTACGAATGGGACATTTCCAGTGTAACAAAGGGCATGCACATCGAACATTTGTAAAAAAAGGTAAACTATATCTGTATAACTATTTTATAATTGTGTATACTTTCTTTGTTTGGCTATATAACTATTTATAATGAGCCATTCTTTCTGCTTAACTTATTTATGTTCAGTGTACATATTTTCTTTTCGAATAAATACAGTTTTTCTTTAAATTCTTTATAACAATCCTAAAATTATTCAGAATATTCCATTATAAAGTGAAAATTTTCACCAACTCATCATGTTTTTAAACATTCACTTGCTTCTTTTTTAAACATTTTTCAAAAATTAAACTCTTAAGATCCTAAAATCCTAAATTTTAATATCCTAAATCTTTCTTTCGACAAAATTTAATTATTGAAGCAATTCTCAAAAATGTGCACATTTGAAAAAATTAATGTATGTATTTTTTTATTCTATCCAGGCATTGATCTGCTTTGGGTAGGAATACGGCGAAGGTCTAATTATTTTGTTGCAAACGACACGGAACTCTTCGAGTAAGTAGAAATCGTTCACCCCCAAGAAAACTGACACACCTCGACAAAAGTAAATTTCGCAGGAGAGGCAAAAGAAAATTTGCCTGATTTTACAGTAACATGAAATTGTAGTACTTAGCTCTGCATGCTGGAATACTTGTAAAAAACGTGCATAAAAGCGAAAACCCTTAAGAATAAGGGCGTAAGCTGTGGTTTGGAGAGTTGGGTAACTTTACCTCCCCACACAATCCACCCCTCTTCTGCGGTCATAAATGGACATATAGTGTAATAAAGTGATTTTCCGTAAAAGTCTGGGACTTATGAAACTTTTTGTGTAGCAAGACGCACTTATGACTGATCTATTAGTGGAATAAAACGCAAAATGAATTTTTGCGAGATGTGTCACTTTTCTTGCGGATGAGCGAAATGTTTATTTTTGCTTTCTGCTACGTTACCCATATCTTTTTTTTTTTCTTGCTGTTTTTATGTTTGACTAAACTGGTCACCTAACCCTCATATGGAATTTATGAAATTTGATGTTGTATTTGAAAATATTTGCGTTCGTACTGTTTTTGGATACAATGTACATAATAAGCCATTTTTTATGATAACCAGGGAGAAAGAAAACGTTTGGGGCTTTCATTGGTCTGTAGGTGAACCCCGTCGCAGTGATTGCGTTGCTCTCAATCTCACCAGTGGCTCGTTATCCACCCATAATTGTAGAAAAGAGTTACCATTCGTATGTGAGAACAGTGGAATATCTGATGTGTACAACGGTGAGCCTTCAAATATTCGATTATTAGATTTTGTTTTGGTAAATTTTATGTGTATATTATTAGACATTTCTAAAATGATTACTGCTTTTATTTTTTGTAGCATCTCTTCCATATTTATCTTGCCCGGAATACTGGGTATTGTCCATTCCATTAGCCTCATCCGGTCGCAAGTGTACTTCTAGTGTGATTGGGCCTCTGTCACAGCCTGACGCAGAAAATTTTTGTGAAGAAAGCTATGGTCGCCTGGCTACTATTCAAGAATACGATGTTTTGCATTCAGCCAACTACCTGTCTGCGTCTTCAGAAGACATAGGTAACAAAAAAAAAAAAAAAAAAAAAAAAAAAAAAAAAAAAAAAAAAAATTATGATCTTTTCATATGCATATATATATATATATACATATATATATATATGAGGGCGTGAGTTTCAAAACTCGCCTGGAAACCAAAATTTTACAGTGCCAGAAATATACCATAAAACTAGTTTTTTTTTTTTTTTTTTTTTTTTTTTTTTTTATGCAGGTTTACCAATTGAATATAGATTGATAGAGAAAACTCGATTTTTTAATTTTTGGACAAGGGGAGTTTTGAAACTCACGTCCTCATGTGTATATTTATGGGCATCCGGATGTACAGTCCTGGATTAATAAAAGGATAGATAGAAACAGAAAATTATCCCATGCTATTTTATAACCAAATTATCGTATGGGAAGAGGTACCATTCGAATGAGAAATGTCTACTTCCCTAACGTGAATGCATTTTGTGAAATAGGGATCGTTTACATATTAAAGATTGTAGAGACGCCATTTCGCACGGGCAGTAAACCGAGTTTCTAGCAGGAAGCAACTGAACATTCCTCGGTACTATAGAGCCCGTCAGCTGTTCGTAATTCAATTCTCGCCAGCGTCGCACACATTTCCATAATGATGTATACGATAGCTGAAAATCCATTTTCAGATTGGTTATAGTTACTCCTGTAACCGAATTCTCTTGTGCGCCCCTGTAAACGAACCAGAAATGCTACTTACTCTATACTTAATAGAAAGCATGTTGTAATCCACCACAGTGATGCCTATCCATTTCATTATGTTAAAAGTATCGTAACATCGCCCACTTTTAAACCATATTTGAATTTCTGTTGTTGGTATGTCCGTGCTCCAATTCTTGTAAATATACTTATATTTACGTGTAATTTATATTTATATATATTATTATATTTACTACAGTATGTTCTATATTGAAAACGAAATGTGTTGTTAGTTTATAGCTCATTTATAGTTCGTTTATAGGGCATCAAACAAGAGTTCTATTACATTACGGTCTGGCTGGAAAAAATCGTTTGCTATTTATTTTAATAATGTTACGATACTTTCAATATAATGAAATTGTCATGCATTACTAAGGAAGACTATAATATGCTTTCTATAGACTATAGAGCATAGAGTAAGTAGCATTTATACTTCATTTATAGGGACGTAGGAAGAGAATTCAGTTACAGGGCTGACTAAGCAATAAATTTAACTTGCGGGTCTAATCTTAACTAACTTTTAGTGTGTTATGTAGTGTGTATAATATTTATGAATGATATACAAAGCTGAATGAAAGAATTCGCACAAATTTCCATCAAATCATCGTTTTGATTTATCTAAGTTATTTCTTCTTATTTGTAAAATTTTTATTAAAATTTATTTTATATGAATAGAGATTTTATTCATAGTTTGAAATAGCCGTTTTCATACAGTTGCCACATTTTTAAAATGCCAAATAATAATATTTCCAAATACTTTTCAATCTAACCCTGTATATATAAAATCCTACTGAAACAAATTTATGAAACGACTTTATAATACGATTTTATGAAATGACTGATTATGTTTCACAACTATTTCTCCTAAAATATGGAACGTTTGGCGGTGAAATTAACGCGAAATATCCGTACTGATCTGCGAATGTCAAAAGTGGTATTAGAATTTTTAAATTCGAATTAGTCTTCGAGATATTGATTTCTTTTTTATTTTAATAACATTTATGTAATGATTGCAACTAAATTACTTAATTTTTGTGGAAAAAAGGGAGAAAAGGGAAATTTAGGGATTATTAAATTTCTTTTATTTTGTCATTTTCAAACCGAAATTGAAATGATCTTTTATTTAAATCACAAGTGAATGCAATACTCTGATTAAATTATGTTTTTCAGGAAAATTTGAAGAAAATCATTAAATAGCAATAATTAATAAATAATCAAATTTTAATCATTTCAAGAGATATATTTTCGATATTTTCATATTTTAGAAAAGATTAATTTTGCTTATTGTAAAAACAGCTTAAAGAATAATATTTTCTTACGATTAAAAATTTATTTAAGCTTGACCATTAAAAAAAAAAGAAAAAAAATGTTCAAATTAGGATTAAATGATTATGTGTTAAAAGCAAGAAAATATTGAAAATTACGTCATAAAAATTGTATTTACTCGTGAATACTTAAAGAGAAAGAAACTTTAAAATAATAAATACATTAATATGCATTAAAAGCAGTAAATTGGAGAAATTGCGTCATATTTAAAATGACTAAATAATAATACTGCCAAACAATTTAAATTAAAAAAAATATCTACGTGAGACATTTATTTCATATTTCGAGATGATCTTTTTAATTAGTGTTGCCATTTCCAAGACACCACAAATAATAATATTTCCTTTCTAAAATCAAAAGTACTGTGGTATAGGGAAGAACCCCATACCTTTTGGGATTTAAAGATTATTGGCCGCTGTGTTGGCGTACATTACCTTGAAGCAAGAACCCAACAGTTCCAATCCTGTGAGTATCGAGAAGCTGAAATATGTTAATTTGCTGGATCGGGGAAATTCGAACTTTATTATTAACACACAGTCCATGTAGCACAAACATACTTTCGTTTATTTGACGATTTCTTTACATATTCCCAGCCGTAAGGCCAGGTAAAATTAAAGGCAGGGAGGTGTCACTGTTACATCATAATTTTGTAGTATCTTCTGCTTCGAAATAGCCGTGTAATACAGTTTTGTTCATTTGGCATAACATCAGCTAAAACACGTCAAACTTTCACTAAAACATAAAAACAAGACACAATTTGGCGAAAATGAAAAATCCCAGTGAAATAAATCTGATGACATATAATTTATTACCTCATCAAATAATCGAACAACATTTTCAATAAAGCATTAAATGATTTAGATTAAGAGTAATAAAAACAGATTCTATAACCAACTGACCTCTTAAATTATTCTTTTTGATTTATGAATTGGTTTTCATAAAAGGAAATTACAAGTTATCTATGAGTTTATTTATGATCTTCAACATTAATATTAGCGCGTAAAGTAATCTACAGAATAATGTATCACCGAGAAATCAAGTGCATTATTTTTTACCAACCAAGTAATGGTTTGCTAAATAATTTACAATCATTTCTCTGCCTTCTCTAACGAATTAAAAATAAAATACAAAAAAGAAAGAATGTTTAATGTTAGAAAATGGATTCTTTTTCAGAAGAAAATGAGTGACTGATAAAAAGCTATGTAGTTTAATAATTAATGTTTCGTACGGAATTTAAGACAAATATATGTGATCGACATCACAAGTACTTTCATGTGAATGTTAAAAAGAGAAAGTAAACTTTGATGAAAATTAGGTCAGATTTAAAACGATACATTTAAGATGTCTGTGTTGTATTATGCCAATCTTTTTATAACGTTGTTAAAAAATACCTGGAGGCAAAGACTCTGTTTACTTAATTCATTTTATTTTAGCTTATTTTCAAAGGTTTAACTTATCTTATTTAATCAAACACGAAAACAGCCAGTGGATGTCTTAACAGCAGCTGATTTGACCTTTAATTTTTCCAATCAAAGGAAAACGAATGGAAACCCGTTTACAGGGAGCTCGCCACTGGTTATTAAAATTAATTCAAACTTCTCTAATCTTTTTAAAGCCGATCAAATTAGCATGGTTTTAGAACCTGCGGTGTCTCAACGGAGGTTGGCGATTGTAGGTCGTGGGGAGCAGAGCCCCCTAGTTGAAATATATGTTTACATGTGAATATACAAAAGAAATAAAACCAAAATAATTAAATTATTATGAACGAAAAGCATTTAATGGTGAAAATTAGACTATATTTAAAACGACTTAATTAAAACGTCATATTTAGTCCGATTTGCTTACAGCTTCTAAAAGAAAACTTTTCTTCTAGACGTTATAAAAGTCCGGGAGGTATCGATATCTTTTACTTTACCGTTTTATGCAAGTTGATTTTCAAACGTGTAATTGATCGTGCTAAGCAAATCAGGAAAAGAGTCGTCAGGTATCGCGACAGTATGGTAGATGCGGCCTTGAGAACCGAAAAATACGCCAATAAAAGGGAAATGAATGGCAACCAGATTACAGAAGACCGTGATAATATCATTCAATTTTCGGTAATCGTGTAAAATTTTTAAAACAGAGCAAATTAGTGTGTTTTTGAGCCTACAGCGTCTAGACGGGATTTGGGAAGCGTAGTTGGGAGGGGACCGCGCCCCCTAGTGAAAAATAGAAAAAACTCTTAATAATATTCTGATAGTGCTTGAAACTGTTTCATAATCTATGCCTGATACATGACTTTTCGGTCTTGTTTTCTTTCTTTTAACGACTGCAAGTAAGACTTATATTTTATGGTTATAAATTAGATACTGTGAATTGCGAATTCGAAAATCCATTGGAAATCTAAAACGAAACTGGAATGAAAATATATTTCACTATGCTTAAAATTTAGTGCATAACAACTTTAATTGTATTCGTTATTTATAAATGTTTCCGTACTTTGGATTGATCAATAAAGAAATAAAATAAAACTATGGATACTCTAATTAAAAAACCTATATTTACAGCTCTCTGGGTTAACAAGCAAGGTTATGAGTCTTGTCCCTTTAAAGTTATTCCTGCTCTTAACGGGAGTTCAACCAAAGAGCGACCTAGAAATTGTTCGATGCCTCTACCGTTCATCTGCGTCAAGGATTATGAAATCGATAGTAAGTATGTTAAAGAATAATTTTTAGGAAACTGCGTTGTAAAATTTTTATTTATTTATTTTATCCAATTATGACATGTCAAAGAGTAAGGGTGCACAACCTGTGGCCCGTGGGCCAACAATCTACATGAGGTTAGAGTAGAATAATTTGTCTCATTTGATGGCAGAAATTTTGAGATTATAAATAAGACCAAGATTTCCTTTCGTAAAGTGTTAGGTTGTGCAGCCATATCGTGGAGGATTATACAGGATGATTCAAAAATCACAGGACCAAGTCTAAAAGGGGGTAAAATTCAATGTAATAAACAATTTTTGTATAGTAAAACCAGGTCTCAATCTACTTATTTAGCCAAAAATACAGAGTGTTTCAGTTCAACCTAAACCCGTATTTTCATCCATAACTTTAACAATAATGAAGAATTTCTAACGATAATTTACACAGACTCTATGAAATGTGATGACATCACAAATACAGCTGGAAATGACAACTCTTCCTGTTCAAATAACACTGAGTAAGACGTTCCATCATTCGCAATTTAGCTGACAGTACATACGGTGCCACTCAACGGATTGTAGTGTATTTCAACAAAGCCGCCTAAAGACTACAAGCCAAACACAATGTTTCGTGACGGTCACTTCGCGGGGCTTACGCCAGCAGAGAAGAGCACAGACTTATTTAAAACATATCAATACTTTCCTCTACATTCCAACTTAATTATCACAGCATACGGTAAAAAATTATATACGTACTTGTAGTTTAAAGACGCTAATTAAGCGCTTTTCAGTCAATTTCGATTACTCGTCAACAGTAAAAATAAAAATACTATATTTATGAAATAATATCACTGTGTCAATAAAAATGTGCCTCAGTGTTAAAGTTAAGAGTACATAAAAGAAAATTGGATCGTTAATAAGGAGAAAAACCACCAAGTATTACATTTATTTTAGTGAACAGTTTTTATTATATTTATTCTACTTTGAAATTTAGAAACAATATCAATTATCTACTTTCTATATATTCAAAAACAAGACATTAATATACATATACATATATAAATTTTCAGTTTAAACGCATATCAATTGAATTATTTTGCTTTCAATTATTTCACTTTCAAAAATAAATAAATACTAATAATAAGTGTGCAATCAAAACCCACATTTAAAATTAAGTTAAAGTGAAAGCAAAGTGAATGTCAAATAAAACAAATTCAACTTGTGTTCTATTTTTATTATTTATTGTGGCCTGAAATTATACAGGAAATATTCTATTAAATATTTAGTGATTTAAAACCTTCACATAACAAATTTAGTATAAATAAATAGTAAAATTAAAGCATATATGAAATTAAATATTCATACAGATAAATTTTTCGTACCTACTGCAAACTTTACTTATCAGAAATGGGTAATTTTCACATAAAGTCCATTAGAATTGAGAAACATAAAACTCTCATAATAAAACAAAACAAGGTCATGAAATGGAAAATTATTATTGTTATTTTAATTTTGTGTTAGTTTAACATATTATGCAAGGTACAAGCAATAGATTTTTTTAAAGTGTACTGAAACATGACAGAGGAAAAAAAAAAGAAGAAAGAAAACACTTTCATCAATCCAAATTACAATTTTCCTAACTTATGTTCATTTTCCTCGGATATTTGAGATTTAACTACTAAAAAACATAGAGAAACCCAAATCCTTCCTCGAAAATATTTAATTTCCAAAAATAATGTTGTGTGGGCTGTTTAAATGATTGTTCACGAGATGAAAAGTATAAAGGGCCATGACTAGATCGAAAAGTAAATTTATAATTATAGAAAAATTATTTTATTTATTGTTATTTTTAATTAAACATTATAATGTATATAAAAACACACACAGTTTTTTCGAAGAGGCTGGGGGGGGGGGGGGGGGGGAGGGCTCGCCAACATCTGTTTTGCATAAGGGCGCTGACAAGTCTTGCAAATCTTAAATCTTATGAATTAATTGTTTACAGTGGTTGCAAAAATAGAGATTCAAACACATTGTCCCCATATCTCCAGTTTTCACGTATAAGCATGGTTTATGTAACAAATATTATAAAAGGAATTTTTATCAAGATATTAAGAGTTTAAGATTAAAACACAACAATAAATTGGTACGTAGACAGGGCTGCCACCGGCGAGTATTTTCCTATTCTATTCGCACCGCTATTTAAAAAAAGAAAAAAAATGTAGTATATTTCTCTTGCAAATGTTGTCAAACTGTATGTCAAAGAAAAATACATAAATTTTGTATTAAATTAAATCCCAATCAATTCTGCATACAAAATAATTAGTTATTATTCACACGACAAATGTTTTCTAATAAATAGACGTTTATTAAAAGTCACTTTAATGAGAGAAAACAGAACATATTAAAAAGGGAGGAAGGTGTGAAAAGTTAGAAATTACTAAATAATTAGGCTTGTAACTGAGACTTTTGGCTGAACATTTTTGAGCATGATTAGTACCCAAAGAACCCAGTCTGACATAAGTTTCAGCTGTCTGGTGCCAATATTTCCGAGTAAATAAAATTCAGAAGTTTTAACCGAAATTTTTGAATAGCAAGAAAGGTAATGTTGCAAATAGCTATTACCAAAATGTAAAATTTAAACAATAATATTTGTACTGTACTATAGACAAAATTTCATCAGTTTTCAGTGATAAATTCCCGAGTAATAATGATTTTAAAGCTTTTTTTTAAATTAATTTGTTTAAATTAAAAGACCTAACTAAATTTTCCACTTGAAAATATAATAGTTGAGGTAGAAAAATAAGTCGCATAGGACATTAAAACCACTTCACCGGCGAAGAGTATGGGGAAACAGGGCTTTTACCCCCGAGTTATCTCGGGGCAGCCGGTGAAGTGGTTAAAATTTTAAACTGAATTGGCCATATAGCTTCCAAATTATAAGGAGAAATGTGTTGGCCCCAACAGAACTGTCTAGCTCTAGCACATATTAAAATGAAGCTATTTTTATATATTTATAAAGAATATAATTAAACAATGAAAACTTTATTAATTAATAACTTTTGAGATAATTCACCGATTCACACCATTCAAGCACCAATTTTTAGCAAATTACGAGAGACAGGGAATGATATAAGTCTCGATACGATTTAGTGACTTTTGCCACTTTAAATTACTGCTGTTTTTGAAATGAAACAGAAGTACAATTATATCGTTTTGTTTTGGAGACACGCACACGGAATTATTGACAATACGATACTGGTATTTAATAGTTAATTTATTTTAAAGAAGTTAAAAATAAAAGATATTCTGAACACAAAACATAGAACTAGTACTATTAAAATATAAGTAGTTAATTTAAAAATAAAACTTACCTTCAAAAGAATATGTTCTATTCTTTTAAGTAAACAGCACGTGCATACGTTACATTTTAATTCTAAACAACCAGACACAAGTTTCAAATGCTTGGCATTGGCGCCAGCCCCGGGTCGTGACGTCACATATGTGGGGGAATGAAATCGTGTCTGGCTTGATAGTCTTGAGAAGGCTTTGGGCTGGTGCGTTGGCAGTTAGCCAGCCCCAGGTTGTGACGTCACACGTGGGGGGATGAAGGGCGTGTCTGGCTTGTAGTCTTGAGGCGGCTTTGATTTCAAGCACGTCCCATGATGTCATTACATTTCACACAAAGCAAAGTTATTATTTTGAAAATAATCGGCTAAATTACTTCGTTATTGTTGAAGTTATAAACGAAAATCTGGATTCTGGAAGTGAGACATCCTATATCCTATATTTTCGACTGAATGAGTGAATTGCGGTCTGTGTTTCCACAAAGGCCTGATTAAAGCATGGGTCATCTGGCCCGTAGCTCCGGGGTGCCTTATTTTGGAAGCCCCCCCCCAATTTGATTCGAAATTTTTACAAAGCTGATATTTTAAATCTGTTTTCAGCTGTTACTGATTATAATCAGTATTTTGTACCTTTAGGGTAGCATACTATTAAAATCATAAACGTATTTCATTAAATATGTATTTTATGTAATTGTTGCGAGTCACGCGAGTGACGTAGGTGTGGCGCTTTGCAGGTCCGCGCTGAAGTTCAGTGCCGCATTAATTTTTGAACAAGAAACATCTTGAATTCATCCTGGGTGAGATTCGAAAATATCACTTCCTCGGATTGCTTGAAATGTTATCAAGATTTTAAATGTTAGTTTGTGTTGAGCTTGTGAGTGTTTGTATCAATAAAACAAAAAAAGAAAAGGAAAAGTGCCGAGTTAAACTGATGTCATTGAGCTCACAGGCTATTCACACTAATTGTATATTATACTCTTATTATTTATTCATTCAAAGAATAATGCCCCTCGAAAAATAAATTAAGGGGGATTCCCCCCCGTTTCAAATCTTTATACTTAACCAATGAGTCTCCAAATCTCACCAGGGAAGCGCCTTACCAGAATAAACCTGTATACCAAATTTGAAGCAAATCGGAATAAAAAACCCATTTATCAAAATTAAAGGGGGTATTAGCCCTTCGTTCCCACCTTTATACTTAACCCATGAACCTCCAAATCTAATCAGGGAAGCGCCTTATCATAATAAACCGGTATACCAAATTTGAAGCAAATCGGATAAAAAAAACCTTTATCTAAATTAAGGGGGCTATTAACTTCCCGTCCCCCCCCCTTTATACTTAAATAATGAACCTCCAAATCTAATCAAAGAAGCGCCTGATCAGAATTAAACGGTGTACCAAATTTGTAGCAAATCTGATAATTCTGCATGAAATATCCATTTATCAAAGTTAAGGGGTTATTAGCCCCCAGTACCCCCCCCCCTTTATACTTAACCAATTAACGAACCCTCAAAACTAATCAGGGAAGCGCCTTATCAGAATGAACCTAGAAAAAAAATTTGAAGCAAATCGGATATTTCTATCAAGAGTTATCGCGTTACGTACATACGTACAGTCGTGGAAAAAAAAAGTAAACACCCCCAACTAACTCTTCAACAACTTATCGTAGACGGAAATTACTGGTATCGAACGATTGGAAATAAAGTCTACTTTTCAATGGTGTATATAAAATTTGCTTAGGGGTCATCTACATATTAAAACGAACCCAAACCTCATTTTTTTTTTCACTGGCAATACCCAATTTTAATGAGATATTTCAAATCTTTGATTCAAACTATGCCTAGACACCAAATTTCAAGTCATTTGAATGATAAGTTTTTGAATTATAAACATTCAAAATTTCGTGCTTCTAATGTTAAATTACATTTTCATATTTTTATTTATAACTTCTGAAATTATGATCCTAATGTTTTAATTTTTTGTGAAGCAATAATACTAATGTGCCCAAACATAAATAAGCTGAATTTGCAATTTTTATAATTTTATGATATGAATTATGAAATTAATATTCGAAAAAATTATGAATTGCAACCTACAATTTTTTTGATGGATTTAGATTTATTAAGTCATGCTTTATGAAAAACCAAAATTTCACATTTTTCTTCCAAATAGTTTTCAAATTACGCTTAAAAAACGGCAAAATGATGGTTTAAGGGGCCGTCTATGATAGAAGTGAGTAGATATTTTGAAATTTATTCTGCTCTACTGTTATCTAACAGGCTTCATTGACTGCTTGAGTGGTGCTTAAGGTGCCTTGAACAAGAAGGGGGCTCTCTCGGTTAACAATCAAGTACCGAACTTCCGTTTGGATACAGCCCTTAAAATACACTCGTTTTAAAATAATTAATTTCTCGGAAAGTTATAGTACGAATTGCATAAAAATTTATTTTTGGGCTAATTGAAGGGTGTATAGTTCATTTATGCTGTCAGAATTGTGTATTGCTATTGAAAAAAAACAAAGTTATGGTTCGTTTTTATATGTAGATGACCCCCTAAGCAAATTTTATGTACATCATTTAAAAGTAGACATTATTTCCAATCGTTCGGTACCAGTAACTTTCTTCTTCGATAATTTGTTGAGGAGTTAGTACGGGGTGTTTACATTTTTTTTTTTCCACGACTGTACATATACAGAACCTGCGGGCACATTAGCTCTCAGGCTTTGATAGCCTGTGAGCTAAAAAAAGAAGATTTGTCTCGAAATAGTCTAAACACACATATCTAAAATTTAACCACTAGAATTACTATTAATCACACGATGTCACATATTCTATAAAGAACTCTTCACTATTTATATTAACAGACTTACCTTGGATTATATAATTTATTTCTTGGAATTTTTCAGTATTATCTGTTTTCTAAGACATAAAAAATGTTTAATTTTTTTTTTTGTAACAGTGTAGAACTGGGATCTCCGAATGAATACCAGGCACTGAGCCCTCTTTGACTTGATAAGGCTCAGATTTCAGTTGCGAAAATTACTTGTTATACGGGTTGTTTCTAAATGAATATCGGGTTTTTAACACTTGGTAGTATTTGGGGCATTCTCACAATCTTTTGACTTCCATGTCCCTGAATAATAATTTATTATTTAATACACTTTTTTGTGTTTTTTTTTTATTTCATATACTAGGGAACATCCCATTGCATGATTGCATAACAATATTAACGAGATAAATAAGTTTTGGACGATGTTTGGGGTCCAAATACCAGGAAAACTCATCTACCGTCCTGTGTCCCTGATGCTGATTTTTAAGTTTGGAGCTGTCTGGATAAAATTGTTTCAATAAAAATAATTCGATGTAATTTTTTTCTGAAACTGGAACTATTGTTTTATATAAATATGTAGCTAAAAATTAACCTGCATACATTTTTAGGGTTGTAATTATTTTTTAAACTCTGCCCCTGGGTTTAAGATTCCTTACCATCCCTCTTCTAAAATTATACTGAAAATCATTTCAGATGCAGCCACAGAATTTTTTTAAAGTTTTTTCTCATGGAGAAGTATGCTAGAGAAATAATGTCTAAAATTCTTTGGCAGGAAATGTACTGTAGAATTTAATTCAGCATTTAAATATCAATTTCAAGCATCGTGGCTTTATTGGTAGGCTCACCGTCCTCAAGGTTTATTCCTGCACTTTTCGAGGTAAATAATAAAAAAAAAAAATTAAATCAATGTTAACAACTGTTTCTAAAAATTAATGAACATTGTGGCTATCACTTAGTCTTAACATGATTTTCCTAAAAATAGGTGGTAATTTTCCTTACCGTTCCATCCTTACCGCCCGTTTTTTTACCATTTCGTCCCTTTTTTCCAATACCATCCTCTTTTTTTACCTTACCGCCCTTCTTTAACACCCCTTTAAGACAATGTTATACAGAAATTCTGTATTAAAAGTACTACATTAATATTATTTCTTATTTGAATGTCCTGTGGGTACTATGCAAATTCATTATAAGTAAAAAATTAGAAGAAAATAAAAAGTTATAGTGGTAAAATGGTAAGCAAAATTAAACTCGCAAGTTTAACTTAAACCTCAGTTAAATAAAAAAAATTTCGCTGCTGACCATTTTTTCTTTATTTTGAATCATTAAGGCATTCGTCTATCAGGTTAAAATGTTATTTTAGCAAGTTTAATTTCGCCAGATTTTTTCCCCCAAAAGTCAAAAGATTGTGAGAATGCCCCATTTATTACATAAAACTTAAAATTATAAATAATACATAAAATGAAAGAGCAACTCAAATAGTTTTACCTACAAGCTTACAAGTGTTCAATGTGAGCACCTTTCGTTACACGGCACACATCAAGTCGATAGCTCAGTTCTTCCCAAACGTTGATTATTATTTGTGGGGTTATCATTGCAATAGCTGCAGTGGCTGGTAGTGGATCAGCTGGTAGTGGGTCAGCTGGTAGTGGAGGCATATGCACACGACCCTTTATGAATCCCCACAGGTAGAAATCACGTCAGATCGGGTGAGCGTCTGAACAGAACTTCTTTGCTAATCAACGTTTGGGAAGAATTGTGCTATCGACTTGATGTGCGCCGTGTGACGTAAGGTGCTTACATTGAACACTTTTGCACACAACAGCTTGTAGGTAAAACTGTTTGAGTTGCTCTTTCATTTTATGTATTAATTATAATTTTAAGTTTTATGTAATAAATACTACCAAGCGTTAAAACGCCGATATTCATTTAGAAACATCCCGTATTATATTTTACCACTTCTCAAAGTTTGTCCAATGTTTTTTGAATCTCCTTAAAGAATGCTTCGAGAGAGTAGTGCGAGAAATTCAATTTGTTTTACAACCGAACTCCAAGGCCTTAGCCAGTAATATAAAGAAGTAACTTTTGTTTGTTTGTAGGGAGGGGGGGGGGGGGGGTAGTCTCTAGGACTACCGAGCCAATTAAAAAAATTATGGCAGCCACCTCTGCTCCAACATAGCCTATATTTTATGACAGTACAACAACCCTCAAGAGGATTAAGTAGTTAAAAACGTCCTCAAACTGCGATTTCGGTGATATTGTTGGCATAGAAACTTGAAATTTGGTGTGGTGGTTACTTTTAAGATTTAAATATTAACTCTTAACTGTATCTAAACAGTTTCAGATTTTAAAGAGTGAAATGAGGGGAAAATTTTCTTAAAAGGTTCTAAATTTCGAGTTATTGGAATTTCTAGGACTATAAACTTGAAATTATAATGGCTGTTACTTTTAAGAAGTAATGCTTGCACAAGTCAGTTTCTGAAAAATTCAAAATGCAAAAATAGGGGTAGGGAGAGAGAACCAAAAATGTTCTCAAATTGCTAATTCTGTCACACTATTTAGTCTAAAAGCTTGAAATGTCGCATGGAAGTTACTTTTAATATGTAATTCCTCTCTAAGAACGGTTTCTAAAAAAAAAAAAAAAAAAAAAAAAAAAAAAAAAAAATCGAAATTAAAAATGGTGAAATGAGCGGAAAACGCACAAAAAACGTTCTAAATTACGATTTATTTGGAATTGTTTGGGATAGAAACTTGAAATTTGATATATTTTTGTTGTTACTTTAAAGACGTAAATGCGTCCACAGAAAACAGCTTTTAAAAATTTCGAGATTTTACGGCTAGAAACTTGAAATAGATAGTAAAACTAGATTTCTTTATCACCAAAACAATCAAAAGAACTTATGCAATTTAAATGCAACACAACGGGTTGCCCTGCAACTAGGATATTTATAAAATACACATACCTGCAAAAAGAAGCACTTTGGTGTATAATTAAAATTTAAAGAAAAAAGTCTAGACTTGAAATCTTAACAATAAACTTAAATTTCTCGTATATTTTGTTGTGCTAGATCTTTTCACCAATTTCCGAATTTCAAAGGCAATGTAAATGCTCTGTTCAATATTGCTCTTTCATGATGTTTTTTCATGTTCATTCTTATTACTTCCGTTGCACAAGCAGTTACACCCTCTCTGTAAGCAGCAACTGTGAGCCTCACTCTATGTTACAGCTCGAAAACACCAGTTAATGATTTTCCTTTGCCTGATTTTAAATACAGACAGAATCCAGACTTACACAATTTGAGGTTCAAGGCACACCAGGAATTTTGGAGTTCTTTAATTAATTTTCTTTCTGTATAGTATAGCTTTCAAGCAGGTATTTGTAATTTGGAAACGTTTCCGTATAGTATTGTAGATGATGTTGTAGATGATTGTTAACCCGTTCGGGACCATGGGTGCATATATGCACCCTCAAAAAGAGCATACAGAATTTGTTTTAAGCACCAATAAAAAAAAAAAAAGTAATATTTAGTTTCTTTAATTACAGAATTTTCGTGATTGTTTAAGTAAAGGTAACTTAAAAAAAAAAAAAAAAAAACTGGGGCCAACCGAAAAAAAATTGTGTAAAAGCCGCCGGTCCCGAAGGGGTTAAGTATTATAAATAATTTAAATATTTATTATATCCATCCAGTTTTGTTTCTTAATCTAGAACAAGTCGGAAATTATACGTCAAACGTGGCAAATGAGGTGCGTTCGTACTTTAACTAGTTTTATAAATATACAGATCTTAGTGAAATAGCTGTCGCACTCTTCTGCAAAAATGCATGAATATAAAATTTATTACGATTATATACATTAAATTCAGTAATACGGAAATAATAGGATTCCATATTAAATAGGACATCATCACCATGGCAACATAGAATCATTACCTATCATAGGATATCACTGAATTAATTACGTGTGATAGGATTTAATAGAATGAAGAAAACTTTTATTAATATCTTTTTAAGTTTTGATTCGATTTTCATAAAATTTGAAATGAGTCGAGAAAATTCTGCAACGATTATATACAGTAAACTCTGTCGAAGGCGGAATCGGTTGGGACTGAGAAAAATTTCCATGGTAGACAATATTCCGGCTTATGCAAAAAAGCTCCCCCCTCCTCCAAAAAAAAAAAAAAAAAGAAAAAGAAAAAAAAAACTCGATCTTTGACTGTCTTTCATTGATTTTCCTGAGCCGAAAATCGATTGAAAACTGGAATTCTGAAAGATTTTTTGTCTTTATAGATAAATGAGAAACGCATTCAATTTCTTAGTACTGCTGTAATACATGCAAATTGGAAGTTTACACACACACACACAATAATAATAATAATAATAATAATAATAATAATAATAATAATAATAATAAACTTCGAGAATTAGACTGAATGTTTTTATTTTATTTGAGTACAGCCACAAAGTATAATATATTATACTTTAGAAAATATATATTTTCATAAATTTGCATTCTACTCGAAATAACTTTTAAATGCAATTTTGTATAGGAAAAGATGAGATAAGTAAGAATTATTTAAATTTAAACAGTTTCTGTTCTTTTGAATTAACTTTTTCAAAGTGTTACGGAAACATCCTTGACATTGAGTATTGGACTTAACAATTTTAAAGTTTGATAAACGAAATGCCTTTTTTTAAAATATCCTTTTTTCCGCCTTATGCAAAATTTTGGTTTTGGTGGGACGTGGGACCTTAAAATCCTTTCCGTTTCCGCATTAGACAGATTCCGCCTTATGCAGCATAAAATAATGTAATTTTCTATGGGTTCGCCGGGACTTGAAGAATTTTCCGCAGTAGACAGATTTCCGGCTTACACAGAGCCCGCCTTAGGCAGAATTTACTGTATTAAATTTCAAATCATTGAACCACCATTGGGTAGTTTTTGCGTTGTTATATGCGGACAGACAGACGGACCTGACGACGACTATATGTGCTGCGTATTTATATAATTACAAACACACCTAAAAATGTGATGTAACGAAAATGTACAATAACCTCTTCCGCGTTAATAATCATTGTTAAAAGTGTTCTTTATCTTTAGAAACCACAGAAACTAACATATTTTCAAGAATTAAAGAAGGATTTATAAAAACAAAGTTTCTTTTGCTGCTACGGATTTATTCAAACGTTTCCGAGTGGTTTGTATGGGTCAATATCTGAAAATTGGACAATTTGCGTCCACTGCCAGTAAAATTTCATTAATAATACCAAAACCAAAAACTGAAAAATGTAATGTATTGTAACATTTGTTATAACAATTACCAATGATAAATGGACATATAATGATGCATAAATAATTAATTTTAGGCTATAAACATACGAAATCATCATTTCAGTCTCTGTTCCCCGGTACAAATATCCAATATTAAATGTATGCTGTAAAAATTTCTATAAATACTATTAACTTTTGCTATTATATATTTATACCTATATATATACAGTATGGGAAAATATAATTATCCTTTATTAGTACAGATTGTACAGTAAAATATTGTAGTAAATATATTTGTCCCTGAGGTTGACTATCATCTCAGTCCCTCTAAACACACATTTAGGTTAGCAGATACTAGGTGGCGCTGGCAGATTTATTTCCATTGCAAGAGCAACTGAAGTTCAACTAGCCACCATAGATGAAGGTAAATTGTTCTTCTCTTTGTTTCATATTTAGAAATATTTGGTTTTTGTTCTGAATAGAGATGAGTATTTTTTTCTAGCATCATTCATGTCCCCATATTTAACTTTCCATTTATTAAAAAAAAGCTTATTGCAACTTTGTTTACGTAACATACAAATTATTTATTTTATTTTATTTGTTTATATATGAAATTTTAATTTCGCCATGGAATGATAGCCAGAAACAAATGATGAACTATTTATATTTTTTAAGTGCAAACGGTTTAATCTTTCCTAATCTTCCTTATTAATTATTCATTAATAATTATTAATAAACTTATTTAGAATTATTAATGAATTTATTTAGAAGTATTAATATATTTATTAACCTTATTTTGCAAATACCTACATATTTCTACCTCGTTCCCAAACCAAGGGGAAAAAAAACGAAAACTTTACAAAATATGCTTAATTTTCAAGCCGAATAACTTCCATATCCTGTTTTTGCCAAAATGTTGTTATTGTTTTAATTTTTGAAATCACGTGCAGCTATATTTCTAAATTCTGTTACTTTATAATATGTGGCAATTCAAATTGTTTTCAGATGTCGATGTTTGGATTGGAGAGAGTGGTGTCAGCAGCAATAAAACCTTTCCTAGAACATCTTCTTGCGGCCTAGAAGATATTTTAACATGCAACATCAACGTAACTGCTAACAATATCGAGCAGAGACAGCTTTTTCGCTGGTATAAAGATGACATCCCCATAAGCTCATGCACGTCCTATACGTGTAGAGTTGGTTTCACAAAAGCATCTTTGAAATGGGATCGATATGCTTATGCAGAAGAAACTAGACAAGGATCTTACCATTGTGAAGTCAGTTTTTATGGATTAACTAAAACGTACACGTCTCCTAAAACAAGTATCTTTTTCTCGGGTAAGTTTATCAGTCATTTTTTTAGCCCACGGTATGCTATTTCTTTCTCCCAGCTTATTTTGTCTCCGATAAATAACGTTACCTTGTATACGCCAACCGTAAAACAAAAGCCGATGTTTCATTGTGCGATTAAATACTCTACAGCATTTTTTAAAACTTCTAAGCATCGCACATTTTCAAGGTTTATACCGTCGTATTGGGGGAAAAAAGTACTTTTTAATGCAATTTGTTTGAAAACTGCATCTCCATTTGTTTTTGAAATATTAATTTTTTTTGTAGTTTTTAGCGACATTTGTTTCATTTTGGCAACTCAAGTACTCCATTTCTGTAGATAGTAAAGAAAATTTCTTTGAAACATAGCAATTATATCTTCTTGTTGCCATTTTCTCATAAAAATTGTAAAAGAAATTGCTATTTTGAGAAAAATATAAATGAAGGATTTATGATAAAACATGGAGCTATTATAAACTATATTTAATTTTAAGTATCTATATTAATGCAAATGACGTCATTTTACATAAAATAAAAGCGTGTGCTTTAAGGGTGTATTCGAAAAAATATTTTTTCACCCTCAACAGCTCGAAATTTTCTGAGACATTTTCAGACTCATTTTTAAAAGTAAAAACATGAAACTTGCTGGTGTGATTTCTGAAGACATGTTTAACATGCCGTGTGATTTCATTTTCAGCTCAATTAATTAGAATTTGATTTTTAAACAATTATTTTCTCAGTATGACCATTTTTTTCATTCCCAGATCGCCCGCTTCGGAAAATTCGGTTCAAAACGCCAACTTTGACAGCGTTTTTTACAGTATTTTCTGCATTTATCAAAAAATTAAGAAGCACGGCACATTATATAGTTTCTAAATAAGAGAATTTCCCAGTTTGATGCGTTTGAGAGCAAAAATGAATTTTAAAATGAATCAGAAAATAAGCAGTTTGGATCGGAATACACCCTTAAGTCTTAAAATTGAAATATGTTTTGCAGTATAATCCCGATTATCCGAGTCCCACTTAACCGAGTTATTTTCTTCTGATGGACTCATGGCTTCTATTATTATGAAACAGCCATGGTAAATGAAGCGTTAGGTGAAGATGAAAGAGCAGCCATAAAAAGTTAGAACTCTGATTTTCTGGTCAGAATGGAAAAAAAAAAAAAATCCATTTTTAGAAAATCAGAGTTCTAACTTTTTACGACTGCTCTTTCATCTTCATCTAATGCTTCATTTATAACGGCTGTTTCATAATAATAGAAACCACCAGTCCACCAAAAGAAAATGAAGTAATGGAAATGCTGGGGGCGACACTAAATTCTGAAAAAGCAGGATTCCTGTTCTCTAGTTTTAAGTCTGTATTTATTGAAAGTTAATTTTAAATTATTTTCTGGATGTGTTATTTTCTTGTGGCATAATTTCCTCATCTCACAGGAGTATAGGAAAGGGAGGAGCTCGTGGGGTCCAAGACCTCACCATTCAAATGTACACTTAAAAAAAAAAAATGTACATGAGTCACAAAAATGATTATTTTTGGCTTTAATGTTTTATAACTCTTATCTGATAAACAACTCTTTCATAAAGAAGTTTTCTCTAATAAATATCGATTATATTTCTAATGTGTAAATCTGCAGATCAGCTCTACACGTCGCAGTTTTAGTTAGACATAATTTTATTGAATATTTAAAACTCACAACCTTCAGTTTTGTTCCTCTAACAATAGGAAGTACTTTCAGGAAATTTATCTTTTGGAAAGAGTAACGTCAAATACGATTATATGCATCGAAACTCCAATAACTGTTTATTTTCTATGAAAGAGTCTTATAATATCAGAACCTCATTAAATAAGCACTAAATAATCTCATTACGTTAATAATTGTAACCCTCTATAATTCAGCCTGTTAAATCTTCAATGTAAAACAATTACAATCATTGCCTAATTTATGGCAGGGCATTCGGGGCACGTGCCCTGATTTTCTGGGGCCCCCAAATGCTGCTGAAGGTTTTTCAATTAATGTCCAAGATTTGATGTAGTCTTAATATCTAATGGAATTTTACATTTCATTCTACAGTGTTCGTATTGCATTTTTATAACATCGCATATTTTGTCTGAAACATCCATATGTAATTACTTAATTATAGTGGATATTTCCTTTCATAAATTTAAAAAATATGTTGCATTTTTAATTCTTATTTAATCCTGTTCCTGTTTTCGTCGGATTCTTTGGAGGTTGGTGAGCGTATCTCGTAGGCGGGAGAGCCCCCTAATATTTTGAATAATTGTAGACTGGTATTGTGGATAAGTTATTAATAGTTGTTCCATGCTTTATCATTCCATATACACTGCTCAAAACAATTAAAGGATATGGCAGTTTTAGGTGGATTTTGTATCTGGTAAACTGTTTAGCTGATTGATACATGGTCGACAGACATAGTAGGTTATATGAGAATAAATTACACATGTTTGGCAGAAAAAAATGCATTTTATTGCGCATTTGTGTACTAAAGGAAAAAAACACAATTTGTGCATATGAGAAAAAAAGAATAAGAAAAGGTGTTTTCTTCAAAGAAAATCATTTTCAGTAGGGGGTATGGTTTCCACGGGCGGCCAGCAAAGTTGAACACCTTTGAGGCATGGACTCAATGAGGCTATTAATGACGAGTTGGGGTATTCTGCCCCACTCTTCCAGAAGAGCTCTTTCCAGTTCTTGGAGAGTTTGTGGGGGTTGTTGGCGGCCATAAACTCGTCTTCCTAGAGCGTCCCAAACGTGCTCGATTGGATTCATG
Source organism: Maratus speciosus (assembly GCA_963932465.1). Classification (NCBI taxonomy): domain Eukaryota; kingdom Metazoa; phylum Arthropoda; class Arachnida; order Araneae; family Salticidae; genus Maratus; species Maratus speciosus. The sequence continues at coordinate 246,487,815 of OZ010791.1, read as the reverse complement.
TCTGGAGAACACGCTGGCCATTCCATTCGAACGATTCCTTCCTCGAAAAGGAAATCCCCCACCAGGTTTGCACGATGTGGCCTGCAGTTATCGTCCATTAAAATGAAGTTATCTCCGATTGCTGCAGCGTAAGGGGCTACAATAGGTCTGAGGATCTCATCCCTATATCGGCGACCAGTCAGAGCTCCATCTCGAATGATGTAGAGGTCAGTGCGCCCGTCAATGGAGATGCCACCATACACCAACACTCCTCCACCTGACACTTTCGTGCACGAACGCAGGATTATTCCTACCGCCACGGTCCCTCCAGATGAAAATACGCCTATTATCCGGATGCACAGAAAAACGGGACTCGTCAGAAAACAGAATATTGCTCCATTCATTTCTCCTCCAGTTGACATGCTCGGTCGCCCACTCCCTGCGGTCGCGACGATGCCTTGATGTTAATCTAACACATACCATCGGTCGGCGAGCATACAGACCTACAGCATGGAGCCGGTTTCGGACAGTCTGAGTTGAAATCGTAATGCCTGTAGCCGAGCGAAGGTGTTGTTGGAGAAGAGTAGCGTTCATGGTTCAGTGTCTCCGAGCTGTTAACGCTAAATACCGATCTTCATTGGGCGTTGTTGCCCGTCTACGACCTTGCCCTGGTCTTCGGCCTGCACATCCACTCTCCAAAAAACGGTTCCAGATCCTGGAAATGACACTTTGTGACACTCCAATGGCTTGCGCTACTTCGGCTTGAGTTTGGCCCCCTTCTAACCTACCAACAATTCTCAAAGCTTCTGAATCTGTCAAATGACTTCGCTGAGACATCGTACTCATCGAAACAAAGCAATCACTGAATGCCGATCATCCTTGTCTTCATTCTCTTTTATCCAGTTGAAAGTCAAATTTCATTCGCTGCCGCTGAACCGACGTTTTTGACGTCGAACTCAAAATTTGCATACTCCACAGTTTGAAAACCAGAAAAATTTGCATTTGTGATTATCTTCTTCTATTTTCGGCAAAAAAAATTTCGTTTATATCTTTATTTTATATAAAACTTCAAATATCCTTTAATTGTTTTGAGCAGTGTATATAGAATTGCATAGAAAAAGATAATCAGTACCACGCAATTTATTATAAAATATCTGCTCATTTTAAATACCTTAATTGTGAAATATTTACTTAAAAGTAGATTAATGATTACCAAATTTAATTTTTTAACGGATATTTTAAAATAATTATTAAAGTCAATAGCAGTTAACTTAGTAAGTTACCTTTTTCAATATTCTTTTTTACTCAATCCCCCTGTAAGCATAGGTGAAAGGGGGCCCTCGTAAGCACCTGTGCCCGGGGCGCCCAAATTTGCAAATCGATCCTTGATTATAATACTGAGTTTGTGATAATGCCAAAAAAATTTCTTGAATGATTTATTATTCCCATAAATATATTATTAACAATTCTAAATGTTCAATTTATTTAAAAATGACTACACTGTAAAAAGAAAAAAAGAGACAAATGTTTCTTAATGTAGAAAAATATAATTTAACCACGAATATACAATAATAATCTCTTCGAGTTTCCACGAATCCGAAAAGCGGTCTTTACCTCAATAATTCTTTAAACGCATATAAGAATGTACAGTCGTGGAAAAAAAAAGTAAACAACCCCTACTAACTTCTCAACAAATTATCGTAGAAGAAAGTTACTGGTACCGAACGATTGCAAATAAAGTCTACTTTTAAATGATGTATATAAAATTTGTTTAAGGGGCCATCTACATATTAAAACGAACCATAACTTTGTTTTTTTCAATAGCAGTACACAATTCTGACAGCATAAATGAACTCTACACCTTCCAATTAGCCTATAAACAAATTTTTATTCAATTCGTGCCACAAGTTTCCGAGAAATTAATTATTTTAAAACGAGCGTATTTTAAGGGCTGTATCCAAATTGAAGTTCCGAACTCGATTCTTAACTGAGAGAGCCGCCTTCTTGATCAAGGCACGTTTAAGCGTCAATGAAACCTGTTTGATTACAGGATACCAGAATAAATTTCAAAATTTTACTCACTTCTATCATAGATGGCCCCTTAAACCATCATTTTGCCGTTTTTTAAGCATAATTTGAAAACTACTTGGAAGAAAAATGTGAAATTTCGGATTTCCATAAAGCAGGACTTAATAAATCTAAATACATCAAAAAAATTGTATGTTGCAATTCATAATTTTTTCGAATATTGATTTCATAATTCATATCATAAAATTATAAAAATTGCAAATTCAACATAATTATGTTTGGTATATTAGCATTATTGCTACACAAAAAATTAGCTCATTAGGAGAATAATTTCAGGAGATATAAATAAAAATATGAAAATGTAATTTAACATTAGAAGTACTAAATTTTAAATGTCTACAATTCAAAAACTTATCATTCGAATGACTTGAAATTTGGTTTCTAGGCATATTTTGAACCGGAGATTTGAAATATCTCGTTAAATTTGGGTACTGCCATTGAAAAAAATGAAGTTTGGACTCGTTTTAATCTATATATGGCCCCTTAAGCAAATTTTATATACATCATTTAAAAGTAGACTTTATTTCCAATCATTTGGTACCAGTAACTTTCGTCTACGATAATTTGTTGATGAGTAGGGGGTGTTTACTTTTTTTTTCCACGACTGTACATCATAAAATGCTCTGACTTCAGTTTTAGTGCTGCCATCTACCTTCTTTCATTTTAAATAGAAACACTGCAATATGTTTTTCCCATTCTACCAATCCTCAAATAAATTATATTTTCAAGATTTAAAGAACTATTTATGTAAAAAAAAAAGTTTCTTTGGCTGCGAAGGCATTTTCGAGTAGGTTTTATAGTGCATTAAACAGTTTTCTCACTCTCGAATATTAGTACTTTAGTAACTAGTTAATTAAATAAAGCATAATTCCCTTCAATTAATGCACTTTGGTAAGCTCATTATAAACATTTATTTCACAGACAATCACATATGATGTTATTACAAACAATTACACTGTAAATCAGTTTAATGACTCAGTTTAATCAGTTTAAATATAATAACTTCTTCGAATGCGCTTTAGGATATATCATGAACATTCTTTTTTAGTGCTGCCATCTACACTGTTTTATTTTAAACAAGAACACTGCAATATATTTTTCGGATGCTATCAATTCTCAAGTAACCATTTTCACGTTTAACAAACACGTTATAAAAACAAATATGATAAATTAGCAGCATTAAGGTTGACGTAAAATTTAAGATTATTTTGTTTTTATTGCAGGTGTAAATTCAGTTACGCAACTGAAAATATATAATTGTGAATTAATATCATTCTAAAAACTTATATTTCGATTAAAAAAAAAAAAAATGATTAATACACCATAAAATCTGGTCGGAAATGTTTCCGAAAATCAGTGGCAGCAAAAGAAATTTTCTTTTTATAAATTCTTCTTTAAATCTTGAAAATATATTGCTTTCTGCGATTTCTAAAGATAAAAAACGTATTTTCAGTTATTAGTAACTCGGAAGAGCTTGTTATATTATGTTTTCGTAAATTGAGAAACATTTCTCTCTTTTTATCATGTTCTTAAGCCCCTCCTGTAACTTTGAATTTCTAAGCCATTGTCATCTGAGAATCAGATCAGAAATGTTTGTTTAGAAATTAGTTTTATTTTGAATATAAATCCCTGAAACATAAACATAAAATTCTCATGCGATCTGAGATGAAAATTTCAGAATATAACAATAATCTGCAACAGTAGATAATTTCTAATGGCCTGTGCTTTCTAGATGTTAGATCTAAAAATGTAAAAATTTCTAAAATTAACTCTTTAACTTAATTTTAATTAACTTAAAGTTTATAAATAGCAATCTATACCATTTATAAAAGATTGTTCTTTACTTTTAAAGTGTTTTCAAAAACGAGTTATTGATCTTACTGCTGTATGTGTACACACATACATACTCTATATATATGGATTAAACATCACTAAATACAATATACATTCTTAAAACTTAACCCATCGGTAATTGAAATGTAATTGAAGATTTTTTTTTTTTTTTTTTTTTTTTTTTTTATGATGGCAAAGTTACGCATGAGCCAGATGCCAGTAGAGATGTGTATTGAATGAAGGTATTTCTAAATGAGTGTTAGCTTGTATCATTTGTTTATATACAGATAAAAACATCCCAATTTATTAACTGTTAGACAAGCAGCACATGAATAAGTAGATGAATCTCAAGTTATATAACACCAGTAATCGGTCCTGTAAGGAAATTGTTTATATTCAAAATTAATTTTAAAACATATACATTATGTTCATTTTAACCCCCACCCCTCCCGTCCGTTTTCAACTAAGAACGCTTGCCCCGTTTGCCTTTTGAAAAATCAGTCTCTGTATGGGCGCTCAAAGTAAAGAAACAAAATATGTACAGATTGCGTGGATATTTCTTTTAAATGATAAGAAATTACCACACCTTATACACAGGGGAATCCTCAATTGAAACATAAAGTATTTTATAAAGATAATGTTAGAAGAAATATGATTCTAAATACCTCAAAATTCTTATTAACCGGCTTCAAACAAAAAAGGTTATGCAATTCGTTTTCTTTTTATGTAATATTTTACGTCCACCATTTGCAATAATGCATTTAAAGAGTTTACCCAAAAGTGTGCACTAAGTGTACGTGCATGCATTACACTGGTCGCGGCATTACCAAATTTCATTTACGTCTAAAATTCTTATGCAACGAGGTTGCTGCACCCAGTGTTATTCTTTTTATGTGCACGAAGTGCTCATACATAAGTTACACTGTTCGCGGGATTAGTGAGTTTAAGGTACTTCCAAGATTTCTATGTAATAAATTTGCTGCATCCAGTGATATTGCGAGAATTAATGCCAGGATAATCTACCGTTTTCCTAGATATATTATCATCAGAGCTGATGATTGGAATTTATTGTATTAACTTTGACTTTATTGTTTTCTTTTTGTTCTTGTTTTGTTAATTATATGTTTTTTAACTTTTCAGATATTGCCACTTATGTCGTTGATATTAACGGCATCGACTTAAACAGCTTCGTTGACTATTCTCATCACAATTTTGAGAAAAAGATGAAAGAGTTGAACTCTACGATATTTAATCTATTTGAAAAATTGAATCTCCAACATCTTGATGGTAGGTGGGACCTACAAAGCATAAGGTAATAAACACAATATTGAAAAAATTGCCTGATCTGCGTTGAAATTTTTCCTTTAAACTGAAATCCTTTCAAATTGTATTGCATGAATCATTTAATCAATTCACATATTGCATGGTTGTTGCTGCTACATTTGCTATTTGCATGAGAAAATGAACCTTCTCATCTGCTAATAGATTTCAAAGCTATTGGTATCATTGGCGTAGCAATTCAGAAATTATATGAGAGGACTCAAATTGTCGTTTTCAAATAATTAAACAGAAATAAATATTTAATGAAATATTTATGAGAGTAATGAATTTTTCCATCTAATTATTACGAGAAATATTTTAATTATTTTTCAGAGAAGATTTAAGATACATATTACAAATATAATCAATATCTATGCTTCTTCTTTCTATACGGGTTTTTTTTTAAGAGATAAATTGTCTGACATTAGAGGCAGAAAATGATAGCTTTTGAGACATCTCATGTGATTCAACGGATTGGTTTCATTTGAGCGCGGGAAGTGCTTGAGTTTCCTAAGCTCCCTTCATTCCTATGTCCACAAACTGGCATTTAAATTCATATTTAAAAAAGAAAGAAAAAATATGCACGTAGCCAATAAAACACTTTCCAACGTTACAAAAACATAATATGTTTCAAACCTTATGCATTTATTTTAATAAATTCTGATTATTTTGTGTTATATGTAAACGAACTACAAATGCTACACAAACCATTTCCAACAGGAAATATGCTGTAATGTACATTACGCATTAGTTAAATATTTAAATTTTACAGCTATTTTAATCTATTGACGAAAGTTACAGCACGAACGTGAGAGAGACAAATAAAGGACAAACTCTTTCATAGACAATCTTCAAGAAGCATACTAAATTTTCAATCCATCTTGAAATTATAGACTGGTGTCCAAAAATTAAGGAGCAGACATAAAATACCGATTTTCGAACGCAAAAGTTAATTGTACGTAGGTACTACTCTAATGGAACCTCTAATCGATGTGACAACACCCCGACGTTACAAATGATCACAAGTGTCACAATCACAAGAACCAAAGAATCAAAGAACCAAAATGTGATACCGTATAATCGTCTTATTATTATTCTCAACTGACTATTATTTTGTTACTTCACTGAGAAGTCATCGGGATTGTTGCTTTGTGATTCTCATGTGACCATCCTTTGGAAATTCCATTGTGAAATCATGAAGATTTTGGAGATTCCATTGTGAAATCACGATGATAGTTGCGTTGTAAAGTCTCCGAGAGACATCAAAATGACTTGTCGCAAAGCAACGTTTTTTGTTACTCCACAGCAGTATCCAAATATTGGTTACCTGAGCGTCGCCATGGTCACCATGTCACTTCATTATGACGTTATTTAGTGACATCATATAATAATTAAATGATCACGAGAACTTCTCAGTGGAGTCATCAAATGACGGTCACTTGAGATTAATAATAAGGAAAACGAAAGATTGTTTCACCTTTGTGACTGTGACACTTCTAAAGTCAAGATGACATCACATCAACTGGCTGTGCTGTTAGGGTATTTGCTACACTTGCCATTTATATCACTTTCTTTTGCGTACTTACAATTAACTTTCGTATTCGAAAATTGGCCTTTTGTATTTGCCCCTTGATTTACGAAAACCAGTGTATATTAAAGTACACTTCAAGCAATACATATCTACAGACGGTAATGTATTCGTTTTTTTTCTTTCTGCAGCTTTGTACAAGAATTATGCTAAGTGATTCAAAGCAAAAGTTATGGCAATTTCCTCTTAAACCACTGATGGTAGAAACATACTTCTAGTTACAAAAAGTATACAAATCAAGTATAGCTTTTATATGTGGCATTTGTTTTGCAAGGAACTCTGTGCATATTAAACTAAGAAACTTATTACTTTGCGGCCTTCTTTTCCTATAACTGATATAGAAAAATGTTCCCTCTTCCTCCGAGAAGGGCATAAAAAAAACCTCTCACTATTTTATTAGCAAAACGTACCGAATTATGATAGTTTGAATTTTATGAATTTTTAGTGTATTCTGGCACTGAAAACGAAAAGAAGCACTTTCATTGTGTCCTTCCTCGGACCATTTCGGATTTTCTGCTTATTAATGATCTAGAACTGCATCCTCCTTCCGGAACTTCATAATTCTCCCCCCCCCCCCCCTTCCCCATCGCTGCAAAAATCAATCCCTGAAAAAAATGGCTGAATTCAACACTAACCCATTTTCTGTAAATAATATGCAGATCCCCATAAAAAACATTCACGAGCAGCTACTGAGTGAAGTCAATATTTACGCCCTCATTCCCGTTTTCTTCCCTAAAATGTGGTTATTTTATTAATAAAGAACATATTTCAGCGTACCTCGATAACGTACATAAATTTTTATACAGTATTGTTACGTATTTCCAATTCGTACGATTGATAGTCAGTAGAAAACAGTCCTTTAGACGTGACATTTTATTTACTTTAAAAATATTCCAGAAAAATCTGGAAATTAACAAAGTTAAAAAATCTCAAATATGCACCTACGCTACGCATTCACGAACACATGAAAATCAGCTGCTCTAAAACAACTCAATATAGCAGAAATTTCTGGTAAAAAACTCCATTTGGTAAATAAATTCAAATCAGAGGGGAAATTCCAATTCCGAGACCTCAATGTGTCTCAAAACACTGTTAAGGCAGCACCAAACAGCGTAATCAATATAAATCCCAGGAATAATTTCCAAAACAAGCTTCAAAAAGTCTATATTGGGTGTTAATTCATTCATGTCAGCTCAGCTGACTAATTCTTTTACTTCGGTTCGAAGATGGTTTGGTCAAGGAGCATGGAACCCTTGTTCCACATCCCCTTCACATAAGATTTCTCTTATTTTTTAGTCAGAACTTCTATTTATACTATTAAAGCATGCGAATCATATCGAAAGTTCCTGAACCGGATGCATGTTTCTTTCAATCAGAAACGAAAAAGTTACAATTTCGTCATTCGAAGCTGTAACAGCATACTACGCCATATAAAGACACTTCAAGCAATAACCACACTATAACCACAATATTAATTTTTTTGAGGTCTTGTAAAAGAACTATGTATAATATTAATCTCTCCACATTCTTTAGGGAACATGTTAATGTTATAACGTACTTCAGCAACATAAACCAGTTTCGTTATATTTGAAGCAGTATAACATCTTTTTAACTTTATATTGACATTTTCACAGTGTATATTATCAAAAATATTAGGTGTTTTCAAAATTATATTATCAAAAATATTATGTATCCAATATTCACGTAAGATTTATTATGTACATTATTTTAGTGCATTAACCACATCTCAAATCAGCAGTCTTTTGGTACTAATAATTATAAAAGTAAAAAAAATATATATATGGATTTCATTGGGGTTTTATGTTATTGATGCAAGACCCATAGGACTAACTTTTAATGAAATGAAATAAAATAAGCTTTTGAAAATACTACATAAAGTAATATCTACATCTGCCTGATAACATTTTGATGCTAATAATAAGAACAATCAAAAAGTTTTATAGCGTTCATTGTGTTTTTTCATTATATTGAATTTGGACCCATGCTCATAGGACCAAATTTTAAGGGATGATGAATGATGATTCGAATATAAGTTTTAAAACTGATAAGTTATTTTATAATTTTACCTATTTTTTTTTCTTGTTATTTAGCGTTGCTGGTAAATCTGCCACAATAAAAATATTAATTTACATTCATCGAACCAGCATCATGAGTTTCGACGATGAGGAGATGTATGATGAAATAAAAAAGTTGTTTGCAGAAAATGCTTCAGAATTTCAGTATAAAGGAAATATTTTTCTCACTATAAATAGTGCAGGTTTGTATAGATCGTTATTATTTTAAATTTAAGTTATTATTTTTACATATCTTTATTTTATAAGTTTTCGTGTATCAGGGATTTTTCCTTACGAAATAAAAGGATTTGTACTGTTAAGAAAATATTATATATCGAATTTGATGTGAATAAGGCATGTCTGAAAGATTGTGCTGATCTAGGTTTGTATGCTATGATGAACATGCAAGAGTAATTTTTTTATTATATTGTCTTAGATACCAGAGAATGATTAGTACAACGCTATTAAAAATATCATACTGACTTATAAGAAATTCCTACAGGATAGGGAGGGTCACTTGTCACTTCTGATTGAAAAGCAACTCGAGTTCCCAGTGTCATGTATATAAGACTACGAAATCTCTGAAGACACTGGAAACGTTATCCAAATTCGAACCTACAAATGCTGGCACTGAATGTATTTAATACCCCTCCTTTTTTTTCTTTTCAAAATAGTGAAAAAAATACCTGGTATCTTTGCCCTTTACCATCAATTAACTATTCCCCATTAAAATGTTCTATACAAGACAGAAGCGCCAACTTTTCAAAAATATTGGGTGGTGTTAAATTTTTTTTTAATAAAATAACACATATAATTTTTTTCATCTTAGTGTGTATATGTGTAGAGAGAGGGGGTAAGAGCGAATGACTCTTTATGTTAATTCGAAATTAAATTATGTTTTTTCTAGGCAAATTTTTAAAATATTATAATTTAATTATAATTTTATAAATAATTTCATTAAATGATATTCTTATAAGTTTCTCCTTATAAATAAATTAATATTTACTTTAAATAACATTAGAATTGCTAACTATTGAAAGTGCAAAATACTAAATGTCAAGAAAAGCATATATTTTAGTCACCTAAGTGCTTTATCAATACAAGACATCAGAACAGATGGCAGAATATGCAGGATATTTTGTTTTCGTGAGAAATTTAACTATGCATCCGCTGAAGGGGTTTTCAGTGCTCCTGTAAGTCTAATTGATGTCCTTGCCATTTTTCAAACGAAAATATTTTGCGAACGTTAATAAAACTAAATTTCCTTTCAGCGATTAAATAATTAAAAAAATTAATTATGATTTAAATCAATTGAAATTGGGTGGGTTCACACCCCATGGGCCCATATAAGTTGGCGCCACTGATACAAGGCACAGATGGTGTCGGAAAATCGTCCTTTTAACTAATACAGTCGAACCTCGTTAACACGAAATCGCTTAACACGAAATGATACTGAGGTCCCGTCAGATAAGTCTGAAAACCAATGTAAATTAATTCGTTTAACACGAAATAGAATTTCGCAAAATCCCGCTTAAGGCGAAATTTTTTTTTTTTGCTCGAAAATCAAAGCATTCTTTCTTAAGGGAAGTTTTCAATATTTCAAACTTACATGTCACATCTTATTTACTAAAAATGGAATTTTTCTCACTGTTTGAAAATGACAAAGAGGAAAAGGGTTTCAAAAAATGGTGAAATATTTGGCTAATCTCTGCTTTTCTTTATCCCCTGATATTCTGCATTCTCCCTCCCCCCCTTCGCTTAAGTTGCATTTATTGACATCCTGAGCAAGTATGCCTGAGATGGGAATCAATCATATGTCTTCCTATTCTTTTCGAATTACATTTTGTGGTCATCGACAAAAGAAAGGAGAGAAAAGGGAGAGGTGAACAAAAGAAAGGGGAGATGATCAATAGAAAAGGGTGGTGTCCCAACTGTTAGGGGCTCCTGCTCTTGACCTCTGATCTTTAGAAATCGTATGGTATCGGCACTATGAATGTTTGGGTGAAGGAGTTTCTTTTTTGAATGTGATTGTTCCATTAATTGTTTGACTCTATTGATAGTCGCATAAACCATAAACATTATTTCCGAAATTCCATATCTTCCTGTGAAATAGAAGTGACAGTCCTTACTTCTATACCTGACTAGTGAAACTCTGTTCGCAGTTGCTCTGTAGTATTCTTTGAAAGACGATTCGAAAACAGCAAGCTGTATCTTTAGAAACAAAGCAAAAGATTTTAAATGAAGTCAGCGATAAAGTGCTGAAAAAATCAGAAATTGCGGCAAAATATGGAATACCCAATAGCACACTCTCTACGATTGTAAAAAATCGTGAAAAGATTGAAGCGGCTTATGCTGTCAGTCAATTCGAACCAGCAAGAAAACGGATGCGAACAGGAAAAAATGAAGAAATTGAAATTGCTCTCTTACGGTGGATAAAAGAAGCAAGAAGCCAAAACGTTGTTTTAACTGGTGCAGTTTTGCAAGAGAAAGCAAAGGCTTTTGCTGATGCTCTCGGTTACAACGATTTCACATGTTCTAACGGATGGCTGACAAGATTTAAAGAGCGTCATAGAATTGTCTGCAAAAAGATATGTGGAGAGGAATCTGACATAGATGGAAATTCTATACAGTCTTTTTTATTAGGAAAGTGGTTAGACGTTTAAAAAAATTATGCACCCCGTAATATTTTTAACGCCCATGAAACGGGGCTTTTTTTCAAGGCACAACCCTCGCGAACTCTTACTTTAAAAGGAGAAAAATGTTCTGGAGGAAAATTCAGCAAAGAAAAAATTACGATTATGGTCGGCTGCAACATGGACGGAAGTGAAAAATCACCATTGCTCGTGATCGGTAAGTCGGCGAAACCACGTTGTTTCAAAAATGTTAAAACTTTGCCAGTTTGCTACACTTACAGCAAAAATGCATGGATAAACAGTGTTATTTTTACGAAATGGTTACTTGATCTGGACTTAAAATTCTACCGAGAAAAGAGAAAAATCTGCTTATTGCTGGACAATTGCAGTGCTCATAAAGATGTTCCAGTATTAAAAGCAATTGAATGTGTCTTTCTTCCTCCGAACACTACAGCAAAACTTCAGCCTTGTGATCAAGGAATTATCCAATGCTTAAAAGTGCAGTACAGAAAAAGAATTGTTCATAAAATGATTCAATGTTTTGATAATAAAACGGAATTTTCTGTGAATTTACTAGAAGCTATAACTTATCTAAGAAGTGCCTGGAACAGTATCACTACTGGAACTGTGAAAAATTGTTTCCGGCACGCGGGATTTACTCATGAGATGAATGAAGAAACTAATGAAACAGAATCTGAAATTATGACTGATTTAATAGAAGAAGCCGAAAAACGGGGAATTATTTCGCAGACATTGTTTGTCGAGTATATTTCCATAGATGAAGATGTGCTGACTTCGGATGTGACGACAGACGAAGAAATAATTGCTTCATTAACTGAAAAAAAAGATGACAACATCGACATCTCAGACGAGGATGAAGAATTCGACACAGAACTGAAAAGTTCAGTGTCATTAAATGAAGCTACCGCAGCATTAAAAACTGTACAACGTTTCCTTATGGAACAAGAGAATGCTTCCCGAGCTTTGGACAAATTAGATGAGGTTCATACGTTTCTAGAAAAAAGCAGTCTACAAAAATTGAAACAAAAGTCAATAACGGATTTCTTTAAAAAATGATTAGCAGGTAAATAAACTTATTATTTCCTAAAATGATGACCAATTTGTTTTATTTCTTAATTAAATTTTCTATTTCTTAATTAAAATTTATATTTCTTATTCATTTATGATTTTAGCAGGGATATATATTTGTAAGCTTATTTATTTAGGGTTTTTTTTTTAAATATAGATGGCACCACTATTTTGACGGTTAACACGAATTCCCGGATAACGCGAAAAAATTTCGCAGCCCCTTCAATTTCGTGTTAACGAGGTTCGACTGTAGTAAATTTCCATTGAAATTTGTATTATTTATTATAAACTCATTTTAAAGTTCTATAAATTTAATTTCGTATATTTTTTACTCTCTTATCTAACATATCACTTATTAATGTCACAAAAAAAATAATTTGTACAAAATATAGATATAAACAAGTTAAAAATATACACGGTGCTTTGTTTTTGAGATTGTGTTCCGACCGCAACGAACTTAAAACTTTTGCTCACCAGAACACGTATTCAAGTGCTCGGATTTCTTATGAAAATTTCTAAGATAATTAAATTTTATCTCAAAGATTCAGTCAAACTTCTGCCAATACGAAAATTTCGCAAAATTTTTATTTTGTATATACTACTGCTTATTCGTAAGTTGACCATACTCAAATTGATCCGGGAAAATCCCCCCCCCCCCTCCCCGGAGCTTCAAAATTCTCAAAGTTTGATATTAACTTGCTGAAATCATCTATTGAAAATTTAATTTCATCATATCAAGTTTTTTTTCACAATTTCTAACAATGTAAGCAGCAGTTGTAAATGAAAATTTAACATATTTTCTAATTTCCCAGAGTAGGATTTTCATTTTGGTTGAGCCAAGTAATGTGATTTCTCTTATCCAATAATACTACTTCAGTTTTCGATTCCGTTCTTAATAATTCAGCAAGTAATTAGATGATGTTTCATATTTTTTAAAAAATATGTTAAGCCAGCAATTATTGAAAACGACTTTTTAGAAAATCCTTTGAATCATTAACACTATACAATAGTTTATATCATGAATATGCAAAATGCAATAATACTCTTTTTGCATAGAATGTTCAAACTTTAGCAGTTAAATTATTATTTACCTCTACAATATTTCGTTTTGTATTTAATAAAAACATACGAAAAATAATGCATTAAAGTTGTTTTTGTCAGAATATCTATTAATACTGTTCACACATTTTTGTAACGATTTTAGCGTTCTCTATGATTTAACCCTTAACCGGAAACGTACATCTGTGAGATGTTTGCGTCTACATATCTGCCCTTAATATTTTCTCTCACCGACATTCAAGTGTTCTATTTGTGCACGGGATTTTCACGTTTCCGGTTAAGGGTTTTAAATTTAAATTTAAAAAATGGCATCAATTCTGAATAATGTTTAATTGTCATCTGCATCATTAAAAATATTCTTTGCTTTAAAATGTCGCTGGAATATAAACAATGGACCAAAGACTATGTATATGCGCATTACGAAAAGAAATATTCTTATTCGATAAATAAAAAAAAGTGTGAAAAGCATGGTCTTAATATTTCTAGACGTAAAGCAAGTGAAATAAAAATGGACAGAGTTTACATTTAACAGGGAAAAAAGGTAAAAATTGCAAAGCCAACAAAGGTACGCACACTTATTATATCTAAAGTCGCGTCTCATGTTTTAACCCTTTATCTACTGCATTATGATCTACTGCAATTTCTTTCATGTAAGATTTTTTTTCTCACTACTACAATGAAAATTAAATGATAAACATAAAAAAATACTCACCCGTGAGAAATTTAATTATTGAGAGGTAATTAATTAACACGTTCACGCCGACGCGGTGGGTCACACTCGACTGTCTCAGAGTTGCAAGTCTCCGGCTTTTTGCACACCAATATTATTTTAGAGAAAATTTTGTTTCTTTAAATCGCCCAATTGTTCTAATTAAATAAAACAATATTTTCTGTATTCAAATACTGGTATCCAAACAGCCGGATACTTTGCAGCTCTAAGACAGTCGAGTGTGACCCACCGCGCCGGCATGCACTTGTCAAGGTGGTACTTTAAATTTATCGTCAGTACACTATGACTAAAATATCGTAACAGAAAACCCACAAGTTAGTTCAAGTGGCACCAGAAAATATTTTCGATTTAATAAGTATGTGAAATATAAGTTTTTTCTTATTTACAAATAAATCATTTGCCAAATTCCGGTGCCAATCATTTATTTCAACACTTTAGAATTGAAAAGGTTTTGCCCCTGAAAGCAGTATTGACAGATTGGGGACTTTTTGTCCCCAGATTGTTGATTGACACCGCTTTTTTGAAATAGAAATATTCGGCCTATTTAACATTAGATTAAAAATTCGTAAAATAAGGCGAATTATACTATATTTAAAAAGTGGTGACAGTCAAATAACCTGAATTAAAAAAGTCCCCAACCTGGCAACACTGCCTGAAAAGGTTAAAAAAAACTTTTTTTTTTTTTTTTTTTTTTTTTTTTTTTTTTTTTTTTTTTTTTTAAGATTTCGATCTTGTTAGCAATCCTTTAATTATGCGACGTCTATATTCCAGACACAGCATGTTCTCTCCCATCTCCACATATGCAATATATGAATTTACATAGCCATTTCTAGCATAGAAAAAACGAGCCGGTGCCACAAGTTTTTCGATTTCCTATAAAAAAAAATCAATGAAACAGAAAAGAAATACCAGGGAAATCATTACTACACTACATTTTAATAATTACATTTTAAAGCAGATGAAAACGATGGATAACTACACAGACGAAAAGTAAACAAGAAGTTTTTTTTCCAACACCCAGTGTACTGACGGTACTTATAAGTACCACTAAGTAATTCAACCGTTAAATCAAATACATACACCGTTTACCTAAAATAGCTAGTCAAACTGTATTCTAAGATCATAATGAACACATAAAAAAAAATCCAACACTTATCTTATATCCTTTACTGTGTTTGCAGCAATAAAAAGACGAACGTGACAATCTGTACAAAATGTCGGCACAAAACACATCGTCTGTGTCAAAAATAGCCTCCTTCCTCGCTAAAATAACAAACCTAGAACTACTGCTGCCATGTATCCGGATAAAGTGGAGTTAATAGAGTGTTTTTGCAAAGTACCATTAGAATATTACTAATATTCACTATGGAATGAAAGTTTAAAGTGAGTGGTACTTATAAGTACCGTTAGTAGATAAAGGGTTAAAAGAGTTCAACCCCACAAAGAACTATCTCAAAATCTTTAAACCTCTCTATAGGAACTGTAAACAAAATTACAAAATCTGATTTAACCCTCTAAGGACTCTTAGCAGTTTGGCCGTAATTTTTCGTTTACCAAAAACCACATTATCGGTTATAGACAAAAATATTTTTAAAAGACTTGTATTTTAAGTTATATCTAAAATAAAGAGATATAAAGTACATTTTAGAAACAAACAGGGAAAGAAAGTGTAAATTAATATTACTTTTATGAACATTTTTATGAAAATACAGGAAAGCCCCCAGACGCTCAGAGGGTTAAAGCTAATACAAAAAAAAAAAAAACACATTATGTTCACCACCTATAATGTCAAAACATGTTT
The DNA here is from genome assembly GCA_963932465.1 of Maratus speciosus. Taxonomy (NCBI): domain Eukaryota; kingdom Metazoa; phylum Arthropoda; class Arachnida; order Araneae; family Salticidae; genus Maratus; species Maratus speciosus. Next base: position 246,471,620 of record OZ010791.1, on the reverse strand, counting down.
GTAAGAGTATGACTAGTGCAAATTCTAATATGAAAATTATTTGGCAGGTGAAAAAGGGAAATATGTAGTTAGAATTGTGAGGCTTGAATACATATATACAGGGTGTATCTGAAATGCTTCAGCAAACTTAGGGAGATGATAGTACTCATCAAGACGAACACAAAGTGCAATGGAACATGGGGTCGCGAATGACGTTTAAAGGGTGAAAATCGCAAAACTAATAAAAATATCGAAATCTCGCATGTTTCTTTTCTGCAGAGCTGGCTAGTAGCACGAAGCTGGTTTTCCTTTCACTTTGTGCATATCCGGTCAGAAAAAAATAACAAAAACTTGGAAGAAAGCCAAACAAATCTGTGAGCAGGAATCCACGTATGCAGGACTCCCGAAGTCTTCGAGCGTGTTCGTCAGTCGTTCCTCCGTAGATGTACTCTGTGTAATAATGTTCGCGGTCGTCACTTTGAACAATTGTTGTAAAATATTTGTTTTCTCTGGACATCACGAGCTGTGTTGTACCTATTCTGTGAAATAAATAATTTTCTGGAGTGTTTCTTTCTTCTCTCAGTTTGTCCATTTCCAGACGAATTTTCTAATTTTCATCCTTTAAACGTCATTTGCGACCCCATGTTCCATTGTATTTTTTGTTCGTCTGCATGAGTAATATCATCCCTCTAAGTTTGCTGAAGCATTTTAGATACACCCTGTGTATGACTAGCTAAAGTACCCGGCGTTGCCCGGAACGGAATTTTAAGAACGTTTGTTTTGAAAAATCAGTTTCAAAATTAAGCATACAGTATAAAACAATCAATAAAAAATAAGCAGTAAGCGATCTTTACTGTTTCTCAGTTCTTCACTAAGAATGAGCTCTAGAGACCCAAATCTTTGTGGAAATTCTAATATACACGCATACACACACGTATGTATATATGGAATATTATGGAATTATGGATTATGGAATATATATATGGAATAGATTTACAAATGGCGAAAACAAATTCAGATAAGCTCAAAACGTTAAAATATGCCAATATTTTCATAAACGAGTTTTTATCGTGTTTCAATATGTTTTCAAACTCATATGACGTTATATATTCACCTGTTGACGTCCATTGTCTTTCTAATATGACGTAATAATAACTTTTTTTTTTAATTTGTCAAACTATTTATTTCATTTTCCTTTTTCACGTGGATATCTTGCAATAGAAAAGTTATGACGTAATATTCACTTTCTTTTAAATTCGTCAAAGTATTTATTTCATTTTCTTTTTTTACGTGAAAATCTTGCAATAGAAAAATAATTGTTATGGTAAGAACTTTATTGTGGATTTTTAATTGTTGGCAACTGCTGTAATGAAAAATGTTTAAATTTGATAGGAAATTGCTGTTAAATGGGTGGGTTTTTTTATTAATTAAAAATTAAATTATTTCGATTCCGGATTACTTTAGTTGTCTCGGCCATGTTTTATTACACATGTACGTAACATTTCACAATTCTGGCTTCCAAACTGTGGATTTGTATAGAATTACAGACATGCAGACAAATTTTCATTTTTATATATTAGATTGCAATAGAAAAAGATCGATTTACTACCGGAAAAAGAGGAGAAAAGACCTAAAATGTTGGTTCAGAGAAAACAGTTTTGATAAAGGTTTTATGATAACTGCTGGATTCTTTTAACTTAAAATGAAGAAAGGAAGGGTAAAAAAAATCAAAATTAACTCGGATTACTATCAGAAATATATTTTAATACCTGTTTTCAAAGAAGACTTCATCACTTTATCCAAACAATCTTCATTGTGTTAGGGGCTGTGCATATATAACGTTATCACTTTAGGGGGTGGGGGCGGTTCTGGCACATGATATCGTAAGATATCTCTAGGGCGAGGAGGTGTTGTCTTTTGATATCATTATCATTTTTGATGCAATCAAAAATTTCTCTTTTTATTTGTAATTTGTTCTTTACAACCTTTTTTTTTCTTTTTATTTGTAACTTGTTCTTTACATCAAAATGGTCTGCAATCCTTTTTTAGTCTGTCATCTATTTCTAGGAAAATACAAAGTTATTCTTAAAATCATTAAATGATTATAAAATTATTGAATTCCAAAATGTGGAATACCTCAACGTTAGGCATTCCTATTCTTCTGTCATATCTGTATGCATTCTAGTAGCCGTAATATAAGCCTCTGTTTGAGAGAGCAGGTACGAAGTATGTTTGAAACGATACATGTGTACATGTGTTTACCAGAAAAGAAAAGAGGAAAAATGGTACCCACCTGTTTCAGTGATAAAAAGCTCTATCTGCCCCCCCCCCCCCCCTCTTCCCCGTGCGGGAACAAGTGAGGGTGAGGGAAGGCATTATTACAGTTGAATGCTTATGTAACAAAAATATGTTATTAAATACTTTTAAATAGTAAGTATTTCTTTTTTGAGTTTTCTTTGATATAAAATTGTTTCATATATAATAACAATATTTTAATGACTTCTGTTCATTTGCATCAATAAAGTGTGCAAATAATAAATGTATTAACATATCTGTCTATCCCTGCAAACAAAAGAAAAATGTTGCAAAAATCAAAAGAATTTTTAGACATTGATAACGATATCATTAGGGCTGAAGGATGAGGGGTATTCGAGGAATGATAACGTATGATATCTTAAAGTGGGAAGGGGTCCGAAAATACCAAAAAGTTGATCACGTTAAATATGTATACCCCCTTAAATTCCACCAGGATAAGACTATCAGTCTTACCTCTAAATCTATTACTATATTTCCAGAAAAAATGAGAAATAAAACCGGAATTGGGGCTATTCAATTTAAATGCACATATCTCAGACAATCCCCCCTGGCGTCCCTTCTATTGATTGCTGTGCATTTGGACTTTAAAACAAGCTATTTATAAGCGGCATCTCAAAACATTTAATGAACTCTGGAAGATTGTGGTCAAGAAGTGAACCAAAATCAACCATAATATTTTTTAAAAAAGCTCTTTTATCTTGGAAATCAAGACGTAATATGAAACTATGTTATATGTCAGACAAAACTACTATCAGATTGAGCATAGTAGAAAATAAAATTATTATCTTTGTTTATATATTTCTTTTTCCCAAATCGGTACAAAAGATGTGTGAGTACCCTTTATGTTTTGTTAAAACGTATAAATATTAGGGTGCACAAATATCCATTTTGGCAACTGTATATCGTTTTAAAATAACATATTCTAATTTTAGAGCAGTCAGCTTCTCTGTTTGACATATAATATGCATTATTTCATTTCAGATGTATGTTTCCACAGAGAGGTAGAATTAAATGATACATGTTCCAATAAGTTAACATGGCTTACTACCAGGCAAGCAACCAATGTTATTTCTACTGCAACGTGCTTAGATGGTATAATAACATTATTTTATATTATTTTTAGTAACTTCTAATCTCTGATTTTTGGTGTAACTTTATGATTTTTTTTTTTCAAAATGGGTTAAATAATTTTTACCTATAATTTATTCTTGGATATACTTCAATAAGATTTTAAATTTTAGTTTTTGAAAAATTTGAATGAGAATGTGTATGAGACAAACATTCCTATTTTCATAAAATTTGTTTTCAGTTAATAAAATGAAAAATATATTTATATAATTTAGTGTAAAAATATGCTAGTTTATTTTCATCTTAATCACATCGCATCACTACTACTAATATAAGTACCAAGAAGAGCTAATAAATACTCGTATGTATATATTTACAAAAAAAAGGGGAGAGAGAGAAATAGCTAAATTAATCAGGTGATAAATAAAATCACTTGAATAACTCAATTAAAAATCACCTTTAAGTAATTTACGCCCATACTTAGTAACCCCTACGAATACTTTTGTGTAGAAGTTAGATAAAGTTAAAAAACTTTTCATATTTCTTTCTGCCGCTTTCTTTCCATTTTTAAAGAAACTTGCCAACCCTGCCAGTTTATCTGTTTTACCATTTTAATGACCAGTATAGATTCTTTTAAATTGTGCCCTGTTATTTTTTTTTCCTTTACCGTCTCAGAAAAAAGAAAAAAGTATATATTGTATATTATCTTACTTTATTGTAAAATCAATACAGTGAATTTTCCTTTTAGATAATAATAATCCCGTCTACAGAGCATGTAAAGCAAGTTCTGTAAGCAAAGCAGAATGGTCTACTTTCAACTGTTCTTCATGCAAGAAATTTCATGATAGATTTCATGGTATATTTTTGAAAATTATATGTATTCAAAGTTTTTCTCTACTCGACTTTTAGTTTCAGTTATTTTAAATTTTTACTTGATTATTTTTAAAATGTGGTTTTGTACTACTTTTAGTTATTTTATTATGCAGATTTGAATATTTTTCTCTTACTCTTATCCATATAAGTGATAATAGATGACAATTAAATGTGAAAACATATTTAATGAAAAACATTTAATAGATATCTCATATGTTGTGTTTTTCTCAATCATTTTTTCTTTCTCAGTTCTCCCTATAATCTAGAATTATGCAAGGTATCGTTTAGCATTAAACGTTTCAGTTACAGATTTCACATCATTTTATATTCAGACCGCAATGATAGGGGTCGAATCGATATAAAAGTAGATTGGGTCTATTTGTGCGGTCTAAAAGTCTGCACGGGTCAGGCCGGGTCGGCAAAATGAGGGGAAATTTTCAAATCGACCGGGCGGCAAAATAAGGACATTTTTTTTAACGGGCCCGGCAAATAAAAAATCAAACGGACCAGCCAGACTGATAAAAAAAAATTAAGCGGCCGATGTAAAAAGGATCAAGCTAAGCTGATAACTAGTTGGATGTGCCAATCCCAAAACTTTCTTCTATCTCATGTATATTAATATTTCAAAATGTTGTTACAAATGCCAATAATTCATTTTTATTAGTTTTATTAGTATTTTTTATTAGAATTATGCATAACTTCATACACTTTTCGATGGCACAATATGGAAAATTGCACAAAAATCGATATTACAGCGCCCCCTTCCGGTGGAATTTTTCAATATTCAGGGTGAACCTTCTTGCCATGGTCAAAAGCATACACAAAAAATTTGGTTCAATTCTGTGCATAACCTCATACAGTTTTCGATGGTACAATATTGAAAATGGCACAAAAATCGCTATTACAGCGCCTCCTACCGTCGGAATTTTTCCAAATTCAGGGAGGACCTTCTTGCCATGGCTAAAAACATATAATACAACAAATTTAGTTCAATTCTATGCATAACTTCATACATTTTTCGATGGTACAATATTCAAAATGCACAAAAATCGCTATTACAGCGCCCCTTACCGGTGGAATTTTTCCAAATTCAGGGAGGACCTTTTTGCTATGGCCAAAAACATACACGAAAAATTTGGTTTAATTCTATGCATAACTTCATACACTTTTCGATGGTACAATATTCAAAATGCACAAAAATCGCACAAAAATCTCTATTACAGCGCCCCCTACCGGCGAATATTTTCCAAATTAATGGAGGACCTGCTTGCCATAGCCAAAAACTTTTTAAAAAAATTTGGTTCAATTCTATGCATAACCTCATACATTTTTTGATGGTACAATGGCGACATACGGACACACGGACAGACAGACATTTTCTATAAACATGTTTTTTAGGATCTCTGACCCCTAAAACGTGTAAAGACGTCGAAAACTGGAAGTCGAAAAAAATTTCGATTACAATACTTTCTTCTATTGAAGATAGAAGAAAGTAAAAAATGAATAATTTTGAATGGACGTGACTGGGACCAGAATAAGTATAAGTGCTGCACGACTCGATGATAGCTTGATAACATCAATGCAGAAATATAACATGTCCAGCGTAGAGATCGGTTCGGTAGCGGACAACTGCACCATGTCTGAACCCGGTTTTCAGCAGACTCGGTCCCAGGCCGGAATCAGGCTTACGTTTTATTCTACGTACCTGAGCTAGGGCAGAACTGGGCTTAATTGTACCCAGGACGTGTCGGGCAAGCAATTTGTTTTGTAAAAATAGTAATAGCGATAATTAACTTTTGTTAACTCATTCCTTAAAAATATACTTTAATTAATTATAGAGAAATATTTTCAAAAATCTTTTTTTTATTATTATACAGCTTCAAAACTTATGTTTTTAACCGTCTTTTTTCTTTTATTCTAAACTACATTATTTTTTTTAAATATATTTTTTAATGGAATAGTTTAAGAGTCAAATCGATCATTGATGCTGCGATTCTTTATTCTATGGCTTTCAAACATACAGTAATATAAAATATTCTGTAAATTTCCCCCATTAAATATGTTTGAAGTATTCATCAAAAGAATCATAACTGCGTTAATGTTAGAAAAAATTGGAACTTTTTGTAGAAATTGAGTGGGGTGGGTCCCCGAAATGCAAAATTATAAACGGGTCGGGCCCGGGCCTGGGAATTTCGGTCCTCTAGTGTGACCCTCTGACCTTTGCAAATTTTTGGTATCATAAAAATGACTCTTAAACAAAAATGCATTTCACATAAACACTCTTTTCCTAAAATGTTTATCTCAATAGTGCTTTAATCTAATTTCTGTTGAAAGTATATCTTTCACTGTGTTTTTATCCATACAAAAAGATTGGGGACTATTGTTTTACAGTATTATAACAAAAGGGACTATTATTATCAGTAATTTTTTAAATAGAGTATTTTTCACGATTGTGTTTTTCATAAAAACAACATTAAAAGATTCACAAAGTTTTTTCCCCCACAGTATACGGACGCAAAGAAGAAGAAAAAAACTTGTATCAACCACTTACTATTTGTATGAAGCATATAGATTTTTTTTTTTTTTTTTTTAATGGGTGAAGGGAAATGTGCAACTTAAAAGATCATAATATAGTAACTAAAAAATCCTTTAAGTTTAAATTTCGTGTATCAATTTTCATTGCACTGAATCACTGCATTCGAACTACTGAATTGTGTTACTTATAAGTTGCACTGAAAAGAAATTATTTTCTCACACCATTTTATGTTATTAAAAGTTTTAAGCATGTAATTATCGGTAGCATGTTTCCCATAGAATATGGTGTGTGTACCATTTATAACATACTCTGTATTCTTTAAAGAGTCACACAAAAGAATTTGGATATTTTATGATGTTCTGTTGGCAATTGTAATGATTTTCAAAACCTTGTTTCTAACGCATTAAATTTGACTTTTTCATGTATGAATGGTTATGAAAAAAAAAATTAATTCACTTTAAACATGTTTCTCATTGAAGATGGTGTGTAGATTTCAGGGCTGCGGAGTCGGCGTCAGACCTATTTTTGAGCAAAAGAGTCGGAGTCGCAAAAAAAAAAAAAAAAAACAAGCAGACTCCGACTCCAGATTTTTTTTGTCAGACATTTTAAAGTGAAATTAAACTAATTATATGTAATTTTAAACCTGTAAAATGCATTATTATTGTTATTTATGGACTATATCAGGCTACTCAAGTTAAAGATGTCTTATTTACTGCGGTGTACAAAGTAGATACAGGGTAGATACAGAATAAGTACAAGGTACTATCCGTTACAGAGTAGATGAAAACTGTTTTAATTCATAACTGTAGTAGATATTTTACATTTAATATATAAGTACCAATATAGCAAAATTTGAAAGAATCAAAATACGCCGATAAAATAGGAACAATTCACAATGATTGGGGATTGGGATGATAATATATACAGAAGCACGGCCCAGCATTTTACGGGACGGGCCTTAAAATTTCAGCTCGTGCAGTTCTCTTACTGAGAGTAATACGAAAATTATTAATTTGTGCTATTTTTGGAGGCAAAAGAACTAAGAACCCTGTATAGCGTTGTAATGGAAGCCTTTTTTCCCTTTTGTGTGACCAAAAGTGCTCAGGAGTCAAAATAAGATGAAATTGTAATTCTTTTTTTCTGAATTGGTTGTACCGAAAATAACGATGAAATAGTGAAATTTCGTTATCTTACACATTTTGAATTTCGAATTTTTCAGGTCTGCAGAACTAGAAGCCAAAATTGTAAAATTAATTCAAAAAATGTAGTTATTTTATTTTTTCATTAGAATCCACAGAATCTGAATTTTTTCCAAAATAATAAAATTTTCATCTTTACTTTTCCTCCCTTCCATAGAAATTTTTCGAGTCTGGAGGACACAGCAAAATAACAACTACACTGTAAAAAAACCACTCTAAATTTGCCAGCACAACTCGATCACAGTTGATTGTACTGTATCTTCCTTTGGTTTCCTGACTATTTAAACATGAAAAATACAGTAGTTGCGTAAAATTAACAGTACAATGTACTGGCAATTTTGGACGCATTTGGACCACAGCACAAACTACTGGCGTCCAAATTGTCAGTACATTGTGCTGTTAATTTTACGCAGCTACTGTATTTTTCATGTTTAAATAGTCAGGAAACCAAAGAAAGATACAGTACATTCAACTGTGATCGAGTTTGTGCGCGAGATGAACAGTACTTTGTACTGTAAAAATGTCGTTTTTTTTTACAGTGTACATTGCAAAGATTTCGCTTTTTCTTCTCAGTCCGCAGATACAAAATAGTAAAATTTCCATTTTGTATTCTTTAGACTTCGATAATTGGATTTTTCGGATTTGCGGGCGCAAAATTGTAAAATTAATAAAGCGGAAAATATAATTTTTTAATTTTTGAAGCCCTAAAAATATAATCAATGGCTAAATAGTGAAATTTTAGCTTTATTTTTCTTATATTCCATCATTATTTTAACCAACAGGCAACACTAGTACCCCAACCCGGGTACTAGTGTTGCCAGCCCGGAGTCGCAATAGGGTTCGGAGTCGGAGTTGTTAAAATATCCCGGAGTCGGAGTCGGCCATTTTTCCTACCGATGTCAGCCCTGGTAGACTTAGTCCTTTTAATCTCATTCTCCTTAGTTCTCATTAAAGAATTTCTCATCATTCAATTCGATAATCATTACGGCGAAATTTTAAAGTAAAATTTAAATTAGCTAATTTTTATTTACAGTATTTAAAACAGACACTTGGTACGTTTCATTTAAATATATTTAAAATATTTCTTGATTGTTATATATGTATGGTATTTATTTTTGAATAGGCTATATAGTTCTTCAAATAATTTCCTTTTAGGTTTGCCCTTTCATTGTCCTGAAGGTTACTCTAAAATCAAAAGAAAAAACATCTGTTTTAAATTATTTAGAGAGAAAAAAAATTGGTATGAAGCGTATGAAATTTGTTCTGGAAGTTCAAGTTATTTAGCAAATGAAGAGTTTGATGATATTGGTAAGATTTGTAATACTACTAGTGAGCTCTATGCTCTATAAGCTACAAACCCCGCCTAGACCACGTAGTGTCTAAAAACACTGTAATTTGCTCTGCTTTAAAAAAGTCTAATCTATTACGGAAGATTGAATGATATTATCACTACCAGGCCGATCTTCTGTGATCGACTAGCTATTCATTTCCCTTTGACTGGAGGATTTTTTCCTTTCCCAAGGCCTAAGTAAGGCCTATCACATATTTGAAAAGCAGCTTGTATAAAATAGTTAAGTAAAAATGCGCTGCCTTCCGGACTTTTATAATAAAGTTTGTTTTTAGACGCTTGAAGAAAAACGTTTTAAATATGACGTTTTAAGAATACCGTTTAAATACGACGTAATTTCCCTCACTGAACGATTTTCGCACATAATAATTTATTTGTTTTGGTATTTTCTTTCTTTTTTAATATTCACGTGTAAATATATCTTTCAATGGAAAATAGTTTGAAAATATTATTTTTTAGGTATTCACGACATAATTTCCCCTCATTTAATACTTTCATTTCTTTTTAGTGTTACGTACTTAAAAAGTATAAACGGAACCATTATAAGATCACTCCTGTGTCTGTCACAGCCATTTTACTCGTAAACTATGGAACGTGGAAAGCTCAAATTCGGGGAAGTAATAAAGACCATTGACCCACATATTTTCAGATTAATAAACATTCATAAATATATTTAGTAAAAAAGTAGAGGGCTAATTATGCTACTTGAAAAAAAAATATTTTCTTTGCATATCATGTGGGGTATCCTGTGAAAGCTTTGTAACGTTGAACTCAAAAATACATTCCTTTTAATTTTAGGTATTATATTTTCAAAGATATTGTTGAAAATGTAGCGCAAAAATATGTCCACCCCCCCCCCCCCCCATCTAATTCCGAATCTACTGAAACTAAAATTATGAAAAAATTAGAGGTAGTAGACGTTAATGTAAACCTTGCCGGAAAATTATAGCGATTACCCTACGTCACATAGTTTTTGAGTAATTAGCATTTTTCTGTTATACACAAATTTCGATTTACGGGCATTCAGAAAAGTTGTTGACCATCGCTGAATATACCTATCGTTGCAGAAGAATAAAATCATTGTTGATAATGATTTTCGAAAAAAATCATCGGTAATTAGCCGAGATATTAACCCGTAAAGGTACGGTCAGTTTGGACATACACAAGGACAGGGGCGGCGTACTCTACGCCTAGTTAACAACTTTTAATGATATATATGTGTAATGTAATGTCCAGTAACAGTATAAAAGCAATAAAAGTCAAATTGTTAAAAACATACTAATTTAAGGGGTCTCGGGACTCTAAAAAGTGGAAAAATTGAAAAAAAAAAAGACCATTTTCAACATTTAATGTCTTAAAATGTATATGATTTTAAAACACAATTTTAATTGGGATAAAAAATTGCAAGACACAGAATTAGTATTTATAGGGGGCTCGAAACTGTTATACATTTGCCGAACAAAAAATTGCCATAACAGTTTACGCGCAGGATTACAAAATAAATATTGCAACTAGAATGAAAATTTTGGTGCTTACTTATACTTCAGATTGCAATAATTTCCCTGAGCTTAAATAAATTTGTATTTAAAGCATTTTTATATTTTTAATTCAATGTTGCATTTAGCTAATACAAAATTTTGAAAATTTCAACAGTAAAATCACCTAAAAAAATATTTTTTTTGAACAATAAAAAGGAAATTTTAGGTTCAGTTTATACAGACTAACATGAAATATATGCTTTGAAAATTTCATGAAAAAATATTCAGAAGTTTTTGAGGTATCCTGCGCGTTATGCCCAAAAAACGCCATTTGGAAAATAATGACTTTAAAATTTCGGAAACGCCGCTTCAGCTATTGAGCGAGTATAATTCTAAAAGCCAAAACTTCTGTTCTAATGGGAATTTCAAAGAAACAATTATATCAAAATATTCAGAAAAGATAGGAGTTTAACATCTAAAAAAAAATTAAAATTTCTTAAATTTTGAAGCTTTAAGAGTCCTGCGACCACTTAATCCTTTCCGACACAGAGTAATTCTATTTATAAACTTATGAAATAATGAACTGACACCAGAATTTATAAACGAATTTATTAAAAAATGAGAACTTTCTTATTTTCACGTACATGATAAAAGGAAAATTTTAATTAAATATTCTTGGTGCTGTTTGTCTGTTTTGGAATTAAAATTAGGTGTCAGTTTTTTAAGGGCATCGCCCTCGAAAGATTTAATTAGAATGAATCGCATAAATACTATGGGATTCGCGATAGTTTGCATTGATTGTATCTCTCAATATGCCTCGAGTGACTTTAAAAGTTAATTAAACACCTATCTGGAAAAACGCGGCACTGACCAAGGCGGCGTTGCAATTTGAGACCTCAGTTCGAAGCGCGCTTAGCAAAATGCCAAATTTAAACTTTGAACAAAGGTTTTGTTTTAGCTACACTGTAGAAATAAAGGTTATTACTACGCTGAATTTAGTTTCATGAAATGCCAAATGAAGTTTAACTATGGACTGCTTTTATTGTCAGTATCGAATTAAGTTCATCATAAACAGATTAGGATAATATTAAAAGAAGAGTTATACGAATAGCTATATTTGATATTATTTAGGTTCCATATCTCTTTGAACTTTCATGGTATACCCATTTACACTTTTCTAATATATACAGTTATACCCAACCCTACGTTGTATAGTTACGGAACCCTCTGTGCGCGAGTAATGCTCGCACTTTACCGTTTATTTAAGATGCATCTGGAAATAAAATATTATAAATATTTGTTAATTAAATGTTATAAATATTTTTTAACTGGAACGAAATATTTTTATTTGGGATTTTTTAAATCTGAGAATAATAAATAAATAAATGACCTTTTCGAAGCAGGAAATAAATTTCTATTGAGATAATGAAATTTTAATAAAAATTACTTAAACACTAAAAAATAAAGCCAAAATTTTAAAAAATGGACACTGCACGCTGTATTCTAGTCCAGCATGTGCCTGCAAAAGATGGTTAAATTGCTATGCACACTTTTTTATCCTATAAAACTTTTTAAACTAAACTATTTTGACCGGTTTCAACATTAAATAGCGCTTAAAATAATCTTTGATTTAAAAGCTACAGAGTGTTTATAATCCATTTCTCTATAAAACTACCAGCTTTAATAATTTTTATATACAATAGTTTTTTTTTTTTTAATTTAAGCCCCACTGCCCGACCATAATAGATTCAATTATGGCAACAACAACGTTAGAGATTTTTTTTTTTTTTTTTTTTTTTTTTTTTTTTTTTTTTTTTTTTAAGAATCGAGAGGTATTTGATTAAATTTGTAATTTAGAATAAAATATCAGCTGAGAATAGCAATTCATTTTTTTCATTTGTGTGATTTTATTCTTTTTTTTTAAGTTGTAGCTCAAACCGCATTATAAACAATAATAATAATAATAATAATAATAAAGCTGGTATCGAATCGTGTCTTTTTCGCTTTCCTGGTCTTTCGTGCAAAAACTATAGCATAAAATAAATAAATAACCAAGCTGGTAGTTTTATTGAGAAATGTATGATAAACATGTTGAAGCAGAGAGTTTTTAAATTAAAAAATTACTTTAAGTGCGATTTAATGTTGAAATGGGTCAAGATAGTTCAGTTACATAAGTTATATGCGGTGAAAAACTGTGCACAGGATACTTTTTCAGGCATATACTTGACTGGATTGTGGTATGCAGTGTCCAATAATTTTTTTAATTTAACTATTTTTTCGATTTTTTTTCTTTCAAATCTTTCATTTAAAATTTCATCATTTGAATAGAAATTTTATTCATACTGTTCGTTTTCGAAAGCCGCACCTAGCACTCTGAGACAATTCTACTATCCAAAGGGGTGTTACGCTGAGATTGGTATTTTCTAAAGTTCTGCTTCTGCATTGTCACTAAGATTAGCGCTCCGCCAAACGCAGCTAAACAAACTCCGCTCATCCCTATTTTGATAAAATCAAAGCAGACCTGACGCATGCGCAAAAGCGCGGAGGGTTTTACTTTTCGAAAACAAGCAATATTTAGAAATTGATGTTGTTGTTTTTTACTGTTGCCAGATTTAAAAATCCCCGAATAATAATATTTCCAAACAATATATTTTCTATTGAATATTCTATGTGTTGTATTGTATTTTCTACGTATTTTCTATTGTATTTTTCATTGTATTTTCATTTTCAATATTTACATGTAAATATTAAAATGAAAAAAAAATCAAAAGATTTTAATATGCACATTCGAAATTCATTTGATGGTTGAATTTACATAATGTTTAAGATGATATTATAGCATCCAGAAGAAAAGTTTTCTTTTAGCACTATAACGTTCTGTGTATTTTCATGAATTCAGTATTTTGTAATGATACCAGTGCATTTATTTCTTTGCAAATTTCGATTTTAAAGATTATTTGTAATATTTATTTATTTTAATTTCAATATAGTTAATTTTGCTTTTCTGTCGCCGTATTTTTAATACTAAACATACCAACAACCGATTATTTGACTTGTGGATTTAGATCCTAACTAGACTTTTTTTTAAAATAAATAAAATATAAATTAAACAGAAATAAGTTAAGTAAAAAAGTTAAACAATTTTAAATAAAAATTCTGGCGTAAAATATTTTTTTTATAAAACTTGAGTAAAATTCCCGGTATGTTTAGTGCTAAACGAAACTGAGCCATGCATTTCGAAAAAGAACCATGCATTTTGGCATCAATAAGTTATTTTTGAACATTTATTATTTGTGTTTTATTAGAGTTTCAACAGATGTAAATTTCGCTGGATATCTAAACATCCGACCACATTTTGTGTCAATCTGTCCCTTTTTGATTTTTTTTTTTTTTTTTTTTTTTTTTTTTTTTTTTTTAAGAAGTTGTGCATAAGTTTACATTAGCTAATTAATACTATAAAACTTTTTTTTTATCATTGTTTTTTAATTTTCTATAAACAATTATATTTATGATTATTTCATTTACAGTATCAATATTATAACGAATTCAAACTAATAAGCATGAGCTAATTAGTTTTGTAACAGTAAATTACTTTTATGAGGAAAAATTACAAATGAATACAATTGAAAGATAATAATTAGTATTTTTATTTTATAGAGAGTTTTTAGTATTTATGCTTCATTTTTTTTTAAAATCCTTAGCATGATAATCTTTCTTTTCTTATTTCTTTTGCTCCTTCTCTCTATTTTTAAATGAGATTATTGAAGATAATTAAGCTGATAACTTAGAGTTTCCAGCATGATGGTCAGGTAAAATAATTTTTTAGAAAATTATATTTAATGTATTTTTTTTTTTTTTTTTTTTTTTTTTAAATTTTCTGAGCATGATGATCTTCTTTTCTAATCTATTTCTTTTGCTCTTTCTCTCTATTTTTAAATGATATTATTGAAGATATTAAGCTGCTAACTTTGAGTTTATAGTCAGGGAAAAAAGTTTTTTAGAAAATTATATTTAATGCAAAATTCTTTTTTTTTTTTTTTTTTTTTTTTTTTTTTTTTTAACCACCTGAGCATGATAATCTTTCTTTTCTAATCTATTTCTTTTGCCCTTTCTCTCTATTTTAAAATGATATTATTGAAGATATTAAGCTGATAACTTAAGAGTTTCTAACATGATGGTCAGTGTAAAATAAGTTTTTAGAAAATTATAAGTACTTAATGTAAAAATACAACACATTCATTGCATATTTTACAATATTTTTAAAATCAAAATTCATTTGTCGATTGTAATAAATTACCTCTAATTAAAAAAAATTATCATATGCTAACAATCTATGCATTGCAGGACCTAATGAGATTTGGCTTTCATACAAATATTCTTGTGGAAAAATGCAGGATGTTGGAATGAGGCCAGTAAAACTTAAGTAAGTGTAAAGAAACATCTATACATTATTTGATAATTATTTGATAATAAAATATTTATATAGTTATTAAAGTTAGATACTTAACCCTTTATGTCCCAAATTATGAATTCATGAAATTTTTATCTTCTAAAGTCTTTTTCGTGAATTTTTTAAACTACATTAGAAGATTTACAAAATCATTCAATAAATTTAAAATAAATATTTGCCAATTAAAATTAATTAATTAAATTTGTATTTATAGGGATTTTGTGCAATATTTATAATTTTGCTCAAATCTTTTACTTAAAATCTTTTTTTTTTTAGAATTTTATAGAATTGGGAAAGGTACAATTATAATGCTCTTACAATAGAAATATAAGAATAATTTCCCTCACAATATTTCAACGGGAAGAAAGCTGAAGAAAAAAAAAATCATCCTTTTAAAAATATTTTTGTTTTGTTCAACCAATAATGCTTTTGGAATAAGATAAAGTAAAGTATCTGTAACTCATTCTAAACTGTATTAATATTAAACTTTTTTCTAAAGAATTTTATAACAAGTTATTTTAATGGTACTTTAAAGTATCTTCGGGGCATAAAGGTTTAAGCAAAATAAATTTTTGAAGGATTTAACCTAAGACTCTTTTTAGTAGATCTTATGCATTTTCTTACATATCCCCCCCCCCCCCCAACTCTTAAGTACAATTGACTAGATTTTCGTTTTAAAATAAACACGTTGGAAATTGCTCGTCAAACGTGGCAAATGAGGTGCGTTCGTACTATAACTAGTTTTATAATTATCCCCCCCCCCCCCATATTGTACTGAATGTATATTTTTTGCACTTCATAAGTGCATATTCTCTAGCATCATTAAAATGCACTTGCAATATTTTTTTTTTCATTCCCCGTAATGTAACGGAACACTTTTGACTGTCCCTGTAATTAAACTGTACATTCGATTTTCATAAAATTTGAAATGGCTCGACAAAATTTTGCAACAATTATATATTTAAAATTTCAGACCATTTGGAAGGCTGTAACATCATTAAAATGCACTTGCAATAATTTTCCTCATTGGCCATTCTTATAAATATTTAGAAGAAAAACTCTAACTATCAATTTAATAAATCAATTTTATTTAAAAATCTATCTAAAAATCAAATTGTTATTATATAAATTGTTTTGGATGTCTTCAGGCATTAACGAAGATAATCACTGAAGAGGAGCAAATTTCTTATTTATAATTCGGGACATAAAGGGTTAAAGTTCACAATTACTCCCATATACAAGTATTTTACGCAATATAATCGCTTTCGCTCGTTGAGAAAATGTCAACGTTTAAAATTAATCATCAACATTTTAAAATAATTTCAAATTATTTCACCATATTGAAGCCAGAATTACATCATTCCATGAAATACTTTCGTGAATGCAAAATTAGGGAATTGTTTATTAAATATAAACATATGTCAGTGATAGACTCTTAACAAGTTTGTATCTGAGAGTAATCCTATTAAGAATAGTGCATCTTTCATTTCCAAATATAGAAAACTTACCATCTGACTAACATTTCCTATTTCTAAAACATCGTGTGAGACAGACTTCTCAACTCAAAATATTGGGTTTTTGCAAAAGTTCGTGCACAATTTTCGATCATCGAGCTTCGAAGTGTACCCAAATTGTTTTAAATGGCGAAATGCATTCGAATTGTCAACATTTAGTCTCTCAGTAATCTTTTCAGTATCCGTGCATTATAAGTTACAAAATCCGTGGGTTATAAGTTACTAAATCACGGATTCAGTCATTATCAACGCCAGAAGGTCGCCCAGAGCGAATTTTATCGTTTAAATTGAAATGTTCATTTCGAAATCGACAAAACCACTTTTTTAACTGTCCTAAGAGTGGGAGCACGATCCAAATAAACGTCTTGAATATTTTTTGTAGCGCGTCCAACACTCATTCTTTTTTAAAACTCATATAACATGACGAAAATATAACTTTTCATTTACCATTTTGAATGTTAGCCTTGCACACAAATTAATTTGAAATTTTTTAAAACTTTATGTTCACTCTCTACACATGTATATAACTGTAAATGAATAACATGGTTATAAAAGAAACATCAGCACAGTCAAAATTGCAATTCTGCCATCTATGAAATAAGGCACGAACTTTTGCAAACATCCAATAGAATGAAGTAAAAGAACAATGACGAATATGTGGGCATACTTTTATGTAGGAGTTTATTTATTTGTTTGTTTTAATGATAATGTAAATTGTGATATGCATGTTAGTCCTTAAAAACATATGCAAGAAGTTAAAAAAAAGGCATATAAACTTTACCTTCCACTATAACTAACATTTTTACTAATGTTATGGATACAATTTAAAATCGAAAAATATGTTTTAAAAATTATACTTAAAATTTACAGCATACTCTTATAAACTTTGAAAGAGATTGAAATTGCTCCCTTTTGGCTAATTCTGATTCTTACATGTGGTTTTGGTTACAAAGTGTGTGCCTTTTTCTTCCAGTGGGTCAGGGAAATAATAATAATAATGATAATAATAATAAATTACTTTGATTGGCAATCTGATTTCAGTCTTTATATCCTATATTTTAAATTTCCCCTTTTTATCAATTAACACTATTCGCGACTCTTAAGGTGATTTTTTCAAATTTTGAGGATTTTTTTCTGAACTCTTCTTTGGGCAAAAACAAAGCCATTCTGTTATATCAAAAGATTACAATCTGAAATAATTTTCATACAAACTTTTATAGATCAGATGCTGAATAATTTTTTTGCCAAAAATAAAATAAAATAAAATAAATGAATAAATAAAAGAGAGAAAAAAAGATTTTTAGAAAACATTTATTGTATCATTCTTTTATTATTTTTTTAAAATTCCTCATAAAGAAAAGCACTGCTTTCACATGCATAATAAGATTGAATGGAATTGTGTCACTTGGAAAATTTTCATATCTTTGTTTGACAGAGTAATTCGAAAAAAAAAATTTTTTTTTTGGATGTATGTTGTAAAATTTTATTGTGATAGGTTTTTAGAAATTCATAAAAAAAAAATTACATAATGGATACATTTTTTAAATTAGCGAATGAATCATTCACTATATGATCCAACTTTAAAGTTTGGATGAGAATAATTTTAGACTGAAATTCCTTAATACAACAAATTAGTCTTACTTTTTATTGCACAAACAAAGGATTGGACAAAATAATCATAAAATATTAAAAAAACCATTTTATGATTTCTAAATAAAATTTGTTGAAAAGAAAGGAAAATCATTACCTAAAAAAAACTTTTTAATAATTAATAATTGGAAAAAAAAAAGAGTCTAGTCTTTCCATCTGTAACAAACTGGCAGTACATTGAATATAAAATTAACCATTGTTTGGTCTACTACAGATATATGTGTTTACTTTATATTTGAAAAGAGGCAGTTTTTTTTTTTTTTCATTTTTCATTGTAGACTTCATAAAGTAGTATGTTCTTTAAAACAAAGGGTAAAGTCAAAGACAATAATACATCTATCACACATTTCTATAGACTATATTTAGAACTTAATATGTTTTAAGATTTCAAAAATCTTTACTTATTCTTTCGAAGTAATTTTTAGTTTTCATTTATTTTATTTAGATTCGAGAAGATGATTGCTGAAAACCACGAATTTCATTGTATCTCAGCAGTTTTTGAAAATAACGTGTATAAATTAAGATTAAAAGATTGTGATGAAAAAATTTCTTTTGCCTGTATACTGAATCCTTATGAACTGGTGAGTTGTAAGTATCTAATCTTCTGTCTTATTCATTTTATATTATGAGAAAAACAGTACAAGTTTATTGATAACAGTTGTAAATTTCCAAGTGAGAGAAAAAAAAACCCGCACCAGGGATGTCTTGGCTGAAACCGCCAATGCTGTACCAACTGAGCCATCCTGGAAGAATCTGGAGGACTAATTCACCCAAAAAACCTTTAACGATCGCAGCATGTGTTCTGATCTGAATCTTCTCAACAGAATAAATCGAATGTTATTTTTAGAATTTCAGTAAACGCTGCATGCGTAATTATATATTAAATTAATTTTTAACACAATTATTCAATTAATAAATAAATCATAACAGTTTTAAATTTCCAAGTGGGTGAAAAAAGTCTGAGCTAAGATTCGAACCAATGATGTCTTGGCTGAAGCCGCCAATCCTGGACGAATCTGGAGGGCTAATTCACCCAACTAACCTTTAACGATCACATTCAGATCTGATTCAGATATTAGACCAGATACTTTGATCGTTAGACATTAGTTGAGGGAATTAGTCCTCTGGATTCGTCCAGGATGGCTCAGTTGGTAGAGCATTGGTGGCTTCAGTCAAGACACCCCTGGTTCGAATCCTAGCCCGGACTTTTTTCATCCACTTGGAAATTTAGAGCTCTGGTGATGATTTATTTACCAATTGAATAATTGTATTAAAATTAGTCTGGTATATAATTACGCATGTAGCGTTTACTGCAGTTCTAAAAATAACCTTCAATTTATTCTGTTGACCTGATTCAGATATCAGACCAAATGCTGTGATCGTTAAAGGTTTGTTGGGTGATTAGTCCTCCAGTTTCGTCCGGGATGGCTCAGTTGGTAGAGCATTGAAGGTTTCAGCCAAGACATCTTTGGTTCGAATCCTGGCCAGAACTTTTTTTACCTACTTGGAAATTTACAACTGTTATGATTTATTTACCAATTGAAAAATTGAGTTAAAAATTAATCTAATATGTTTGTTGATATTGTAAATATTGATACATAAAAAATATTATAACATGTAGATTTGAGGCTAATAAACATATGATTGATAGCAAACTCTGTCCTAAAAAATTCATTTGGCTGAGGAATTTGATTTTCTGTAATAGATGAAGGGAAGAGGTACAAACAAGTTTTTTAAACGAACTTACTGCTTTATTTCTAAGCAAATGTCCACAAAATTAATGTTCTTGTGAAATAAGGGTTTCACAGCCCATTAGTTATTGTGTTAGCCCCAAAACATGATGAATGACCAGCTTAAATTCATAAATACAATCCAATTTAAGTAGTAGTTATTAGAGAGGAAATGAGCTCAGTCCGAATTTGAGGGGGGGGGGGGAGAGGGGGGGGGCGAACAGGCTCGGGCTTCAAAGTACAAATTTTACTTATTTACAAATTGAAAAAAAAAATAATAATAATTTGAGAATCAGGAATGTAGTCTAAGTTATTTAAAGTGTTTAAAAATCCTTTAAAATTCAATTTGAAAGAGAATTGAATTGTTATTTTGGAATTTAAAGATATCTGATTCTGAAGCCTTTGTCCGAACATTGTTAATAACATAAAGAAGCCACGATGTATTCCTAGACCCACGGTCGTCAATTGGCGGACTGCGGTCCACACCCGGACCGCGCAAGGTCGAAGCCTGAACCGCCGAAAAAGATATTGCAAATGAATTCATTCATTTTCCAACAATTCTTGAATATAAAAAGAAGAATTCCGAAATACACACTGCAGGGTTCCTAAGTTTTGTGTCAGATCTTCTGAAAGAATTTAAAACAAGATTCCAAGATTTTGCACTTGGCAGAGATAGGTAAGTTGTCTCAATTCTTTAAATCGCCTATGAAGTTGCTCTAGCTTCTGAATAAACTGATGGGGCTGCGAAGGTGTTAAGTCTTCAAAAATCTTTAATTCAAATGGAGATACCGTGTTTACTCGCGTAATAGTCACACTTTTTTTGCCAATTTTTCATTGTGAAAGTCTATGTGCGACTATTATGCGAGGAAATCTATTACACAATATTGTACACGCTAATGCTAAAACATTACTGGTATAAAAAAAACACAAAATAAAATTTTACTTACTAAAGGTTTCCAGATTATATGCTGTTTATTAAATACCATTTTCCTTTTTACGGTAATATTTTTATAGACATAAAATTTACAGATAATCTTTGTGAAAATTTTAACAAAAAACTCTCATAATAAATCACTTTCACTGAAGGTATATCAGTACCACTAATATAATGTGAATCTGTATCTGAAGAATGGAGTGACCATGGGATGGGGTATGTCAATGGGAGTAACAGAACAGATGAATCCATTATGAGTACTAGTTCTGGGAAGAGAACAGCTGATGATTTTCTACTTTCTAAATAAAAGTCAAATACGCGACTGCGACTTTTATGCGAAGAAAATATTTTGACGATTTTTTCTGCTTCAAAACGGGGGTGCGACTATTATGCGAGGGCGACTATTACGCGAGTAAACACGGTACTTGACTTGCAAGAAGATATTTCCATACAAATGTATAAAACTGCATCCTCTGAAGAATTTTTGGGTAAACATGTCTGAGAAAATTAGGAAAATTACAAAAAAAAAAAAAATAAAAAAAAAAAATACCTAGCTATTAACCTGCCTACTATATTTGTCTCCACATGTGTATGGGAAAGATCCTTCTCCAAATTAATTTTTTTGAAGAAGAAATATAGTTAGCGATTAATGGGCGCCCACCTTGAAGATACTCTTCGCATTAGCTGTTCACCACGTGAATCAAACTATAAAAAACTGGCTCAAGACCGCAAGTGTAATTTTTCGCATTAATATTTCATTTAATACCTGCCTTTTCTATTTTATTATGCGTATGTAAAAAAAATTTCAAAACGTGTACCTGCGTATGTAGTAATTTTTCAGAACGAATACCTGATTTTTCTGTTTCTTATTATATGTATGTCTATGTAGAAATAACAATTTAAAGGTATTAAGTACTTATATTACTTGTGTGTTTCTTTCTCTGGACCTCGATAAAATTTTTCAAAAGTTTTCGGACCCCACTTAACCACTTAAACTCTAAGAGGACTTGCCGACCTGTGCCCTAGCCTTTCCCCGCATTCTGTTTTAAGTCTTTTTTCCAGAATTACTAGAAATCAAAACTCATGTATTTTTGCTGTAGTTGTACAATGATATTTTAAAAGAATGAGAATTGTGACAGATTTCTGCAATGGTTAGGTATAAATAACTAATTTGCTATTTAAAAAGATTTTCAGAGACATGACGACTAGGCTTGACTAATGCAGAGGCATGCGGGCGCCATGGGCGTAATCAGAATTTTCTTAAGAGTATTCCAAATGGTTAAAACTGGCGAAAAGCAGGGGTGTAGTGCAGGGTATACTTGGGTATATGCCGTATACCTTCTGGATTTTTTAAAAAGAAGCTCCGTATACCCTCTGTTTCTCAAATAAAGCTATAGCGTATACGTTAGCCATGAGCGATCATGACTCTAGCGCCATGGTCGGCAACAAGCGGATCGCAGAAGGTCGAAGCCTGGACTGCCAAGAACTTCCAATTTGAATAAATAATTTATTAATATTTACCTACAATAGATACGTTTGAGTTATAGCCTTATCAATGTTTTTTTCTACTTTACAAGCTACTATTGGCTTTACTATGCGGCTGCGATTGCGAAGTTGTTCAGTCTTGAAAAACTTTTACTTCAAATGGAGATAATTTACTTGCATGAAGATATTACCTTGCAATTGTACAAAACTGCAATCTCCGGAGAATTTTGGGATAATCATGTCTCAGAAAAGTATGAAAATTGCAAAAAACTAGCTATTAACCTGGCTGTTTGGTTGCACATATGTTTGTGAAAAACTTTCTCCAAAATTAATTTTTTTAAGAACAAATATTATTCGAGATTAACGGACGCCCACCTTGAAGACACTCTTCACATTAGCTCTTCACCACGTGAACCAAACTATAAAAAACTGGCTGAAGACCGCAACGAATACCTGCCTTTTCTATTTTATTATGTGTATGTAAAAAATTTCAGAACATTTACCCGTGTATATGTAGTAATTTTTCAGAACGGATACCTGACTTTTCTATTTTATATTATATGTATATGTATGTGAAAATGAAAATTAAAGCAATAAGTACTTATATCACTCATGTGTTTTTTTCTCTGGGCCTCGATAAAATTTTTCAAAAGTATTCGGATCCCACTTAAAATTACGTGCCGACCCTTGGTCTAGCGTATATCATCTGCCTACTAGCGTATAGTCTTTGGTTTTTTTACGACTACAACAATGACGAAAAGTGACCAAAATTGATATATTTTCAAAGATTTAGGGAAGATGTAGACCTCTCCATTTCCGTTCTGATTCCCATAGTAATCGTTACAAAATAGACTGCAGTGTGGGTAGTTTTCTAAACATAACTTGAAAAATACTTATTAGAATGATCTATAATTTTAGATGAAGCTTCTATAAATTAATTTTTGTTAAAAAATTCATAAGTTAAATTGATATGTGTTTCAAAAATTAATTAAAAAAAATTAAATAATATTTTGAAACAAATATGAATAGTAACATATACATTTTTTAACAGAAAACGTTTTAGAAGCTCCAAATAAGCAAATCCAAAAGTACAGTACATTCCGCCAAGTAGTTCTTGAGTTGTTCTTTAAAAACTACATGCAGTGCAGTCTGTTTTGCAGCGATTAAAATTAAATTTAGCATTAGGAGATTGAAACTTTAAACCTTCATAATTCCTAAACTACTTGACCTAATGCAGGGCCGAAACTAAGGGGAAGACAGAGGGGGCATATGAACCGGGTGCCAGAACGAAGGAGCGCATAACTCAGTGAAAGCGGAAACTCGGTTAAGCGGGACTCTACTGTATATTTCATTGAAAAAATGATCTTTAGAATATTTTTGTTGGTTTTCAGAGGGGGGTCATGACTTCTGTGACCTCCCCCTTGTATCTGCCATTGTAGATTACGTAGTTCAGTGTTACATATTTTATGATTACATATTTTAAATTTTAAAATAAGTTGGCTATTATAAAATTAGTAAAATTCTCTTTGTAAATATACTTTTCGGAAGGGGGGGGGGGGGCATTAAAATCCATGTTTGCACCGGGTGCAAAAAATCGGCCCTGACCAAATCACTTCCCGTTCGGTATCTTAAGGTAAAATTTACCAAACAAGCCTAATATAATATCAAAATAAGAAGTTCATATTGAAAGTTTCATAGTTTGGTACAATCTCAGTATGAAGACAACGCCCTAAGCTTATTTTTTTAACATAAAATAAAAAAAAAACCGTAATTTTCAGCGAATTTGGAGATTAAAATGTATGAAGTGTTCCTCTCTATATTTTTTTCTCCCTTGCCGTTTGTACATCCCTCAAATATGAGTAAGAAAATAGTTTTAAAAATCGTGCAAAACTAATACACCTATTTATTTAATCATTTTTTATCAAATGTTTTATATTTCTCCCTCGTAGATAGATAGAATATTCTCAATGAAATTTAATTTATTTATAGCTAAAATAAAATATTTGTTCAAATGTAGCGATAAAAATTCCTAAAATTAAATTAAAATATCTCTTTGTATTACAATATACATGACCTATAAATATCAGAGTTAATTTAATAAAATATAAATTTCTTAAAATAAAATTGAACCTTCATATACAAGTTACATTAAATTTTGATAATTAATGGTAGTTCCTTTTTTTCTGTTATGACTGTATTTTTTACATAAAATGCAGATAACAGTGCAATATATTAAGGAAGAGGATCAAATACTTACAAAATATGAGAAACAAATTATTATGGTATTAGTTGTAACATAAAATAAAGTTGTACACTATACTTTCATACTAGTGTCAGTAAAAAAATATTTTTCATTAATATTCTAATGAAGGGGTGGGGAAATACACCATTTTACTCGCCACTGGCGAGTGGATTTTCTGGCAGGGCGAGTGAATTTTTAGGTAGCCTTCGAAAACTGCAAACTATAGAGATATTCCGAAAACTTTATTTTTTTAAGTAGTTAGCTATATTTTGCAACTTTCCAAATTACTACGATGTAAATATGGTACTAAATTCTATTCTATATTAAACTTTCTTCTCGTATATATTTCTTAATTTTATAGAAAAAAAAAAATATGAAAATGGGTTGTAGTAATGGTCATCAACTATTTTTACAGTTGCGTAAATTTTGTTCTAATAATTTTCAACTTTATATGTTGCATTTTGCTGGCTAGTAAAATAAATCCTTGGCTAGTAAGATTTTCTAGAAATTCCCCACCCCTGATTGTTCATCACGAAATTTGATTGTAAGCCAATGTACATTTCACAATCTTTGAACAGCTAGAACTAATATTTTTCAAAATAAAATCGAGAGACTTATTTATTATATATTTTACACTTTTATACTTTATTTTTAAAGTACTTTTTACGCTAATGAATTTCTTAGATAAAATTACACCTTTAAAAAAATCTTAATTCGAATTTAGGAGTATGCGATAAAATTGTCTCAGTTTTTATTTAAAGATACTTGTCAGCAAATGATTACTACTTTGAACTTTTTTTGTTGATGTTGTTTATTTGTTTATGAGCATTGTTTTCTATGCCGGTATACATTAACAGTTAGCACATTTGTTTCAGCTGTGAAGTTTGCACACACTTGGACCAAAGTACATACTCAGGATGCTTGTTATTATTTTGATAGAAACATTTCATATTCTTGGGCAGAATCTAGAGAAACATGCAAGCAAACGTTTCATGGTGCTGATATACTGCATGGGATACAGCGTGTGGAAGATTACAGCAATTTGAAGAAGGTGATTCATCAAGAGTTTCAGGGTGAGTTTGATAAAAAATTATTATTCAAAATAGATATATTTTATTATTATTCGCAGTATTTTTGTCTTTTTTTAATTTTATGTTTTTCTGAAAATTAAGAGGTCTGAACTATTGGAGTAATAATTAATCAAACACGCTTTTGTTTAGATTTTAGAGCATAAACAATAAAAGTTTTAACCATATCAGTTATTTTTTTTCATTTTATGCGATCTATATTTTCATTAAACAATGTCTTTTCCCTTATGTGTTTTAATCTTTTCTACACCTGGTTCAAAGATATCCCCTCTCCAGGTTAAAAATCATTTTTGGTATTTTTCGGTTAGTCGGGCGCCAGTGTTATATATACATATTTATATACATACATATATGTAAATATACATAGATATACATAACACTGGCACCCATTTTTTTTAAATTTAAATGTTATTTCTATTTATTTAAGTCCTATTAAAGTAAAAATGATAGCAAAATTAAAATATTATTCTTTTGCGTTTTTTAAACTATTGTATCCTATTTTTTAGGATTTAAATTTGGTATTTCAACATTTTAAAATATTTTTTTTTATACTTTTTCCATCTGTAAAGGTAAAATATAACTTGCATGGCACAAAAGTGGTAATTCCATTATTAATGCTGAATAGTACTGTTATATTATTTATTATAATACTGTTACTTTAAGTTATTTTATGGGATTAGAATTTTAAACATATAATGGTATTTTATTTTTTAAACAAATAATTGTAACACACAGGGCTGTCTCCTGGCTTATACGCACTTGGCACAATCTAGGGACAGTTCTCTGCACTGTAAAAAATGTATGTAACGTTACGTCATAAAATTGGTTTCAACATGCTGCCTCCAATTTTATGAGATTATTTAACTTATATAATGGTGTAATTTAAATTGATATAACTGGTGTAATATTACACATTAGTGTAACGTACCACCAGTTACATCGGTTAAATTACTCAATAAAATAGAGGCAGCAAGGCTGCCACCAATTTTATGGAATAACGTTGCATAAATTTTTACAGTGTGCGATTCTGATGAAGTATTAATTTTCCTCTGATTAATTTTCATGGATAGAGTGTAAAGGGGTGACAATGAAAAAGGTTCCTAGAGGCTCCGTATACGTGGTATTCTCTCGATCTTTTGACTTTCAAGGATAAAAATCTGGTAAAATTAAACTTGCTAAAATAACATTTTAATCTAATAGACGAATGCCTTAATGATTCAAAATAAAGAAAAAATGGTCAGCAGCGGATTTTTTTTTATTTAACTGAGGTTTAAGTTAAACTTGCGAGTTTAATTTTCTTTACCATTTTACCACTAGAACTTTTTTTTTCTTCTAAATTTTTACTTATAATGAATTTGCAAAGTACCCACAGGACATTCAAATATGAAATAATAACAATGTAGTATTTTTAGTACAAAAATTTGGTATAAAATTGTCTTAAAGGGGTGTTAAAAAAGGGACGGTAAGGAAAAAAAAAAAAAAAATTATTTACCTCGAAAAATGCAGGAATAAACCTTGGGGACGGTAAGACTACCAATAAAGCCACGATGCTTGAAATTAATATTTAAATGCTGATTTAAATTCTGCTGTAAGTTTCCTGTCAAAGAATTTTAGACATTCTTTCTCTAGCATACTTCTGCATGAGAAAAAACTTGAAAATAATTCTGTGGCTGCATCTAAAGTAATTTTCTGTATAATTTTAGAAGAGGGACGGTAAGGAATCTAAAACCCAGGGACAGAGTTAAAAAAGTCCTTCCGGCCAGTGCCGGGAGGAAGAGGTAGCTTTCATATTCCTTATTTTAAAAAAGCCAACTTATATTATTCAAACACACGAAGCTCAATTTAGTGGAAACCGAATATGGGAGATTCAATACTATTTTTTTATCAATACTAAATCATAATGAATGAGAATTTCGCGAAATTAGTCAGCTTTGTCCAAGCTGCTTTTATTTAAAGTAACTTGTATTTGGCCGCCAAATTCGGCGATTGCTTAAAGTGCCTGCCATTTTAAGACAACATGGTGGATGAGGCTAACCAGTGAACTTGGTTGAGACCTTAGTAATTGCTGTGCACATGCTCACTCACATCGGAATCGTTTGATATATACGAGTTCTGTCGCAGGCAAATAATCAGATTTTTCAAAATGTCACCCACATTAGAAATTGAAACTGCTATATCTGAGCCATTTTTTAAGATAAAGACAAACAAAAAATGCTCCTGAATCCTTATATCAAGGGCAAATACTTAAGAAAGAAACCTTTTTCAATTTCTAATTTTTTTGCACCTCACTTTAAATATATATTTTTTTAATTTAATGGCCGCCATTTTGAAACAAGATGGCTGATGAAGCTGGCCAGCGAACTTGGTCGAGATATTAATGTATACTAACCACATGCCTTCTTCCATCGAAATAGGCGAATACGTGTGTTATCGCGTGACAAATACAAGATCATTTCAAAGTGTTAGCCATGCTAGAAATTCAAAGTGCTATAATTCAACCATTTTTTAAGATATAAACAAAAGAACAAATTTTCAGAAACAAAAACTGCTCCAGAATCTTTGTATCAAGGCCAAACACATAAAAAAAAAATCTTTTTCATTTTCCAATTTTTTAATACTTCATTTTAAATTTTAAATTACATTTTTTTTAAAACGGCAACCCTTTTGAAACAAGATGGCGAATGAAGCTGGCCAACAAACACGGTCGAGACATTGGTATGTACTATGTACAGACCAAGTTACATCCAAATCGGTTCATAAATACGCCTGTTATCGCATGACAAATATCAGGTCGTTTTAAAATGTCAGCCACAATAGAAATTCAAAATGCTATAACTCAGCCATTTTTTTCAGATATAGACGAAACAAAACCTGTTCCGGAATCTTAGTATTAAGTCAAACACATACGAAAAAATCTTTTTCATTTTTCAATTTTTTGGTATCTCATTTTAAATTTTAAATGGCCGCCATTTTGAAACAAGATGGCGGATGAAGCTGGCCAACGAACTCGTTCGATATGTTTGTATGTACTATGTACACACCAAGGTACATCCAAATCGGTTCATAAATACGTCTGTTATCACGTGACAAAAATTAGGACGTTTCAAAATGTCAGCCTCGCTAGAAATTCAAAATGTTATAACTCAGCCATTTTTTAAGATACAGACAAAACAAAAACTGCTTCCGAATCATTTTATCAAGGTCAAACACATAAATAAAAAATATTTTTTGAATTCTCAATTTTTTGGTACCACATTTCAAATTTAAATTTTTCTTAAAAATTTAAATGGCCGCCATTTTTAAACAAGATGGCGGCTGAAGCTGGCCAACGAACTCGGTCCAGACATTCGTATGTACTATGTATAAACGAAGTTACATCGAAATCGGTTCATAAATATGCCTTTTATCGCGTGACAAAATTCAGGACGTTTCAAAATGTCAGCCACGCTAGAAATTCAAAATGCTATAACTCAGCCATTTTTTAAGATATAGACGAAACAAAAATTGCTCCGGAGTCTTTGTGTAAAGGTCAAATACATAAGAAAAAAATATTTTTCCATTTTCAATTTTTTGGTACCACATTTCAAATTTTAATTTTTTTTTTTAAATTTAAATGGCCACCATTTTGAAACAAAATGGCGGATGAAGCTGGCCGGCGAACTCGGTCGAGACATTGGTATGTACCATGTACACACCGAATTACATCCAAATCAGTTCATAAATACGAGAGTTACAGTGTGACATAGGTCATATATATATATATCTTCCATTTCATATTATTTGTTTCTATTCTGCTTTCATTTTTAATCAATTCACTTGATTTTATGGTTGTTTGGGCACAGGGGAAAATAACTTTTAGCTTTAGCTTATTTTTCCCACAGAAAACAACCATTTTGCTTATATCATTGAATTCTGTGCCCTTGATAACGTAATTCAATGTATAAGCTTTTCAATTTTTGTCGGTGTCCACTTTTTTCTTTTTCTTCCATAATTCTTATATTAATTTTTTTTTTTTTTTAATACTTACAGCTTTAATTCATAATATTTGACGGTGGAAGGTTATGTTTAATTAATGGTTATATATATATATATATATATATATGGATATATATATATATATATATATCAATTTTGAACGGAGGGTGGTTTCGGGGTCTGGGGGTCATGATCGATGAAAATATACCAAAATTTTTTGAAATCGCTTTCCTCCGAACGGCTGCAATAGGTAGCTTTTTGTAATGAAAGCTACCTAAAAGTAATAACAACCGTAAAAATGTGTGCAGGTTATTTTTTACTACATATTTATATAAAACAATAGTCCCAGTTTCGGAAAAAAATTACATCGAATTACTTTTATTGAAACAATTTTATACAGACAGCTCCAGACTTAAAATTCAGCATCAGGTACACGGGTCGGTATAGGAGTTTCCTGGATATTTGGACCCCCAACATCGTCCAAAACTTATTTATCTCGTTAATATTGTTATGCAGTCATGCAATGGGATATTCCCCAGTATATGAAATAAAAAAAACCCACAAGAATATGTACTTAATAAAAATTATTATTCAAGGACTTAAAAGTCAAAAGATTGTGAGAATTCCCCATACCCTCATACCAGTTCTGGTTATCCATATTTTTAAATAAACTCAGTGTCATTTAATCTTTTACAAGGGTCTACTGAAAGTTTGAGTTTTTGAATCACTACAAGCCAATCAAATTTCCTGATTTTTTTTTTCACGGATAATTCTATAGAAAACATTGCTTTTTTAATGCAAAAGAGAAAAAGAAAAGCCAAAAAATATTACATATTAATATTCAAAGTTCATTTTTCACCCTTTTGCATATTTGTATGGGTGTTCATATAATATTTTCAATATTTGGGGGCTTAATTTATTTTTTAAAGATATAGGAATGAATTTCTTTAATAATATTGTAATGGAGGATACAAATATACAATGCTTTATTTCAGAATGTCATGCTTATTTAGGACATGATGTGAAACTTGAAACGTCTAAAAAAAGCTTTACATGTGTGAATTCAAAGTTATTTTTATTAAATAAATTATGTTTATTTTTTAAATCTAAAATGGGGGATACTTAAAGTTCATGATCTTTTTTAGTTCAGCGTGAATACTTCAAAATTAATTGCAATTTGCACTTTCATCTAAATATTTTTATTAGGTAACAAATGCTATTAGGTAGCGTTCAATACAAAAAGTAAAAAGTTACCTATTGCAGCCGTCCGGAAGAAAGCACTTCCGAAAAATTTTGGTATATTTTCACCGATCAAGTTCGTTGGCTAGCTTCATCCACCATCTTGTTTCAAATGGCGGCGATTTAACTTTTTTTTAACCCTTAAATGCCTGATTTTTCAAAAATCATTGTAATAATGTTTTTCGGCTTTCATTTTTTAAATAAATCATGGGGAAAATACTTTAAAAAATCATATTTTGTTTTAAGTATAGTTTACGGCTAAAAAACAGTTTGTTACTAATCGGCAATACTGGTGTTTAATTGAAAAAATAATTTGCGTTGATAAAATTCTATAACATTAAACACACAAGAATTTTAGAAACTATAATAAGAAATAAATTTCACTTGCTCACTGCAGGTCAAAATAGGGTATTTCGCAAGCTTCCAAGCAAAACAAAAAGAACAAGTAGCAACAATTGAAAAAAAAAATCTATCTTTATTCTTAAACAGCACAAGTGTTGCCATCTACATGTTGAAAATCGATTTAATAATATTTTCGCAATGTATTTTATTGGCAACATTAGGCATTATAGCTTCAATATTATTCTAATGGTATTTTAGAGCCTAAATTGGGTATGTTGCCGAAAAGCAACACCAGGCATTTAAGGGTTAAATTTTAAAATTTAAAAAGCGGTACAAAAATTTTTGAAATTTAAAAAGATTTTTTCCTCAAGTGGTTGACCTTGATACAAGGATCCCGAGGCATCGTCTTTAACTTAAAAAAATAGCGGAGGTAAAGCAATTTTAATTTCTAGGTTGGCTGACATTTTGAAACAATCAAAAAGCATGAATTTTTGTCATGCGATAGCATGCATATTTTTTAACCGATTTGGATGTGATTAAGCATGTGTACAGAACATACCAAGGTCTCGACCAAGTTTTTTGTTTAGCTTCATCCAACTTGTTGTTTTAAGGGGTCTCAGGAGTCTTAAATTTTCACTGAAGATGCTTTTTAGCATCATGTCACATTTAATTTTATTTCTTATTCCCTATGAAACACAAATGCATAAAATTTTTACCACTGATTGCTAACTATCCATTCTATGTAGTATAATTATTTCAATATTATACAATTGATATTTCACTATTTTTTTAAATGTTTATTTATTATTAAAAAATAAAATTGCATTTTTACATGCATCTACTGCGCGCAAGATTGTAGTGAAACTATTGGTTCTAGAATCCCAAATAATATTGATAATGATGTAAAACTAATGTACTTTGAACGTATACTTCAATTTAAAGCAATTAAAATTTTATTTTCTTTAAATAGATACTTTTAAAATTTTGAAAAAAATCATTTTTTGTTGAAAAAATGCTAATTTTAAATATTCAATACAATTATATTAATAAATTTGAGGTATAAGTTATTCCTTATATCAAAGTGAATAAATGTTTCAAGTTTTGTACAAATTGCTTCATTAGTTCTTTAGAAATGTTGCGCGCAATGAATGCAAGTCAAAAAACAATTTTA